>OX424574.1:25177777-25777777 GCA_949152435.1 Gastracanthus pulcherrimus | reverse complement strand
TTTTGACACGGGTTATCGACCAAGCCCGGCCGACAACTAAAATTCGCCACCTATAATTAAATGTTTAAATGGCATAGATCATTAAAAAATTATTAATCTAGCGATATTTTGTCTACGGGTTTATTTTTTAAAAGAAAATAGCCAAAGTGGCCGACTACTGGGGGGTCGCCGACTACTAGTGCCTCTACCCTATATTAAATATACATTTTAAATTTTTTAAAATTTAAATTTCTTTAAATTTTTAAAGCTTTTTGAATATTTAAATTTTTTTTTTAAATTATAAAACTTTTTGAAAATTTTAAATTATTTTAAAATCTTTTTAATTATTTAAAAAAATTTTATATTTTTTAAAATTTTTAATTATTTTAAAATTTTTAATTATTTTAAAAATTTGAATTATTTTAAAAATTTGAATTATTTTAAAATTTTTAATTATTTTAAAATTTTTTTAATTATTTTAAAATTTTTGTAATTTTAATTTGTATTAACAATGGATGAGTGGGTCTCACTTTTCAAGTCAACAAAGTGTCTACACAGTTAAGTCGTGAATAAAGTTCTAGATATAACACGAGAGTAAAGTCGATCATTCCCTCGGGTGATTACTGCAGTCCTCGCTTCGCTCGGGCAGTAAACCCACCCCCGGGAATAATCTACGACTTTAGTCCCTTGTTACATAATGTACTATTAGATAGTTAGTATACAAATGTAATTTCATTCTTTTTCGAAATAATGCACTCGTAAATTCTGTAGAGTACATTTCACTTTAGTGTCTCATTATCCCCAGTCTACATTACAAGTGACTTCATGTATTTGTGCGTATGTCTGTATGTTTGATTGTGTGTGCTCGCGCGTTTGAAATCCAAACTTATTTTTAGATATGTTTATTTGAAATAAAGGGGGTATACAAGTATATTGATGTGCTTCTGTGGATGTATATACACACCCACCGGGAAGTGATTCTTTTCCGTGCGTGACAGGGTGAGCAAGTTAGCGTTACCTAGCGCCAGTTAACCGAGCGTAGTTCACGTTTCGATAGGGGTTCCTATATTAATCTGTGGTGTTTTCGCGACACAGCTAACGTCGTTAATCTCCAAATTTTTAATTAATTTAATTAAGATGATTAAGATGGGAAACCCCCATCGAAACGTGATCTTCGCTTGGTGAACTGGCACTAGGTGACACTAGCTTCGACGACGTCATGTTCGGAAAAGAATCACTTTCCTGTGGGTGTATATGTGGATGTGTGTGCACGCGTATACGTGTATGTATGTACATTTTGATGTTGTGTAATATATACTAGTAATATAAATGTTGGTACGTATTATCTTATATGACTAGGGGAGAGTCCCCCAGTATGACATGACTATTAGACTTCTAGCGCTGCATAACAGCATTTTAGATGTTCGATTATTAGATGCATGTTATAGTTTTATTAAATGTAACTATAGAGGTTCTTATTTTTAAGGTGGCTTCAGCGAGTGGTACCGTATCAAGCGAGGACATGGGAGGATTCATTTTTGTTTTTAATTTTAGTTCAATTATCTTATTTAAATTGCATTCTAATAAAGCATGATGAACTACTTCTAAACGTTTATAATAAAAAATTATTATGTTAATACGTAAAACGAGCGGTATTTTGTTGATTTTGCTCTCAGTGCGCATGCGAGGAAGCACTTTTTCAATGTTTACCCTCAATATATCTTTTTTATTTGCTCGTAAACACATACATTTGAATACGTCATTAGATTCCTCGTGAAAAAATCTTTAATTACATATTAAATTTGTTAAGAACTCATGCTTTATAACTTACTAGTAGGCGACAAACGACTACTTCCCATAAGGTTATGTGCTAAAAGTGATTTTGTTAAGATTAGTTTTAGCAATAATTTTATCGTTGACCCTAGATATATTTTACATATATCGAAAGTTCAATGTTTAAAGAACATATTTGGATAGTTTCGTCGCTGAAGCCACCTTAAATCAACCCTCTTGAAGTTTTTACGGTAAAAATGAAAATGCCATTATTCTCCGAGTCGATACTTATTTCGTAAAGGTTAAACACATGTCCAATACATAAGCTAATTAAATAATAATTATTTCATATATCAACCATTTTTAAATAATTAAACAAATAATACTTCTTCCTAAACTGAAGGTGTCCATACCAGCTGACACTTTTTCGAAAACTCAAAATGTTCATTTTTTACTATTAATCAATTCTTAACTCAGATTAGTAACTAATATGACCAAAGCTAATTTACTATGTCAAAGAGGTTCATTTATACAACCAATTACATTTTGAAATTTTCATTTTCACCTTGGTACTCAAAAGTTACAGCTTAAATAGCTATGGGTGTTCATACTGGGATACTCTCTCCTATACATATCGTAAAATCGTCATATACAGTGGCGGATTTAAATGTACTTGAATGAACAAAAAGTTGATTTTAAGCGCTTTTTCAGAGATCTTTGAAAAGTTAAAAGATTTCTTTTAGGTTATCTGAAAGGTGGCCTTTTGGTTATCTAAGGGAGCCTGAAGGTCCATCCAAAATACGTCTTTAGGATTTCCAAAACCCGTATTTAGGACTTCCAAAAGACCACTAACAGATGAAAATATGACTTATTTCGGACATCTTAAAGCTGTCTTTCAGAGAAGTCAAAGGCGTTCTTTAGGATATCTATATAAGGTTAGGATTTTTTAAATTGTTTTGAAAATAAAGTCAGTAAAATCGGAAAAGGTGAAACAGAATCGGTGTAAGAAATCGCATAGTACACATCTTTTTATTTAATTCGATTTGTACACTCGCCGTGGGAAATTTCTGGTCGAATGCGTTTAAATTTTTTTTAAATACTGCACTTTCATTGGGTCTCATTGGATTTAATGCACGTTTTCGCTAAGCTCATTGGAGGATTTCTAACGCATTTGACCAGAAATTTCCCGCGTTGAGTGTAGGATTTAACATTGATTTTCTGTGTAACTTCTCTGTTTTTATTCAACTTTTTTTGTAACACAAATACAGAAACAATATGTGAATTTATCAGAATTACAAATGATTCATTACAAATAAACTAGAATTTGCTTATAATTCTCTTTCGTAAGTAATCTTTCAAATCTTAAGAAAATATTTGTTCGTTGACTTAATCAATTAATGAAATTTAATCACTTCAGATTTATTTTTTCATCATGTTCTAAAAAAAGAAATGATTTCATATACTTTTTATTAAAAAAATTTGAAGACTAAAAATATTTGAATAATAGATGAAATATTTTAAAATATGAAATAAATACATTGCCTGTTATTATTGTTGGAAAATAATAGTTTGTTATCATTGTTTTTTTTTTATTTTTGATATGTATATAATAATATATATACTATATCTACTATCAACTAGTCATAATTAATGAGGTAGATTTTCTTCTTTAAGATTTCTCCTCCAATACTCTTTCCAAAACAATAAAATTTGTTAAGGGGGTTCTATACCAAGTAGAAATAACGCTGAGATAATTATAAAATTTTGTACACATGTTGGCCCATGCCTCAAAAACTCTCACATAAATTTTCAGAAGGCTAGGGTACCTACAAGTCAAGAAATCAATGTTTTATTTTTTGCTGTTTAATATGAGCTCTTATGGGAAATTGAAATTCGTCGTACTAATTATTTACATATTACAAAGTATGTGATATTAAGATGTTATTCAAAATTTTTGTAGTATAAAACAAATGTTTGATGAAGAATTAATGCACTTGAAAACTATCATTAGGTACTTCTACTTATAAAAAAAATTGATTGAACACAAAGAAGGTACATTTAACTTCAAAAAATGAGTCTTTTATTGATAATAAGGTTGAAAAGATTTGTTTAATTTAAATGTATAATTGTTATTTGGTATATGTTTATCTATGCAACCTTTGCAATCAAGTATAGGTTGGATGTACTGTTTGTGGTGAGTGCTCCTGTTTTTGCCATCTAACATAATTTTAATCATATAAAAACTTTTAACTGTCGAATTGCATACAACTTCGATATTAACATGATTCTTAAGTACTTTAGAATATTGTATAATACTGAAAGTACAGTTAGCTCAGTATATTTTGACAGAAGAAATACTTCTAGTTTGAGGTAGGGGAGCATGGGGTATTGCCGGTCACCTAAGCAAACGTGCTTGTTATTTCCACTTTAAAATTGACTTTTTTAACTTTAAATAATTATTATGTTAGTTCAAACCATTGACTTTAAATATTTCTTATTGGTTTAATATAAAAATTTAAGATATCGAAGCTATAAGTCGAAATAAAAAAAAGCATTTTAACCGGTTTTACTCTACATCAAAGGGTAATACCGGTCAGCCTTGGTACAATATCGATTACTATTAAAAAATTATTTTTATAGGTGAAAAAATTCTTTAAATTAATTATACGAACTTTCATATGATCCGTTGCATTATTCTTCGTGCTTACACAGTGAAATATGTAATAACATAACCACTGTTCAATCGAAAACACTTAAGCAAAGTTACCCTACCTGAGAGCGCAACGCAACGTTTTCTTAGCCTCACTTTCGGGAACATCATATAAATAACATTGTGACCGGGATTACCCCAATTCTGCTTAGCAATTTAAAATGAAATGTCAAGAAAGCAATAGGTTTATACTCTTTCTTTTGCACTACTTCGTATTTTTAGATTGTTGAAATTAATAAAGTTGCAAAAAATAACTGCATAAAGTAACATATAATATGCATAAAAGCTTATTTTATAGACCAGATTTCTTGTAATAAATGTAGGCCTACACTATGATTGTGTATAATTCCTTAATAAAACTGAATAGAAGGTTGTTTGGACATTAGATTAATTGCATTTTATATTGCGTTTAATATACTATACGAATTATTACCTAAAAATGGTTAGATTATTGAAAATAAGGGTGACCGGAATTAGCCAGTGACCGGCATTACCCCGTTCTCCCGTATGTCGAAAATGGCATTTTCTTACGAAAATCGACAAGAGAAGCCGATGACCAAAATGTTACTGTAATATCATTTGCAGTCAAAATAACGTCATAGGTACAATTAAATAGGTTAAAATATTAAGAATAAATTTTAAAATTACAAAGAATACTGTAATTTTATAGAAACTAAAGGGGTGGACAGAAGTGGTACAAAAAAAACGTTAATACATCAGTTTTGGTTATAGTACCTCAGTCATAAAAATACATCAGATTTACTTTTTACATGATTATTTTAAGTTTTGTAAGTCTAAGAAATAGATAATATGATTTTAAACTACGTTTTTGGTCAGTGAATAGGTTGATTTAAGTAAAATACTAGTGGCATCAAAAGCATGTTATAGGTTATAATAGGTTTTATTCATCAAAATTTCTCTGAATTGAATCATTTTTTAACGTAGAAACGCATTTTGTAGAATTGTGAAGAAAGGAAGAACTGTTCTAAGAAAGAAAAATGATCATTTTAACGATTTCTAGATTAATGAATGACTTTCGCATATAAAATATATATAATTTAACATTTTAAAAGATATTAGATCCAAGCAATTATAAGAAATAACTGCTTTATTGTTAAATTTATGTGTTCTAATTGTTAATAATTGATAATACGAATATATTTTGATGATAAACATCAATTTCGACAGTGGCCAAAACTGGTTGTTATTATTATATGAAGTCACACACCAATTTTCAGATTTTCTTAGCCTGTATATTCAAAGTTATTCAGCATAATGTGTTATTTTTTAGTGAAAATGAGCTATATTCAAAATAGCCCTCGCGCAATGAATTTCAGGGCACAATGACTTGTTTCCTAGAGGAAGGGAACTGCACAAAATTTTGTATTGTTTTTCGATGTTTTTTTACTTTTTTAGCGGTTTTTCGATTTTTGAGTTTTAGTATTTAAGATTTTTGGTATGTTTGAAATAATATTATCAATTTATTTTTATTGCATTTGAAAGAGCATAAAATTATATATCTTTTCCGACCCGAAATTTTAAATAAGCTATTTTCTATTTCCTTTTATACACGAAAACGTCGTGTTTTTTTTTAAACAGTGATATCTGGGAAATATAACAAGGAAAACTTTTAAAAAATTTTCAGGTGATTAGGAATATGGATAAGAATATTTTGTAAAATTGTCAAGCCTCTATACTTTTCTTTTATTGAGTAAAAAATCATTTTTTAACAAAAATAGTTTCTTTTTGCGAACGATAACTTAAGTAAAACGTCATTATTCCTTCTGAAAATTTCCAGAAAGATAGCTTTTTACTATCTCTTGAGACTGTTAGAAGCCCAAATTATAATGACCTTTACCTTCCGAGTTATTTGAGGTTATGTTTTCTATTTAATTTTTTTTTATTGCTTATATCTCGAGACCGGCGCGATCATTTTTTACAACCCACAGCTCATTTTTTTTGTTTTTTAATTCGGTTGTTGCATGTTTTTTTTATTTCATATTCAAATAGTTTATGCTAAAATAATTAAGTTGTATTTTTTAGTTTTTCAATTTAACAAAAATTGAAGTCATTACAGCCATTTGAAATTTGCATGACGTCACGATTGTATACTTTCATGACGTCACGTAGTATTAGAGTATTAGGCACTATATATATCGAAAATTAGGAAACTTTAAACGTCTGTAACTTTCAAAATTTTCATTTTTATGGCAAAAGAAAAAATATGCCCTAATTATTTTTCGCTATTCTACTTATTTCATGCGAAAAATCAACTTTTTATTTTCATGTAACATCCTAATTGGGATTCTGACTTAAAAAGAAATTTTTAGATTCATCGATCCGTTTTTGCTTTACAATGATTTTTCTATTTTACGATATTTTACGATATTCTGAAATCGATAAGGTAAATTATTTTTGTATTTTAGAAATAGTATGTTTGTTTAATTCTTTATTTCTTTGTATTTAATGGCTATATGTCCCCTCTTTGTTGGAACTCCGATATGTCACAATGCTTACGTGATTTTGTATTTTTTATGTGTATTTTATATACTTGTTGGTTGTGTTGTGCGATGTCGGTAGAGCGAAACCGATCACCTGCTTCATAGCATCTTAGACACTTTTGAGGAGGCTATATGCACTGTCAAGAAGCAAATGTAAAAATCACGTAGCAAAGTAAAATAACACAAATCGTGTAAAAAATATACATTACTGGATATATGAAAAGTTATTAATTCAGTAATGTCATTTTCAATTCGTAGTGTAATTGTACACAACCCATAACTGTATATTTTTTAAGAAAGAGCACTCAATTGATAACTCAACAGAATAATGTAAATTACAACGACTGAGTGCTGGGAATAATGCAATCTCTGCTGAATTAGTGAGCCCCATGAAAGAATTTGCCAGCAGTGATAGTTCGGGCCGATTCTGGCTGAATATTGTATGCCAGTAAATTATTTTTCGGTACTGAACCAATAAAGGGATTATATCGTTTTGATAAGAATGGGCCAGTAAAGATAATCGACGTTTGCCCGAAAAACGTCTCAGAATCGGGGCAATACTTTTTGCCGATATTGAAAGAAAACAAAACATCGCGAAATCGTCGACGTAACTTAACCTACTTTTTAGGCTAATTTTTAATAAACTATTAATTTAATGTACGATTACTAAGCTAACGTGAAATTTTCGGTCGCGCAATAGTAATCTGTAGTTATGATTATTACACTAAACTTTGAGTGAAGTATCTCGCGTGTGCCTAAAAATTTATATTTCTTGTACAATTTTGAATATATCAAGAAGAAAAGTGCTGTGCTGGCCCGTTCTTATCATACCCATTATATCTCAGTGCTGGACCTCTAACATTTGCAAGTACTGGTAGTGCCGGCAACTAATACTCGAACAGTATTCTGCCGAGAGTAAATTCTTCCATGGGGTTTTACATTCCCAGATTGTGTAAAAGTACAGCTTTCAGTGTAGTAGAATTCAACGTTTTTTATGTTAAAATTACAGCTTCGACATGAATTATACTAGAAATTGGAAGACCTGGAAAATTTCTGATTCTCGTGCAAAAGTTTATTTGGGTATTTTTGCACTTTAAACTTAATTTATTGGTAAACCTCTAATTAATTAAGTTTAAAGTATAATAGAAAAGAAAACGAGCGCTTAAGAGCTCTAGATTCAATTATTTTAGCTTGCGTATTTTCAACCTAACCGCAAAATCTGAAGCTGGAAATCGGGAATGTGATATTACTCACGAGCATTGAAAATTACATTACTGAGTGGTGTAAAAATCATCTTCCGAGGAGGAATCGCTTTATTTTCAGAATTCAGCAGTTGAATTTTACATTTGATTTTTTACATGGGCGCATACGTCCTGCTCCAAAGCACAATGCGTAGTCGGAGATCTCTTCCAGATGAAAAACTCGAAGAAAAACTTCTCGAGAATTTTCACCGGGAATTGAATCCTTGACAGCTTGAGCGTCTTGTATTGGTAGGCAAGCGTCTTACCCACTGAGCCAAAGGGGGCTCTATGCTCGCTTTATTTTACATTTGAAAGAGTATAAAATTACTTTTATAGCACTGCGTGACCGCCCTTACGTCACGCCTATCCGTGGCATAGGTAGTCCATTACTGCACCATACTTCTCGCTCCTACCACACGATGCAACAATGGACTGCTTAGGGCACAGATAGGCGTGACAGTGGACTTAGAGCAGACAGTGCTATAAAATAGTATACGATACTCGTGTCATAAGTCGTCCTTCATAGCACGGAGCTGATCACCGCCGTGCTGTAAATGACTACTTAGGTCACACGTATCGTAATGTACTAATAAACGGTGATATTTCTGTTTTTTATAACTTTTCCATTGATATTTTGAAATATTGATTGAAAAGGTATTTGAAGATTAATTAAATAATGTATATCAGTATTTTTTATGTTTTATTTCTTATAAATCTAGGTAGAAATGATACATACGAACGATCTAATTATGTGATTTTAGATGTTGTTGAATTCAAATTCGAGGTGAAAAGTATAAAAAAAAATTTATTAATTTAAAAACATAATGGTACCGAAAAATGCTTAATTAAAACACGTTTAATACAATTAACAATTTATTATTATGAATTTTGAACAAATAATCATATTTTTTAAATAATGTACACTGAAAAAAAATTACTGATCCCAAACAAATTTTAAATGATTCAAGAAAATGATTTCTTTCAATAGTAGTAACAAAACATTTATTTAGATCAAAGCACAAATATTCTTTGAAGTAAAATAATATTTACTTAATTATAGGTGTCCTAGAACTAAACAAAAATAATTGAGTATCAAATAATTAAGGGGGTAAAAGGGATATAGTGCGTTTCTTACACATAAGAATTGTACACGTAATTATTGTGCACAATTTAGCATTGGTCAAATATATCTATATATAATTTAACCAATGCTAAATTGTGTACAATAATTACGTGTATAATTCTTATGTGTAAGAAACGCGCTATGCCTTGTAAAAGGGTGTCTAAATATGAAAATACTTATTGAGTCTTTTCAAACTAGCCTAACTATTATATTAAAAATAATATTCAGCATTGAAACTTAAAGCGAGACGAACTTAAAGTCTAGGTGCAGTAAGGGCATTAGGCTCCGTTGGGTGTACAAACATGAAAACTATTTTAAGTATATCTTGTTTTATCGTTTTTAATCCTTTTTCTATTTTGTTTACACAGCCAAGTGATTTCAAGGTAGAATTAGTGCAAGTAGTAAGTATTTCATTATTCAGAAACATCAAAAGATATAAATAATAAATGATTATAAAAATTATATTTATAATAATGAGAAATACGTATTCAGATATTCAGACATGGGGACCGCACAGCCCAAGAAAATGAAGTATATAAATCTGATCCATACGCTAAAGTATTTAAGGAGAATGGTTATGGACAGCTAACAAAAGTAAGTTTTTACTCTAATTTAGTATATTTTTGATGAAGTTGGATACAAGGTTATAAACATGACATTGTAATGACGTTCTCGAAGCGTTGTATTTGAAGCTATAAAAATGCGCACATAAACTACGTTGTCAGAAGGTTTCTAAAACGTTGTTATAACTTTAAAGGAAACGTTTCAACGTTGTATAAAAAACGATTTTACAACGTTGTAAAAATGTTTTGTGCTATTAGGAAGTGAATGAATAAAAAGATAACAAAGTTATTAACTACACTAGAACTTACTCTAGTATTTATAAATCGAACACATTTTCTAATCATTTATTAAACTATTTAAAAGTTGTCATTAAATTATTTTCTTTGTAAATTCTGAAACTGTAAAACGTGTAGAATATTTTTACATAATTAGTTTGTAAATTCATCCGTTTATATACTTATTAACGAACAAGAAAGTGTCGTTACTACTTTCCTTCGGGCATGATACTTCAAATCCAATATAGATCGTCAATAATAATACAATCGAATTACAAAGTGTTATGAAATAAAAAAGACCAACAATAAATTACTAAAAATGTTATATAATTAAAACTATAATAAAGACATTTCGTAATATGCTAACGAAAAAATATGCATTCTGCGGCAGCCGTCTTGAATTTATGTACCAATCACAAAGAGTTAGCAGTTTAACGCTGTTGGAAGTTATAAACCTTCAATTAATATTTATAAATGGTATAAATGTTCAATCGTCACGATAAAAGCGAATTGGGTATATGTTAACACTATTCTCTAGTATGAAAGAGAATTTCAGTGTATTTGAGATACCATGTCTCTTCCTTATTAAATGATGTCTAATGATATTTATAATCCGATAAAAACTTCATATATATTTTCCACAATTTTTTGTATCCAATCCCCGTTTTGTTATGAAGTGTGTTTCTGTATTTAGATCGGAATGCAGCGTGAATACAAAATTGGACAAATGCTGAGACAACGCTACAACGATTTCCTGGGTGAGTTCGAGGCCGACAAAGTTTACGGGTACAGCACGGGACTCGATCGCACGATTATATCGCTACAGCTGGTTCTCGCGGCCTTGTATCCTCCAACTCCAAAAACGTCCTGGGACAGCGACGTCCACTGGATTCCGATTCCCACGCACTACCATCCACTGGACAACAACTTTCTCGCTCATACGTTCGTTAGTTCGAGGTCGGAAAAAATTAAAATATCTTTTATGTCCATCTCAACAAAAATGGCCACTTTTTGCCCTGAAAAGCGAGACCAAAATTACACTTTTTGCCCGCAATAATAATTAGCGGGACCAAAGTAATTTTACTAGAAACTAGTCCAAATTTCTTTATTTCATCAAGTTCTACCAATAACCCTGATTTTTTATTATCCTTTATTATATTAAAATTTTGAATCTTTTGAGTTCAAACAGGGCTCTTTCTTTTCGTTTTTAAATGAACTAAAATGATCGTGCCATTCTCGAAACATAAGCGATCACAACAAAATTTTAAAAGTACATAACCTCAAATATGTTAGAATATGATTAAATAAAAGACGATTTTTTTTCTTTAAAAGGAAAAGATAAAGCCTCAAAACTTTACATAAAAAATATACACACACGCGCGCACGCGTATACACACACACACGCACACGCACACGCACCTCGTACACGCGCACGCGCGCACGCGCACGCGCACACACGCGCACACACGCGCACACACACACGCGCGCACACACACACACACACACACACACACACGCACACCCACACACGCACGCACACGCACGCACACGCACGCACACACGCACACACGCACACATGCACACACGCACACACGCACACACGCACACACACACACACACACACTTTTTCGATATTCTTTTCAATATTATACATAAAAAAATTAAATTAATTGTCAAAATAATAAATTGTAAAATAAATTGCACTCAAAAAATGTAATTATTTATATTTAATATTTTATTTCTTATATTCTTGTAAACATTATATATACTTATACTTTTGATTTCAGATATATTCAATTGCTAGAAGCCACTAAAAAGTCACCTGAGATACAAAATAAGTTTCAAAAATACAATGATTTTCTGGAGTACCTTAAGATGAACATAATTGGAATGACTAGCTTGAAACCTCTAGGTATAGGTGACATATTCAGTAACGTCAGAGCTGCCGTAAGTACGAAAATAATAGCGTAAGTATGCATTACGTGGAAACTGGAACCTTTCTCTTATACCAATAATATTTTGAACTTTCAGTTAAGTATGGGCTTACCGTTGCCGGATTGGTGTCCGGAGGAAATTTACACGAAACTCGTTAATCTGACTGTCATTACTCAAGCAGCGTTGACGCACACACCTTTGTTGACTAGAATTATGGTCGGACCTATGGTCGAGCGGTTTTTGAAGAACATAGATGACAACGAAAAGAGGACGAACAAAAGAAAAATTTATCTATATAGTGGTCACGACGTTAATGTTTCGGCATTTAGCAATGCACACAAATTTATTGGTATTCCAGAGATTCCCGATTACGGAAGTGCCTTGATTATTGAAAAACTCAGAGGACCGGACAATCAAGCCTATATACGCGTATGTATTGATATTTTATATAGCTATTTAACGTATAAATCATAATCAATCATTATTTTTACAATGATTTTACAAAGATAATTTTATTTATTACACACTAATATAATAATGTTATTTCAGATGGTATTATGGACAGGAACTACAGAAAAGCTGATTCCAGTAAAAGTAGCAAATTTCGATAACGAATGCCCGTTATCGCAGTATAAATCTTGGGTCACCTCGATTTTGCCGGATGACGAAGCCAGATCTTACTTTCCTACGAATTTGAAGAATCATCTTAAAAACCTGGATTAATTCGGAACACCTTATTTCATGGAGAAAAATTGTACTTGTTTCGGTCTGATGAAGAAATATAGTAATATATATTTCTTAATATCAAATAAAGAATCTGAATAATAGAACCTAGACTGAATATTTTAAAACCTTCATTTTGTACTTATTTACTAATTTCTTTTAAACTAACTTATATATGGATAACCATAAAGAAACGTTATATAGTCATGATGTAAGGAGATAATTTGTGCCACCGCATGGATCTTCTAAAGAATCAATCACAGCCCAACCCTTCCGATACACCACTATTTTGTTTAATTAACCGATAACAATATAGAGCTGATAATGTAAAATTTTCTATCGCGGTAAAGTTTTAAATTTTAATAAAATGTAAATAATGTTATGAAAAAAAAAATAAAAATATAGGTATTAAAGTACTTAAAAAATGAAATAAAAAGTAAAAAATCCGCCGCAGTATATAATAAGACTTGACACTTTTCATAAGACTCATAATTGAAAAATATTTTTTTTGTAATTTTAGTTAAAAAAATATGTTTTGACATATCATCAATAATAAAAAATGCAGACATTTTTTGAGCTTTTAATTAGAAAAAAGACATAGCAATTTAAAATTAATTTATTAGAACAAATAATTTCATATTGAAACAATTAATTTAGTTTGAGGAAGCTAAGTGCCAATGAATTGGCAGCGTTTTTTATTTTTTGGTCTCTCAAAAAAAACCTTATCTTATCTTATCTAATTCTATTTCTTAAAAAATCACAAAACAACAGTATTTTTGGAGGACCTAATCTTTTTCTAAAAAAAACGTGTTAGAAACATGTGTGGGGCCATTTTTAATCAAAATACTCTATTTTTAGATAATGTCCGTATGAATGTGTGTAAGTGTATGTGCGTGAATGTGTGCCACGTGTACCATATGAGATTTGTACCGATGTGAAAAAAGCACCTTTGTGAAAAAATCTCTGATAACATGGTTTTAAATGTTCGTCCTATTAATGCGACAAGCTATATTACAACGTATATCCATGTTATTCACTTAATTTATTTCACCAGATATTTGTAAACAAACGCGTTACTTATTACATCACATTTCACGTAATTAACTGGAAACGAATAATAATATTGACTTGTTTTGTCGATTATGATGAAGGGGATAAGGTGTATTCAATCACTCGGTTAAACTCACATTGTTAGCTACTAATAATATAATAATATAAGAATGTTGCGCTGAATATGAAGAAATAAAAGGTAGGGGAGACCGGGGCAAAGTGAACCTAAAAAAGTTTGAGCACGAATATATAAATATATTTCAACTATCAATAATTCGAAATATATTAAAAAGGTATAATATAGACTTTATTTAATATAAATGTCAAGCACCAAGACTGCAAAGTAATTGAAAGTATTTTAAAATTCACTTACAAGAAAAAAATGAGAAAGCTCAGTTTGTCACGAGCTTGGGGTAAAGTGAGCCTTTGCACGGGACAAAGTGATCTTCAATAAATATGCAGATAAGATATAATAATTACGATAAATTAATAAGTTTTATTTAACTTTTAATAGTAACTTAATCGATTTGTTAACAGACATATAAGTTTAAAGCTTTACAAAATGTATTTATCAGACATAACCGTAGAGCTAGTTTGAGGTTACACTTTCTTTTTTACATTGTTTATATAAGCTCGCTTTACTCCGGTCAGTTTGCCCCAAATGCACGTGCGACGTAAAAATGTTGTTTAAGAGATTTACGTATTGTCTTATTGTATTAAAAAAATATTTTTAAATTTTAGTGTACTTAACTATAAAACAAAAAGTTTCTGTAATAAAATAGCATACATAATACTTCTTTATCTAACAACCAAAACATGCAAAATTATCATATCGAGTGGCTCAAAAATTCATTGTTAATTTTTTTACTAAATAACTGATTATATGTACCACGAAGCATTTAAAAATCATTGTTTACTTAGATTATTTTTATATATAAGTGAAATTAATATAAATGTTTTATTTATGCCGAAATATAGAGAAAGCTCACTTTACCCCGGTCTCCCCTAATTTTATGGGAAAAAGTAATGAAGCATTTTTCAAATGTAGTAAATTTAATAATTTAAAATATTAATTCTAATTGTAGTCATAACTGTCTTGGTAGTAAAAAAACAACGTATAAATGCATTATATAATATTTTTTAAGAATTGAATGGAATTCAGCCGATCATCCTAGCATACAACTTTTGTTGAATGTTGGTAAGTAAAGGCACACAAAGCGCTGCCTGTAAAGAATTAGTCCACGATTGGAGTCGACCTTATCTCCAAACATCGTATTGTCGACTATCTTGTCTTGGATGAAATTATTAGATTTTGAACTTTAACCTTAATGGAATTCATGTAACATAAATAAAAATGCATTGCAATTTATTAATTTGTAATAAATGGTTATAATTAAGAACATACATTTATACAATATAACCATCATTTATGATTAATAATGGCTCATCCAACTATTAAAATAATTAATCTTAATTAAGGTAGTTTGACTTTGGGACTATATTGACAATTGTTTCTCTGTCATCTATGCCATTCTCGAGTTCGATCTTTTCATGTAAAGAAATTATGTGTGTGTACATGAATATTCTTGTTTTAAACATACTAGTCTAATCGACGGGCAAACCCATGTCCACCAGCGTTTTAGGGACTAAGTGAAGTCCTTCAATCGGAGCATCGTTTAATAATTGAACTTTCGCGCTTACTTTTAGCATTTTATTGCCATAGTTTTCTCCCAAAGGCACGAAACTATATATCGATCGAATAATTCACAACGATAAACTTTTCGTCGAAATTGTTTTTCAAAAGAGAAAATCTTGACGATGATCCTGTACATCGAATTTATCTTCTTTCTTTTTGGATGTCATCTTGCTTACAGCAATACTCCTGCGCATGTTCAATTCATGTTATTTATATCTATTATTTTTGCGTAATATTTTACCATACAAATAAGTACATGTCTATTGCGTATAGTTTGCAATACTAAATATGTATCAATGGATTTAATTCATATGCAAATAAAAAATACGTTAATAGCTTATAATAAATATGACAACACATTTGATAGGTAGAAACCACATATTTAATCTTTTGCTGTCACCTAGAAACTGATGATGTTATAGACTACCAACCGAGTTTAGAAAAGTATTTCTTATCCTTTGGGATCGTAACTGGATGACAACAGCAACATCAAAGGTAATTCTTGGAAACACTGTCGTCTAATTCGTATCCCAATCGATCAATTGTCGACTATCAATATAAAATTGACCTAAAGGACAGTGATACGAGTTGGAACCGAAAGTTTCGGGCAGTGATTATAAGGTTTATCTACAATAACTGATAGATTATATATATATATATATATATATATATATATATATATATATATATATATACATATAAGCAGTATACTCGGGGACCTAGTATGTTTAAAATCATAAGATCTTTCATCACGTATGAATACATTACTTTCTAATCAAAATAATCTGCTCACGCGACCGAACCAATAATCAGAACTTGTACGTGTACTTTGAATTGTAAAATACCCTAATGATTGTTGCTCGAAATTGAAGGCGAATCTCTGCCCGATGTTTATTACTGTCCGAGATTCTACTGTAATGAGAAAGCATAATTGTTTAAAGTTTATGTTTATCAATTTTTGTCAAAAAATTTCTGTTGACTAGAAACATATAGAAAAATTATACCAGTAGTTCTATACAAATGCAAAAGTGGACACTAACTAAATGGGAAGAGAATATATTTAAAGTGTTGGAGAATAAAGTTTTAAGAAAGATATTCGTGAGTAAAATAGCTAAGATTACTGGACAGTGGAGAATTTTGCACAATAAGGAAATACACGAGTTATACGAAAAACAAAAATTACTAGACTGATAAAGTCTCGAAGATTAGGGTGAGCTGAACATGTAGCTAGAAAGGGAAACGAAAGAGAAGGATGCTATAGAATCAGTGGCGGATCCAGGAGTCTTTCTTGGGGGGGGGGGGGGGCGAATTATGCATACTATTATTAATTTATTTACGTTATATGAAAATGGTTTATAATTTATTTATTGTTTTTTTTTATCTTGTAGGAGTAATATAATAGAGTAACTAAGATTGCAGTCTGAGTTTTAAAATAATTTATTTAAAAAATAACAAGTTTAAAATATATTAATTTTTTTAAAATTAATTTACAAGTTTATTAAATTATAAATTCTAGTCTATGCTTACGCGTCTTGGCATACCGATCTATAATCACATTTGGATCTAATTTGATGTTATAATGTCAATTTGATGTTATAAAAATTTTACCAAATAAATTTCGCTAGCGGCAAACATGGGCATGAAACAAAATCTCGAGTTCAATAATGTCACAACAGTAAAATAGAATGTGTAAAATATTTTGTCGATAAACAAATTAATCTATGACATATATATCATACAATAATTAATAATATTAACATCACATTTCTGTGGATTCCCAGCATAACTAGCTTCTATTCTCAAAAATTTAAATTTGAGCGATGATTGTATCTTTATATAATAAATTTTCAGACTATATCTTCTATTTATGAATTTTTTAAGCTATAGTTTTAATGAAAAATAAAAGTTTAATATCTCAAAAATATAAGAAATGGACATATACTTCATGATACCGGAAACCTGCAGATCCTGGTTATTTTTTTGTATTAATTCGGATTGTTAAAAGTGCTTTGATAAATATTTAATAACCGATTTAATAACCTAAACCTTACAAGACCAGAGTGATTTTTTTATCATTTGGTTTTGGTTTTCATCTAAATGCATTCAAAATTCAATCAATTTCATATTGATCGAATTTATAATATCAACTTTAAACCGATAAATATATCTGTGCTTGCGTATTCTTAATATGCTATTTTAAGCATCGTTTTACTGGATTTACAATTTTTATAAATATAATGATATTCCTACTAATAATATATAAATTACTGCATTATTTTTAAAGTTTCGTATTTAGTGAAAAATACGTAGAACCTGCGTTAAAGTAAGGAAAAAAGTAAGTTGATTTCCATGAAATAATTCGATAGCTTACATACCTCAAATAATACCGATTTTGCGACCTACGGGCACTTCGCAATGTCTAATTTGTGTTCAGCACTGCCGCCGCTGCCTCTTTATTGAATTATCATAGAACAAATTAGAGCTCTAAAATATTTTTTTTATTAAATTAAACATAAATTTCTAAATTTCGTCCACGTAATGGGCGCCCACTTCATGCATAAATGAAAGAAAACTTAACAATAGATAATTTATCGTGTTCAAAATATGAAAAAAAAAACACTGACAACTGATTTGGCCCTCTGCTTTCTCAAAGAGATCTGTTTAATTTCAGTAAAAATTTAATTGGATATCATAATTTAATATGCGAGTTATATGGGCTAAAAAAAATTAATAAATATACTATATAACAAATAAAAAACGGTATATTTGAAATCTATTTCAGTGAAAAAGTGAAGGAATTCTATAAGTATTTTATTGTGAAAATAATTCGCTTTATAAAAAAAACTTCTTTATAACAAAAATTTCTGAAAACCTCAATTTTTAAATTTTTAAAAAAGGCTATAAAAACAAAACACGTTGACCATTTTTGTTGAAAGTTTAAAGCAACTTTTAGAAATGTATAACAAACATACATGCAAAGTGTAGTAAGGTTTAACCGGAGAATATTCGACAGTAGATGAGCGACATGTATAAACCGTAATTTTTCAAAAAATGCCACTTCGTTCCTCAAGTAATATAATCTAGCTTAACGTGAAAAAAATGTCGAAAAATGTTGTCAAAACAACGTTAGCAGGCGTATATATCTATATACTCAATACATTTTCATTGTAACTATGAAAGAAAAAAAAAGTTTTTTAAAATGTCATTGCCTAACAAAATGCACTTATTAAATTTTTTTTATGAAGAAGCAATGATTCTTGCGACTTGAAAATTATCAAAATAATTTATCATTATAGTTCTATCTAAAACTAATATTCAATAAAAATTTCATTGAATTTCATTATATAATTGGCGAGTTATAGAGGTTAAAAGACATTACTAAACACACGGTATAATAAATAAAAAACGGTATAGGGTAATACGTCCAGTAGATAGACACCGATCAGTAGATAGACGATTTATAAATATTATTATATCTATAAGACTAATGATTTTTAATGCAAAAAAGTATCTTCAAAAATATCGTTTATCTACTGGGTCATTGCTATGTATAACCTAGAAACCCAATAGATAGACTAACAAAGTAAATGGACATTGAGAATCGTCTATCTATTGGGTATAATGTGCTCTTCGCACTATTTTTGTAATTTCTAATTAAACAAAAACTTTTAACACTTCTAATGTTTTTTTATTGATAAATTGAAGTTTCTTACATTCTATAAATGCCAAATTGTTTTAAACAAACAATTTTATCATAAAAAAATCTGATTTATAAAGTGAGCGCATCCATACAGCGGTCATTTTTTGAAAGAAGTTTATTTGAACTTCCCAAGTCATATAGTATGTTTTTACGTTAAAAAATGCCAACAAAAATTTTTGTCTTAACTATGCTTTTTTCTCAGGAAAGCAAAAATTATCCCCCTTGGGGGGGGGCGATCGCCCCACCCCCCCCCCCCTCCCCGCTGGATCCGCCACTGTATAGAATGCTATGAGATGATTGGAAAAAGCATTGTTACTAGCTACTAGTAAAATTTCTTACTTACTGTAATAGATGTAGTATCGACAAATGTATAACTGCACAACTGCAGAGCATAAGGATCGCGGATCGCCTGTTATTCCACTATAAATAATCAGTTAAATTACTTAAAATTTATTTAATTTGATCGATTAATTCCTGACTTTATAAATTCTTATTCTGGTTCACGATGATCGAGAGATTCATAAATTCTAGTTTTCAATAAATAAATGTAGTTGATATTGATATTCTTTTCGAACGAATATTTTTCACTTAATTAATGTTTTATAATCTACAACTGCTTAGATACTCTCTGCCATATTACGTAACCAAGATAATTTATGAATAAAAGCAAAGTTTTCTTCTGTATTGTCGTACGCTCTCATATATGCTTCAGGTATCAGTGAAGCCAATCCCTTTTTTCGTAAATCTGAAAGAGATGTGTGAGCTTTCTATAAAACAGATCATTGCCTCTGCAAGCAAGCAGAACCGCAAACAAATTCTTTCGATCTTCATCATCAGTCGGGATGTCGGCCGTGAAGAAACTCAGGGCCAGAGCGCTGTGCAGGAATTCATTACCCGCAACCTCTTTGAACCTCTTGTCGAACTCTTTTCTCGAGAAGGCGCTTAGGTCGCGAAGACCCATGCTTCGCAGAATTCCGACAAATGTCTCGTAGTAGTGGTCGAGCAGCTCGTCGAAACGATTCAGCTTGACCTCGTCGTCGAGACTGGTGCCGAGAAAGTACGCCAGATCGACGAAGATGTCAACGAAGCGGTAAGTCTGAAAGTCGAGGAATTTGACGTGGTCGACGTTGCCCGTCGCCTCGTCGTTGTGGAACATGATGTTGTTAGTCCAGAAGTCGCCGTGTGCAATGGTGGACCAGTCTTCGTGCGTCACCAACTCGTACTTCCAACCGCCCTTCAGTCGTTCGGCTATTTTTTCGATGCGCTTGGCGTAACGTTGGAAGCGTGATTCGTTTCTTACAAGGGTCACCAAGTTGTCGTAGCCAGTATCCAGTGCCTCGTAGCTGAAACCTGACTGCATCGTTTGGACTTTGATCCTCTCAAATTCGGCGGGACATTGAATTTTTGCGACTATTCCGAGAGCGTGGAATTTGGCTAAAGCTTTCATGGCTGTCGTCGAGTGCTGAATGTCCAATCCTGTAGAAATATCGTTTCAAATGTACATCGTTGTTAAGATTTTATCAAAGAATGAATCAAAGAATCTACTTATGCACCTTTTAAACGAATAGTAAATCAATATTATTTATCAATACCACTGTACTCACCAATTTTTTTATCTAAAATGTAATATCCTTGAGTTTTTAGATTTTCTAGAAGAATTACTGCATCCTCATCAGCAACATCAGCCTTTGAATCTAAAGACAAACGATGACCATATAATTTTGGAACTAGATTGTCAACAGTCTGCTCAGCAATATTGTTTTTCAGTTCAATCGTTTTATAAAAAGGAATGATGTTCGTATACATGAATATTTCTTTTTTGAAAACACGGGTCCAATCAATGGGAAATTCCGTGACCATCGTTGTTTTGGCTACGAAATAAAGATCTTCTGTCGGAGCTCCATTTGATCGTTGAATTTTTGCGCTTATATTAAGTATATCACTGCCAAAGTTTTCTCCCAAAGGCACGAGATTATCGATCAAATAATTCACAACAATAAACTTATCATCAAAATTTTTCTGCAATAGCGATTGTAAATCTCGACAGTCCTTTTCTACATCATATTTATTTCCTTTATTTTTAGAAGTCATATTCTTATTATTATTAGGCATTTAATAAGTTCTTATTCGTTATTTTCAATATTATTAGTATTCTTAACGTCTTATTATTGTATATTACTATTATTTGATAAAAAATAAATATTTTATTGCACACATTTCATACTAATCGAATATCATTAAATCATTTGAAAAAATAGTTTTACACTCTTTCACTTTAAATGTTAACAGACAGAAATTACTAGTGCACCTAGATTTTAGGTGTTACAGAGAAACTGAGTTCTTGAGATTTGCACGAACAGTAAATCACTATCTAGATAAGTATTGTGAAATGAAATGAAATTACAAGAAAATAAAGAGCTCAGTCGTTTTATCATAAGAAAACATTAAAGTAAGCTGTTTCATCAGAATTGAGTTATTTTCCGATATTAAAAGTCACACCTTAAAAAGTTTTTTACGACACTTGACGCATACCTAGGTTATTTTTCTAATATGTTGCGATTTTGGGTCCCACGCATGTTTCAAAATGAAATAAAAAAGAATTAAATATTTTGTGAGGTAGAAGAGAATCTCATACTACTATTTTACATAATCCATATCAAATTGTTCGAAATAAAAAAATTAAATATAGAGTTAGCAAGCATTATATAGCCAAATGTAAGAACCGTAGCATGTCACAAGTCATAATATATAATGTACAATGTTTCGTATTATAACTAGATATATTTTATTTAAAAACATTAATTACAATTTTTATTATGTTACTTATTATAAAAGAAAGGATGTTTAAAGAGTTTATGTTTAACTTATAATGTGTCCTGTAAGATTTATTAAATTTGGAACGTCTGAATTTTCCGTTTCTGGATAAGAACATGCAGCACCAGCATCTACCCATATCATAAAACGACGCCTCAAATGTAAACAAAAATGCTGCATTTGCACCGAAGTTATTCAGATCAAACGTTATTTAACTACAAGTATTTATGTTCACTAGCTTTATTAAAGAAATGTAAAATTTTTTGTAAATATTGTACAAGTTTAATATTTTACAACGCTTTTCTGCGAAAAATGCATACTACTCTGCATGTAGCTTACAAATTATAGTACCCAAATATAGTTTCTTAAATAATATACAAAATATTTCTTAAATATTGATTTAGATAGGATTTTAGAAATAGAAATTTAATGTATTTATTAGTACTTATAAATACATTAAATTTTTCATAAAATTTTATAAAAATATTTTTTACAGAATTTGATGGTAGATATTTATGAAGGATGTATTAATAATATATATATGTGGGTACGAAGAATATAAATTACACTATATGTAAGAAAATGGGATCCTGGATAGAACCAGATCATGGTGTTAATTAATGGCGTTTTGAGCATTTCTCACTGGTGTGGAATATTATATATATCGTCTCATTGTGTGAATGGGTACATGAGTGGGATGGAATATAATCATCAATATATATACAATATATGGTTCTGTTGTCATCGGTTGCGGTTATTCGGACGGTCCGGTTAAATGCCATACCAGACAAATATATGTATAGACCTACACGATAATATTAGGGGTTTATGGATCCAGAAGTACATATATATCCCTTTATAATGTGATTCCATTTATTCACTTCCGGTAATACCCACATAAATTTTTGTTTACATTTACATCTTTAAAAGATAAAGTCTTTAAAAATCTTAAAAATTGTTAAAGTCGATTTTCAGTGAAACTTGCTAACTCACAATGCGAACGTCCACAATTTTATTTTCTTAATTTTAAAAATTGAATAATAATTACTTCCAGTTCATTATAGAAGTAGTTCCGGTAGCATACACGCATAGCTTCTAGTCCACTTTTACTCCTACCCCCATGGCATCAGCCATAAAGTAAGCGATATAAAATGTTCCGAGACGATTTTCAGTAAAACAAACATCCAAAATTTTATTTTCTTATTTATTAAAATTAAAAAAATTACTTCCGTTTCATTCCGGAAGTAGGTTCGGTTACGTACACGTAGCTTTTAGTCCACTCTTACATTAGAAATAGTGACAGACTCCCAGTCCCATGGCATCATCCATACAATAAGCAATAAACAGTAATCTGAGTCGATTTTATAATATTCTTACGATCGGGCTCGGGGTTATTAAACAACAACACACTTTATTATAAAAAAACACGAACTCAGGTTATATTTACTCTGGCAAATACACGAGAGAGAGAACCTCTTTCAACGAGCATCAGTAACATACTTATATTGTTGTTTATCTGCGTTACCATACATGGCGACGTGCGACTGTTCGAATCTCCAATAGTCGAATCTCACGATCACAACATTATTCTCCGTCGTCCCGACAATCTAAGGTTCCTTCTGATTCTTAAAACTCCTTTTCCTATGTTATTTTGTCCTATTTTTTGGAATTTGACGTTATTTTTACGTGATTTATGCGCTACTTTACGTCATTTTATGTTTTCTTACGTTACTTTTACGTGATTCTACGTTTCTTAAAAAATAGGAAACAGAACCTTTTCCATATCTCACTTTTCGTACGTTAGTTGAGCCTATTTTTTTGGAATTTTTCGTTTTTTTATGACATTTATG
Organism: Gastracanthus pulcherrimus; assembly: GCA_949152435.1. NCBI lineage: Eukaryota > Metazoa > Arthropoda > Insecta > Hymenoptera > Pteromalidae > Gastracanthus > Gastracanthus pulcherrimus. Next base: position 25,753,843 of record OX424574.1, on the reverse strand, counting down.
CACTATTTTACGTTATATTACGTTATTCTATGTTTATTTACATTTAAAAAATAAATCTTTCTCCATATCTCCATTTTTCTACGTTATTTTGGCCAACTTTTCGAAATTGTTTGTTATTTTTACGTTCATTATGAGCTATTTAATATTATGTGACGAAAATCTATGTTATTCTACGTTATCTTACCATCTAAGATTGGGACCTTATTCATATCTCCCTTTTCTACGTTATTTTAGCCTACTTTTTGAAATTCTTCGTAATTTTTACGTAACTTATGAACTCTAACGTTATCTCACGCTTATTTATGTTATTCTACGCTATCTTACGTGTAAGAATAGGAACTTCTTCATAATTTCTTTTTTCTACGTTATTTTGGCCGTTTTCGAATTTTTTACTGTTATTATTCATTATATTAAATCTAATAATTCAGACCTTCTCTATATCTCAGTACTTCTACATTATTATGGCCTATTGTTCGAATTTTGTTATATTATCTTACGTTATTTTATACTTTTTTACAATATTTTATATTATTTATACGTTACTTTCCGTTACTTTGTGATTGATTTAGAGGGGACTTGCTTTAATATTTGCCATCTGTTATATATATTAAGGTTCTAACAACAAATAATTAGTTTAAAATATTATTAGATTGCTGCCGCAAGTTACAGCTGATTTAAAGTTAATTACAGTATTCTTAAATCAGACTATTATTGTGAAAATAAATTTGGCAATAATAGTTAATTTTTATAACTTATAAATTTTACGTTAATTGATAAATTTTGGATTATAATACCTACGGAAACAAAATTATTATTCCCGACATCCTACAGTAATTGCTATTTATCCATACATTGCTTAATTGTTGGATATTTGTATGTTATCCTTATTATTTTGTGATATTTAACATTATAAGCATTTATGTAAAGTATGGATGGCGTATATTGTTGGATCTATAGGTATTAGTTATTGTATTATATTATAATAGTACATTGTGATACTAGGGGAGAAAATGAAAATACCTCACCCGAGTGTGAAATAGCTTTTCTTCCCGTGTTACACACCGTATTTTTTCAACAAAGACATGATAGGGCCTTCTTTATGCATGAAAGTTGGGTAGGTGATCGCGTATTTCGAATCATGCACAACGCAGTTGAATTTTGTTATATTTTTAATTTTCCCCCTTAATCGTACAGTTCACATATTTGCACCTTTTCTTATTTCGATTTTAATCGAAACTCGCGCATGCACAGATACGCACTTGTAACTAGCATGGACAAAGGTTAAACCTGAAAAATGGATCCTGAGCTTATTTTCTACATTTTCTCTCGCAAATGCGGGGAAAAAAGTAGTCATTTTTCCCCGTCTCACTATTTCCCCGCTAAATGAATATTTTTTCACACTTTTTAAAGCGCGATTTTCTACGCTACTTTTAGGCATGAAAAAAGGTCCATTTCATGCCTGGGTTGAAAAAAATTAGTTTTAAAGTTGAGTTAAACATTAGATTTTTCATTATTTCATAAATTCTGGTATTTTATGGTTCCGATAATTTTGAACATATATATATTATGTAAAAAAGCGGGGTTGGCGCGCGAAGCACGCAGGGGGGTGTAGCCCCCTAGTAATTATATATAATTATATATAATTATATATAATTATATATATATATATATATATATATATATATATATATATATATATATATATATATATATAGAATCATATATAATTATATATGAATCATTTTTACACGGATCAGCTAAGTTACCTTGATGATGGCAGCGACCATTCTATAAAACGAATGTAAACAAATTCAGTAACGTTACTGAATTTACTAGTATAAATGTTAGTGTAAATGTTAGTGTAAATGTTTGGTGTGTGCCAGTATGTATGTCCGTGAGTTCAACGTACTGCATAACCTACCTAACCAACCATATAAACCTTAAGAGAGTGTCAAACCATTCAAATTTCCCACTGAAATTCCTAACCTCAAATTTTTGACCGAGGTATGAACAATTTTTTACAATTAATAAATAAACTGAATTATGAAAATCCAAGACATCATTGTCCTTCCTTTTGTAGCACTCTACCACTTTGCTAAGTTTCAGGTAATAATATCATTGCATATATAAATGGCATTTAAACGAAATTTTGGATCACCTTTCGTATATCTCTGTTTTATCACGAAATTTCGTTCGAATGCCATGGATGTAGGCCGGAAAAATTTTACTTGAAACTTTGCACAGTGGTAAGTAATTACAAAACGAAGATAAATGACTGCTTAGTTTTTCATAAATTTGTTTATTCTTTTAATTATAACCAATATTTTAGAATTCTCGGGTCGGTAAGGTAGAGAGGATAAAAATTGACTTTGATACCCACTTAACCGATATACAGCAGAGTAACCCGGCAGCATCAAAATTGGAGTTATGAAACTCGCGAACTGACTAATGTTTGTTTTTTTGTAGGTTAAGTGTCGAATAGAATATGACTTAGCTAGTTTAGGCCGCTCTTCCGTGATCTGTCTTAGTAAAGTGCACTCCCGGCATCTTGCTCTTTTCGTTGCAGGTCCTTTCTATCCAGCACCACGTGCTACCATCAATAAAGTCTGCTCATCATTACCCGATCAAGAACTTCCTTGATTCAGTCATCAATTCGTCGAGGTTACTTTCAATTTTGTCGTGCTCTATCATTTCTCGCTATCCCAACTGAGCCCCCACATATTACGATCGGGTTCGGGGTTATTAAATAACAATACACGTTATTATAAAGAACACGAACTCAGGTTATATTTACTCTAGCAAATACACGGGAGAGAGAACCTTTCTCAACGAGCGTCAGCGACATACTTATATTGTTGCGTATCTGCGTTACCATACATGGCGACGTGTGATTGTTCGAATCTCCAATAGTCAAATCTCACGATCATAACAATATTAATAAAAATAAAGCATACAAAAACTCTTGTAATCATCGTGCATCGTATTATTACAGGCTCTCTGAGCTTATTTCCGAGGTGGCCCGGGCTACCCGCCACTTCTCATCGGGTAACCTAAAATGACTTTTTAAACAAATTACATTTTCTACCCATAAAATGAATTTATCTTTTAAATTTCTTATAAATTAGGTGTATCTCCATACTCGAATGAGTTTTAACCTTTTATAGTATTACTATTATAGTATATAGGAAATAATTGTAGGGAGTGATTTCTTGTACAATACCTTCTAAGATAGAAAGCTGTACATCAGTACATTGAATCAATAGGGAGAGAGGGGTAAAACAGACACGGGGCAAATCTGACACTTGACTTGTTCAATAAAAGCAGGCTTTGTTGAAAGTTCAAAATTTTTTTATTAACACACAGATGTATAAAGTTAATGTTGGTAAAGTAAAAATAAGATTAGAATGAATCAGCATCGAATAAAAAATAAAGTGACTATTTTGCCTCACTACAATGGTCTATTTTGCCCCACCTTATTTGTCTTCATTGTCTCACATTAAGTTAAAACTAAAATTAAATAACCATAATGTAATATATACTAAAGTGCTCATTTTCACCCACAAAGTAATAACGTCATCCAGCAAACTGGTAAAATTGTCCCAATATTTTTATCATTTTAAGAATGATTTTTTTCATATTAAGATTTCGGATATTTACACTTAATATGATGGTTTTTAGGCACGACCGTGACACGGAAGTGCCTTATATTCTCGTTAGTGAAAATGTGTGCGATAGGATATCTCACGCAATTTTTTACCAATCGGGATGAAATTTTAGGAGAGATCTCCTCCAGCACAATATGAAATTTTATTTTTTTTTATCCCGATCCTGTACGTAGTTTTTAAATTGCGAGCACTTTTTGCTTATTTTGACGTGTTTTTACGTATTTGTTTTTTTTTAAATTCATGTAACACGATTATCTCCGCGAAATCTTAGCGAATCAGGCTCAAATGTTTTTCGGAACTCTCCTAAGTATGACAACTGATGGTCCTATTTTGAGATTGATCCTGCAAATATACGCTGAATGCGGCGACTATAAAAAATCGCTAAAAACGGTTTTTGGGCTATAACTTGAAACCTAAGCATTCTACGAAAAAAAGTTAAATAGAAAAGTTTTGTAGATCTTTAGAAAATACAACTTTTTCCCATTGACATCTATTTATGAAAATACTTTTAACTCGAGTTAACAGGCCAAAAACGAATTTTAACGTCGAAAAAACAGCTTTTTACTATATAACTTTACAGCTATGCATTTTACGAAAAAAAGTTAAATAGAAAAGTTTTGTAGATCTTTAGAAAATACAACTTTTTCCCATTGACATCTATTTATGAAAATACTTTTAACTCGAGTTAACAGGCCAAAAACGAATTTTAAAATCGAAAAAACAGCTTTTACCATATAACTTTACAGCTATGCATTTACATGAAAAAGTTAAATGGAAAAGTTTTGTAGATCTTTGAAAAATACAACTTTTTCCCATTGACATCTATTTATGATAATACTTTTAACTCGAGTTAACAGGCCAAAAACGAATTTTAAAATCGAAAAAACAGCTTTTTACCATATAACTTTACAGCTATGCATTTTACATGAAAAAGTTAAATGGAAAAGTTGTAGATCTTTGAAAAATACAACTTTTTATCTTGACACCGAGACGCGAAAATGCTTTTAAATCAAGTTAATAGTCCAAAAACGATTTTTGATATCGAAGAATGTAGTTTTTTACTATATTATACAATCAAGCAAACGCGCAGCGCGAGCTGAGTACGGTCGTGCCTCTAATGCAAAACGCTTTGCGTTTTGCATTCCTTGCATTGCGAAGCGATGCAAGGCGCGGAGGAGCGTAAGAGCGAGCGAAGGGCTCGCTCTGAAGCTCCGGAGCAGGCAAGTCACATGCGGCCGAATGCCGCGTGTGGCGCGCTACTTATTTAATGGTTACTATAAATGAGATTATTAAAATGAGTATATTAAAATATACTTCAAAAGTATTAGATTTGCTAGAAATAGGATTTATATATTTTTAAATCCAAAATGTCTATTTTACCCCGCAAACTGACTATTTTACCCCACTCTCCCCTAAATAAATATAAGGGATCATTCACAAATTACGTCATGCTGTTTCGGAGAATTTTCAACCTTCCACGTAACGCATTTTCACTGACTTTCCTAAGTATACACCGTCAGTCCGTCATGCTAATAAAGACACCCCACCCCCTCCAAGCGTGATGTAATTTGTACGGTAGCTTTCCTAACTCTATGCAGATAGGAACTGGATTCATTATGGTGAAGCTTACACATGAATATACAGTGCTCCCGCTTAATGTGTTCACGGTTAATGTTATCAGCAGTTTAATATTATCAAAATAGACGGGGCCAATTTACACCTATACTTTTACATATATATTTACCCTGATAATGAAATCAATAACCTGCTTATTGTTATCAGCTGATACTCAGATATAGGAAAGTATATCGAAGATACATTCAATATTTGTTCAGTTTTCACCGTGTGCACTCTGTTAATGTAGTATTGTATTAATATGTCAAAACACAAAAATATAAGATATTTGCTAAAAATAAGCTTCAATCTAAAATATACAATTTTGCTCCAAATAAATAATTATTATAATCTTTTAGATATTTTAATATTCATATTCGCTTAGTAAATACAGGGATGAGTTTGTTTAAAATAGCGTTTTGTATTGTCCCCTAATGCTATTAAATGGGACTCATCACTGTACGTATAAGGGAGGCTTGCCGAGTAAGTCACCAACCGTATCTCTCTTTCACTGCTAGATGGAAGCCCTTAGTTACGATAATTTGTTGTATATTATAGTGCTATTAATTATACTCCGAGATTATTGCTGTAAATTAGAAGAGGCAAAAGTTGTTCGGACATACTTATAGTTTAAAACTACTTACAACTTACTTATAACTTAAAAGTTAATTTTAAAAGATCAGTAGTTATTCTACAAATAAGCTTGTCTTTGTAGAATTTATACATGATATTTAAACAAAGTCAAAGTGACTTATACGCACTAACATTTATAGATTAAATAGCCTTTCTATTTTTGTTTAAGGCAAAGTCCGGTTTAAGGTTTTCAACATGTTAGTTTCAGTTGTCAGTGAAGCCAATCCCGTTCCTCGAGAATCCGCAAGATATTAGTCAGTTTCTCGAAATACAACTCATTGCCCCTGCAAGCAAGCAGCTCCGCGAACAAATTCTTCCTATCCTCGGCGTCGCTCGGGACGTCGGCCGTGAAGAAATTCAGGGCCACGGCGCCGTACAGGACTTCGTTGGCCGCGATCTCTCCGAACCGCTGGTCGAACTTCTCCCTCGAGAAGTCGCTCAGGTCGTCGAGGCCCAGCCGTCCCAGTACTCCGACCAGCGTCTCGTAGTAGAGGTCGACGAGCTCGTCGAAGCGTCGAAGCTTGACCTCCTCGTCGAGGCTCGTGCAGAGAAAGTACGACAGATCGACGAAGACGTCGACGAAGCGATAAGTCTGAAAGTCGATCAGCTTGACGTCGTCGACCTCGCCCGACGTCTCGTCCGCGTGGAACATCGCGTTGTTCGTCCAGAAGTCGCCGTGCGCAACGGTGGACCAGACCTCGTGCCTCGACAGCTCGTCCTTCGAGCAGCCCTGACGTCGTTCGGTTATTCTCTCGATGCGCTCGGCGTAGCGTTGGATGCGCGGCTCGCGCTTCACCATGGCTATAAAGTTGGCGCACGCGACGTTGCTCATTTTCGTACTGAAGCCCCAGAGCTGCGCCATGGCCTTGATCTCTTCGAACTCGGCAGGGTACCTGCGCTTGGCCACTATGCCGAGGGCGTGAAATCGCGCCAGGGCCTTTAGCGCCAACGACGCGTGCTGGAAGCTCATTCCTGAAATGATTATAATTTTCAATCGTTATCGTGCGTTATTTGTCGGGGAAGAAACGCCTTAGAAAGGTGTTCTGAGGGGTTTTGTGTGATTGTATGTGTCTGTACGTGTGCATGTATGCGTATGTGTAACTTGTTGAAAAGTTCTCATAACACCTCATAAAATCCCATAAAATATCTAACGATCCTATTAGGAAAAATATTTGCCACATAAAAATTTTATACGTTTTTATGAGACATCTAAAGTACGCAATTATTTTATTAGTTTTAATTAGAAAATGCTTAAAACGAGTTTTTAATAAACTATAATAAAGATTTTACAAGATTATCCTCATAAAAACTGTTGCAACGCCGTTACCCTAAGCGGGTCCTGGGCGTAGTCGTCCAGAGCGGACGGGTGGGTGCCTATCACCACTACACAGCGCGTCCTCAGGTTGCGGATAGAGGAACGACCCCTGAGAAAGAGGTTAGCTGCGAATAAAGCGAATAAGCAGTCGCGGACAGCCGATAGGCCCAGGCGTGGGTGTGATGAGCCCGCACTGGCGAACGCATTCATCTAGAAACACTACGCAAGCACCGCAACAACTACAAACACTATACAAAATCTCCTATCTTACTTTCTTCTTCTACCTTACTCTGTAATCTATCTCTTTTACCACACATTTCAAACAAAAAATGGGCCAAAAATCCTGCTGTCGTGGAGGATGCGGGAGCGATGACAACTGCCCTGAGAGGGGATGTGTAGAATGATTCGCCACCTGGTCTTACATGGCAACGAAGCCAGCGAAGGCGCGCTGCCTTGCAGGGGGGCGTTAGGATATGAGAATGAAACCGAGTGTGTCTGACGACGAGTTGACTGTGTCCTCGCCAAAGTCAGAAAGCTCTCATACTTAGTTCTAGGGAGGTATGAGGGTTATCACCCCTAGACGGATGGACTCACCTGCGATCGGAACAGGATCCAAAACGCGCGGGTTTAACTTACTATCATGGCTCAAAGAAAACAAAACCAAACCAAAACGAAAAGAAACTTAAGGGTGGGAACCTGGAATGTACGCAGTCTACACAGAGCGGGCGCGTTCCGGGAAATCATAAATGAAACTGAGAGGTACAATTTAGATTTGGTAGCAATACAAGAAACCCGATGGAAAGATAACGCGATGCTAGGATCCGGTAACTTCACCTTTTTATATGGGGGCGCGAGCGGGCATTCTCTAGGCACCGGATTTCTTGTTAACAAAAGCATCATACATTCCGTGAAAAGTTGCAATTTCGTGAATGACCGACTCTCGTATATCATCATCGACGGAGCGTGGTATAATTACGTGGTTATTAACGTCCACTGTCCCACGGAGGACAAAGAGGAACAAGTCAAAAATCTTTATTATGAAACTTTAGAGCAATTAATCGACCAATTCGCGTCTTACGACACCAAAATAGTAGTGGGGGATTTCAATGCTAAAATAGGGAGAGAGGAAATGTTTAGGCCCACCATAGGCAAAGAAAGTCTGCACGAAACCAGCAATGATAACGGTATTATGGTCATAAATTTCGCAGCCGCAAAAGATCTTATAGTCAAGACCACGTGCTTCAAGCACAAGGATATACACAAGGCAACGTGGACATCGCCGGATGGGGCCACGCACAATCAAATCGATCATTTTCTTATTGATAAGAGGCGCCACACGAATGTACTCGACGTAAGGACCTATAGGGGGGCGGATTGCGACTCAGATCATTATCTCGTAGTGGCCAAATTAAGAGCCAGATTAGTAGCCGGTCAAAATAGTAAGCGAGCGAACAAAGTAGAAACCTTTGATATTGGAAAACTACGAAGCGGGATAGAGCGAATCAAGTACCAAGTAGAAGTTAGCAACCGATTTCAGGCGCTCGAGGAAACGGATGAACAGACGGGAGTAGATGACGATCCGAACAGGTTGTGGGGGGCTATCGAAAAAACTATAAAAGGGGCCGCGAACAAAGTACTGGGTAAGAAAAAAAGGCCGAAGAGCAAACCATGGTTTGACGAAGAGTGCGAACTCTGGTTTGAAAGGCGCAAGAAGGCTAAATAAGAAAGCAAGTACGTGTGATTTACAGAAACAAGAAGCGCGAGTATCAGAAAAATGAAATTAGAAAAATAGAAACTAATAGTAGGGAAAATAACCCGCGCGAGATGTACAAAGGAATAAACGCTATTAGGAAGGGTTTTCAGAGTAGATCGCAGTTAATGAAGGATAAGGACGGGAACCTCGTGACAAGCGAAAATGAACTATTGAAATTATGGAAAGATTATTTCGATAAGTTATTAAACGTGCATGAAAACTCCGAGGAAATGGGAGACGAAATCCACACTGCTGAACTCCATATGGACGAAACGACCTACAAAGAAGTAGAGGCCGCGATCAAAAAGCTAAAAAACAATAAGGCCGCAGGAAACGATTCTATACCAGCTGAACTACTTAAATATGGAGGCACCGCGCTTACATCTAAAATTTTTTATCTAGTATGTGCTATTTGGAGAAATGAAACAATACCAGAAAATTGGAAAGAATCCATCATCATACCGATCTTCAAAACGGGAGATAAAACAGACTGCAATAACTACCGGGGAATCTCACTTTTAGCTACCTGCTACAAAGTTCTGTCAAACGTAATACAGGCCAGACTCACACCATTCGCGGAAGATATAATAGGAGATTATCAGTGTGGATTCCGGCGCAACAGGTCAACGAGCGATCAAATGTTTACCATAAGACAATTATTAGAGAAAAAGTGGGAATATTGCGAAACTATACACCAGCTATTTGTGGACTTTAAGAAAGCGTACGACTCTGTCAAACGAAGCAAAATGTATGAAATCCTAGTGCTCCTTGGCGTACCAAAAAAACTCGTAAAATTAATTCAAATATGTCTGAACGGAAGCACTGGAAAGGTCCGAGTAGGCGGTAATGTATCCGAATCGTTCATGATACGCGACGGTTTGAAGCAAGGTGACGGGCTTTCAACGGTACTCTTTAACCTGACGCTAGAGCATGTTGTTAGAAAAATGCAGGCTAGCGAGCTAGGCGCAACACTCAACGGAACAACGCAAATTTTAGGCTATGCGGATGACTTGGATATAGTGGGAGATAATGGTGAAACGGTGGCGAGAAATGCGGAAATCCTTATAAATGCGGCTAAAAACACGGGGTTAGAAGTGAGCGAATCGAAAACGAAATATATGATCATGGAGAAACTGGGCATTCGCGAAGCAGAGGGGGATCTCAGAGTCGGAAATTTCACTTTTGAAAAGGTTAGCGAATTCAGATATTTAGGTACAACTATAAATAATCGAAACGAAATTAAAGCCGAGATTAATAAGAGACTTCATTCGGGTAATGCCTGCTTCTACGCTGTGAACAGATTACTTAAGTCAAAGCTACTGTCGAAAAATGTCAAAATAAGGATATATAGGACTATAATAATGCTGGTAATCTTGTATGGGTGCGAAACCTGGGCGCTCACTAAAGCGGAAGAAAATCGTTTTAGGGTATTTGAAAATAAGGTTCTGCGGAAAATATACGGGCCAAAGAAAGATGAGGAAACTGGGGAGTGGAGGAAACTGCACAATGACGAGCTACATAATTTGTTCGCGTCACCAAATATTAACAGAATAATAAAATCACGGAGACTAAGATGGGCAGGGCACGTGGCAAGAATGGGCGATGATCGTACAGCAGCGCGCATAATGAAAGGAAAACCGAAAGCAACGCGACCTCTTGGTAGACCTAGACGCAGATGGGAGGATAACGTAAAATCAGACATAACTGAAATTGGGCGGGAAGGCGCGAAATGGATGGGGTTGGCACAAAATAGGGAAACGTGGAAGGCTTGCGTATATGAGGCGATGAACTTTCGAGTTCGAAATGCCATTTAAAAAAAAAAAAAAAAAATCCTCATAAAAATTGTATAAGAATTCATAAGGAAAATATTAGTTTTAAATTGATGAGTATTTGCTAATTATTCGTTTATAGGTATTTAAAAGGAATTTCTGCTTAAAACGATAATTAACAATTTTAAAGATTTATTTTTTTTTCAAAAGATTTATTTGTTCTATTTTCAATTTAGTAGGAATAATATATAATATAAACATTTCTCTATGTGAACTTTATGTATTTTTAGTTGTATTTTCCAATAGAGAAAAATGTATATAGAGATATAAACGGCCCGCGTTATATAGCCTTATGCAAGAAACAGTTCTTCGGAGCTCTCTTCTATTTTGACATTTCCTGGTTCGCCCAGGATGCTGATCACCGACTGTATGACTTTGAGTTTCCATAAATTTCCAAAAAATAGAATAATTCGCCCATATTTATATTAAGTATTCAGAAATGCAAAATTCCTATAAATTTTCAATTCAATTTCTTTAAAAAACTGAGTTCTTTATAAATGTTGTTTAATAAACGTGTAAAATCTAAAATTATAATATTTAATATATTTCTTGAAAAAAATTTCCAAAATTGCATTTTTTTTAGAGAATTATACTATTAAACACCGCCGAAGTAGAAAAAGACGGACATGGTAGAATATATCCTATTATCAATACGATGCTACTCATACTACTCACCAAGTCTTTTATTCTCAACGTAGTATCCTCGAGGTTTCAGATTCTCCAGAAGAATCACAGCATCTTTGTCGGCTACATCGACTTTCGGATCCAAGGACAGACGATGACCAATAAACTGCGGGACCATATTGGCAATAGTATTCTTCTCGTCAACGCCATTCTCCAGCTCGATTCTCCGATACATAGGAATTATGTTGTTATACAGGAATGATTCCTTTTTGAATATACAGGACCAATCGTGGGAAAAGTTTGAGTCCGACACAGTCTTCGCTACGAATTGAAGTTCTTCAACTGGAGCATCCTTGGATCGTTGAATTTTCGCGCTTACTTTCAGTATATCACTGCCGTAGTTTTCTCCCGCGGCAACGAGGTTGTCAACCGAATAATTCACGATGATCAGCTTATCGCCGAATTTCTTTTGCAGAACGGACTCTAGATCACAAATGTTATGTCTTGCGTCACTTTCATTTGCTTTAAGTGTAGATGCCATGTTTTGTTATTGTTATCCTGTGATTGTTTAATATTTATTAGCTGAATTTTTAATTGTTTATCGCAATGTTTTTACATAAAATGGAGTATATTTTAATTGCATAGAATTCACACGATCTGTATCATTGATTAATAAACATATATATATATATATATATATATATATATATATATATATATATATATATATATATATATATATATATATATATATATATGTTGATTAATCAATTAATCTTAAATAGATTAATAAAACGACGCGTCCACGTCTTGAGAACGACTGCCGCAGAGTAACTGACAGTATTTTAAAGTTTCCAACAGCTAATTCAGATGACTTATATTTAGATAAGTATTGCCTAACGGAGAGTAAGTAACTACATGGGTTAGTCATCTAATCGATGAGAATATACGGAATCTAAACATCGAAAATGATTGTAAAATTTAGAGAAATTAAAATATTGACGGAATTCTGGAGAAATCTAATAAGTAGTACACACGTGCCAAGAATATCAGATCTTGATTAGATATGTATGTACAGCTAATTGAAGACGATTTTGACAGCGTATATACATACATCGACTCGCTTTGATAATGCTCGTGTCTACGAAACCATTAGGCAATTCGAAGCAGTTAAACGAAAGACCGCTTAAATTTCCACGCAACTCCCGTGCTTCAAATAAGATTGTTTTCTGCCTCTATGTAAACCCGAGGGACAGTGATTCTTAGCAAACGTGTTTGTATTTCACCTACAAATTATATCTGTATATGCCATATATAATGGATATACTTTGTAGCTTAACTTGCAACACGTTCGCTAAGTATCATGTCCCTGAGGCGTTATACTACTTAAAATTTTATTACGCGCTTATTATTGACTTTACCAATTTAAAATTTTCAAATTCAATTGTATAATATAATACAACAAATTTGATTTATGCTTTATATATGCATACAAGCAAAAATGGTTTACGTTTCAATTACGTTTTGACTTTTGACCATTAGTTTTTCATATACATACAGTATAAATCTTCTACAAAATTTTTAAACAGTTTATCAATTTATTCTTATTTATAAGAAGTCTCTTCTAAATGAAGAGTAAGTAAAATTCAGTTTGATTTAAAACGTTGTTTATGTATAAGATATAAGTCTTCTCAGACAGCAAATCTTCATAAAAAAATAAAAATAGAGCTTTGAATAGCCAAAAATAAACGCATAATACTCAAGAAAAAAGCTATATTAAAATTGTTTTTAATAAATAAATGAATATCATCAAAATGAAAGAAACGTTATAAAAAAATAAATTGATAAATCTTAAAAATTCTTCTTGGTTTTAAATCTTTATAAAGAAAACGTAAAAAATGATTTTTGACAGGTCATAGATTACCGCATGATTGCCAAGAAAAAAGCTATAAAAATTTAACAAAAAATGAATATCATAAAAATGAAAAAAGTTAAAACAATAATGAATCAATAAATCTTAAAAATTCTTCTTGATTTCAAAAAATTTCTTTGCTGTTTCGGTTATTACTTATAAAAATGGACCTAAAAAATAATAAAAAATTGAAGTAAGTACTTGGTCATGATAAATCTTGAAGAAAGTAATTATATAGATACTGTTGTAATGATTGTAAGTGATATAAGTATACACCATTAAATTCTTGGTGCTCACAAATGTAGGTGATGACTAATTCATTCTGATCCGTTGAATTGCAGTCTAGCAAGGAATTTTAAAATTATGAAAGGTTTAACAAACTAGATATAGAGTGCAATAAGTTTGAATTTTATAAAAGTGAAATAAATAATATTATTTATTTTAATTTGTTTAATAGAAATCACAGATCTAATAGCCTTAAAAAAAGTTTAATTAAGCGTGCAAGGCGTTATGAAAAAATAAATTACGTAAAAGCTGCATTAATAACTCTGTAAATACAGCAATAGAACTCATTTATTTAATTTATTCAATAATTAACATACCTAATAAGATAATACAAATAATTCTTTTTAACTAAAAGTTTTAATAGTGTTCGATTGTTGAACTATGCATCGGAATATATGATTAGACAATTTATAATTAAATATGTGGGTTCCCGACATAATAACATAAGTAGACTTTTTTTTGAAAATTGAGTTTTGAGCAATTTTGGTATCCTTACTTAGTATATTTTCAGATAAAAAAGCAAAAAATCAGAAAAATATCAAGAAGTGACCATATCTAGTATTTATGAATTTATATAACATTGGTTTAAATGTAAAAAAAACTTTAAACCTTAAGGAGGTTGAAGCGTTTATAATTTACTATCAGAAACAAAATTATATAGTAGCTTGTAAAGAATCTACAGTATAAATAATAAAGTATATTAAAGAAGGGCGCTTAACGACATGGAAAAAAAATTATTTCAACCAAATCGTTTCGACAGAAGCGTAAATATAATCAATTTCAAAATGCCACTTAAATTAAAGAATTTTCTTTATTTGTCAATCATTTTTAATATTTCGGGGTTGATGTTCTTTATTATTCTTCCTTAAACAGTTATTTACAAGTTCACCGTTAGAAAATTATAAAAAATGAGAAACTACTAATTGTTTATAGGTTTTAACATAAAAAGCGTTTTTGTATATAAACAATTAGTAGTTTCTCCTTGAAGTTAAATTATTTTACAATTTTCAAATGGTGAACTTGTAAAAAAATGTTTAAGAGAGAATATAAGTCCCAAAATATTAAAAATGATTGACAAATGAAGAAAATTCTTTAATTTAAGTGGTATTTTTTAAAATTGATTATATTTTCGCTCCTGACGTCACGATTTGGTTGAAATAATTTTTCTCCATTTCTTTCAGTGCCCTTCTTTAATATACTTTATTATTTATACTAGATAATCTTTAAAAGCTGCTATATCATTTTTTCTCTCATGGTAAATTATAAACGTTTCAACATCCTTAATATCTCAAAAATACAAAAAGTAGACTTATGCCGTTATGCCTTTCACTCACAGAAATAATTTAATTTATAAATATTGATAAATAAATATATATTAATATTATTTATAAATTAATATTAATTAAATTAAGCTTTTAAATTATATAAACGTAGAAATCGATTAATAAACGTAAGCGTTCAATCTCCTAAAAACACTTTGTGTATATAATACATTATTTTAATAAATAATTAATTAAATTCCTTTATTATGATATCTTATTTTTAGAAAATAAATATTTTATTATTAAAAAAGCAATTTATCCAAAGTTATTGCATTCAATGTAGGGTTCTGGCTCGTAACACTTTGGTCTGAATTAGCAAATATTAGTATTGAAGAATCAAATTATAGATAAAATAGTTTGAATTTACTGTACATACTCTAAAATGATATGAGTTCTTTAGCCTTATCTCTTTAGTAACATGTTTTTTTCGGTAAAAGTATTATTAGCGAAAGATTAAGATTTAATAGCGAACCAATTCAAAACATTCTTTTTTGATTTCATTACTGTGATAATATTATTACTGATCCATAATTCCATACTATATAGTTTTTACAATACCGGTTGAAGAAAGTAAGCTTAAAATCAACCTTAAAATTTCATCATCCTTGATTTAAACACGATTTGCCTTAAATCTAGTTATTCCGAATGACTGCAAATCCGTCTTGAAATTAAACCGAAAATTCATCTTTATCCTTACCTTGATTTTAAACGTGCGATCAAGGAAAATCAGCATGCTTGAATGTGCATTTTCCAACTTTTTCTTTGTCTGTGTCCCTTAATATATGGACAAATGCACCCATCTAATTTTTTTAATCCTATCGAAATTTAAAAAAAAGAAAAAAAATCAAAGAAATTGACACTGCAAAATGCTGACACAAACATTCTTTTATATTGTATAATCCTTAATATTGTACACGTCATTTTCTGGATTTTTAAACATATATGAAAACCAAATGCTAGTAATTTACTGCTTCAATTTCTGATGCAGCATATTGGTCATCTGGGTTTAAATTTTTCCACAAGTAAGATTACCTATACTTTTTTCCAGAGTCTTCCCGATCGTCACCAAAATTTTACAGCATATTCTTTGAACCGAGGACGATAATTTGATAATTTGAAAACAATGACCACGGCTGTAAACTTTTTGTTTCAACATATCTTTTCTAAATCATTTTTATAATAGGTGGTTCTCAGGTTTAGGGTTTTACCTAGCTAAAGATCTATTTTAAGTCTGTACCTATATTTGCATGCATTGTTGTTTTGCTTATGAATTATTTACTGGAATAAACCAGCTCTTAATCACTTCCTATTTCCGAATCTTCAGCAACTTAACGCAATTTTTATTCATCAGCAAATATTATAGAAAAACATTAAAAGGACGTAAATTTTCGAATAAATTTTCCTTTGCTGATATATTAACAGGTGTTATACTTCGGTAAAAATATTCAATTCTTATAATAATTTCAGTGCACCATACCAAATATTACAAAAGACGTTGAGCTCAGCAGATATTTGAATTTTCCTGAGTTGCCGCGCACACGTCGTCGGTAACGTAGACCTATACAGCGCATAATATTCGCGCGGCGCTCGATCTACAGTGTCCCATTTTTTCCCTGCTTGGTAAAGTAACCGGTTAACCCGCGTTCGCGGTACCCGGCACCGCCTTTCAACTTTTTTGCTCTTCGGTCACCGGCTCACCGCCACTTTCGCACGAGCAGCAGGCGCACGCAGAGGCCACAGGTAGCAAAAGACAATCTTCAACCGACGCTGACTCGTACTTTACGTCTCTCCGAACATTATTAGAGGTGAGTTGCTCGTTAATTTGTCTATAGTTAAAGTATAAAAATAGTCGTGAGAATATTAGCGCGTAGTGGACGATGGGGAAAAAATAGAAGTGCCTGAAAAAAATGCCGGCATATTTCCGTTAATCAATCTATAAGGATGGATAGTCAAAATTCTGGGTAGCGCTGAAATTAGAGGGAATAATTAGTGGCAATTTAGAGAATTATGAGTGAAACGTATTCTTTTAGTTCGCGAAAATTTTTTTGAATAGGGCGTTTTATGTGGATTTCGTGGAATTCAAGAGTAAATTGGATGACCCCGGCCCTTAGCAACCGACGCGAGCAACGCCCGCGACTCGCGAGTTGACAGATGCGAACAAAGTACAGCTATCTCTCTGCACTTGATGAGACAACGTGGCATAATAGTGATGGTTAAACCTCAATCGAATAAACAATTAATGTAATCGCGATAAGTCATGTTTAATTTACAGAATTAAAATCAACGTATGTACCTATACTTCATGAATAATGAAAGAATTTCAAATTGCTTAACTCGCGATTCTTTTGTTACGTGGCTTCGTTCGCAGAATCATAGCACAGGAGCGCTAAATAGTTTTGAAACAAATGCCTATGCAGTTAGCTTCGTTTTACATTGTTACGCACACACGCAGACAATAGAAATTCAAAATATTTATCTGCATTCAAAGCTCAATCGAAATAGTTTACTTAATTGTCTTCTTGGTATTATTCTAGTGTGTACTGAGAAAAGAATTCAATTGAATCAAAAAACTATTAAATCAACATATAACAGAATAAAATATTTCATTGAAATATTAATTTAATAAACATTTATTTGAATAAATTATATATAGAATATTAATTTTAATTAATTTGTATATTTTTTTAAATAAACTGTATTACTGAATAAATTAAATTTTTTCCTGAGTATATGTGCTTAGAATCATTAAAAAAAAGTTTAATTAACAGATACTGATCTTTTTATTAATCTTATTATTATAATTATAATATAATTATAATCTATAATTAATAACTATAATTATAAATATAATATAATAATAATTATATAAATAAGATTATAATAATAATTATAATTTTTTTATTATTTGGATAAATATATAAAACATAAAATATTTTTTCAGAATCATGCCTTCCTACAAAGTAACGTACTTCCCCATCAAGGCTCTGGGTGAGCCCATCAGATTCATCTTGAGCCATGCCGGAGTCGACTTTGTCGATGATCGTCTGGAAGAGAGCAACTGGCCGAAGCTTAAACCCAGTAAGTCGATTAATAATGTAATATATGTAATTTATTGTTATAATTAAATATACTGTCCAAACTTTGTAAAACTAAAGTATCAAGTGTCCTTTATGATATAATAATGCAGCATTATACAAAGTCGAATAAAATCAGACTTTATTGGAAAGATTTGTCATTTACCAAAGTATTGAACTATTTGCTTAAAATAGTACATGAATACATAGAAAAAGCGAATGATGTCCTAGCTTTACAGAATTTAATTTATATATTTAATTAATTATACAATTGCAACCAATTATTTATGTATCGGTTGATAATATTTTAGGCGAGAAATTTAAATTGTAAATTGATTTTGACAGCCCCTTCC
Source organism: Gastracanthus pulcherrimus (assembly GCA_949152435.1). Classification (NCBI taxonomy): domain Eukaryota; kingdom Metazoa; phylum Arthropoda; class Insecta; order Hymenoptera; family Pteromalidae; genus Gastracanthus; species Gastracanthus pulcherrimus. Next base: position 25,735,464 of record OX424574.1, on the reverse strand, counting down.
ACTTATCAACCACATGTATACACAATCAAATTGTTAATTTGAATTTTACAGCTATGCCGTTCGGCCAAGTGCCCGTGCTGGAGGTAGATGGCAAGAAAATCAATCAGTCCACCGCGATCTGCCGCTACTTGGCGAAGCAGCACGGCCTCACCGGAGCAAATGACTGGGAAAATCTCGAGATCGACGCCACTGTCGATACCATTAACGATCTTCGTGCCAGTAAGTAAAATAGTTACTAAAAAAGAATTTATTTTATCTCGAAAACATGTTGATTCAAGCTTTTTATCTTATCGACTTTCCGTGGGTTTTTAATGTTTGTACAAAGATAATGTAAAAATTCAGCATACTACACTTTTTTAATTGACTTTCATTTCCATTACAGGAGGCATCTGCAAAAATTGCTATTTTATAGACATGTCCATTATTTATTACCAGCTTTTCACTTTTATAATTATTTCCCCAGTATTAGAAGCTAAATAAAAGAAAAATGCTCTATATTCACATTTATTATGAATCACCAGTTAAATTTTAACGAAATTCCATTAAGAAATATGATTTTTTTTAAATTTTCTCCTGCATTTAATAATAAAATCTGTTAAAACTGTCTTCTCAAATGTGAATACAAAAGGTGTACAACAACGTTTCGTTTTTCGATTTTATGTTCTATTACCGGAAAAAAAAGTGGTTCAGCCTTTCGCATCCCTTTAAAAACCCGCAATAAAAATGATCGACGCATGTTCATCGTCAAAGTAGAACTAAAAAAAAGAAATTTCTTCCTTTTCATTTTCGCAGAGATCGCTGCCCACCACTACGAGAGCAACGACGCGGCCAAGGCCCAGAAGCTCGAGGTCGCCAAGGAGCAGGTGCCGTTCTACGTCGAGCGGCTCGACGAGCAGGTGAAGAAGAACGACGGCTACTTCGTGGCGGGCAAGCTCAGCTGGGCCGACCTCGTGTTCGTCGCGCTCCTCGACTATCTCAACTTCATGGCCAAGGAGGACATCATCGCCAAGGCCGAGAATCTGACGGCCCTCAGGGAGAAGGTGCTCGCGCTGCCCGGTATCAAGGCCTGGGTGGAGAAGCGCCCGGAGACCGACTGCTGAGTAGAGACCTTCGTCTCTTTCTACTTTTTTATTATTATTAATAAGATTATCGTGCGCGTGCGCAAGGCCCTTCTTCGAGGAGTCGAGAGATATTTATGTTTCCTTATGTCATTATCGCCGTAGAACAAAGTTCTAGCCGTCGTACGAGTGTAGAGCTTCTTATTTTTCACGCATCACCAATGTATTTTTATAAATAAATAATAATTCAAGTTTCATTGTTGTTTTTATTTTTGTATTTTTTTGTTGTTGTTTTTTTATTTGCACTAATTTAAATTGAAAATTTTGATATCTATGCCATAGTTATAAACTTGATGTGATTTTGTTTATTTTTCTTTAGCTAATGAGGTTTTATGACAAATCGTTAAATATACATTACAATTTCTTTTATGGCGTAAGTATTGCATCTTAATATTTTTTTCTGGGAAGGTTTCTGCTCAACCTTGTTCAAGGCTTGTCTCAAACTATAATTCTGCAGAAATTCATTTTCAAGGTAAGTACAATCAACCTATAAGAAAACGGTTTTTTGCGTCTAAGAAATCAATGATTGAAATTGAAAAAAAGTAAAAACTACAAGTTTCTTGTATTTGTCTTAGAAATAAGAAAAGAAAATGTTTTAGAAGTGTACAAAAAAACTTATTGCGCTTAGAGTAAAATTGGATTTATCCACATACGCACACTAGAATTACCTATTAACTCAAAAAATAGAAAATACTTCGCAAGTAGCCACCGTTAATATTGGACACATCACACACACATACAAAGCAGATATAGATCCGCTTTTTATTTATTTCAAAATAAGAAATAAAAAAACATCTTACGCCCTATACAATCCATCCCCAAATCTAATCGAACCAGCCTAATTTCCGCTTGTAAATCCTCAGCACCCGGCGCAGCTTCTCCACGACGGCGTCTACGTCAAATCATGCCATACTGTGCCGAATTGTGTCAATCTGTACCAAACCGTGCGAAACTGTGCCAAACTGTGCGAAATGTCCGAAATGGCACAGCTCTAGCATAGTATAGCACAATTTGACACAATTTAGCACAATTTGGCACAGTTGTGCACGATTTAGCACGATTTGGCACAACAAGTTTTTTCCACCAGGGTAATAGGCAATTCTAGTGTGTATATGTGCATGCGATAAATCCAATTTTACTCTATGCACAATAAGTTTTTTGTACACTTCTAAAACATTTTCTTTTCTTATTTCTAAGACAAATACAAGAAACTTGTAATTTTTCATTTTTTTAAATTTCAATCAATGAAATCTTAGTCGTAACCCAGCTGCGCCAGGGCGCGCGCGAACGCCCCGTAGTAATGGTCCAGGAGGTCATCGTAGCGCGGTTCCAGAGTCCCGGCGGCGACGCTCGTGCCGAGGAAGTAGACCAGGTCGCGCAGCGGACTCTGGTAGAGGTACATCTTGAAGTCGAATAACGTTACGTCGTCGATGCTTATGGTGGTGCTAAAGCCACCTGTCCCCGACCAATACGAGGATCCACTTTTCTCATTTCATTTTCAATTTAGAGTAAATATCTCTATGGAAAGTTGTTGTTCCAACCAAAAAGAACAACTGTTCATAGAGATATTTTCTTAAAATTGAAAAATGAATAAAAAAAGTGGTTCCCCGGATTTGCCAGTAACACGGGCTTTAACATCACCTTAAATCGAGAACTCGCGTGAACATTAAGTCGGAGTGTTATATAGAATTCTGTTGGAAGGTATGGAAAATTTGTGGTCAGTTGTGTAAGGGGTCAAATCTAGGTTAATCTGATAAAAATACTTTTTTCTTTATGAGTCGATAAAACTTCTTATATTCAAAGGCAATTTTTTTATCATTCTTTTTACTATAAATACTTGATTATATCATTAATTTCACCATTGTAGAGCCTAAAATATTCATCCTACAGGTCACGATAAATCACTATTGTTAACACCAAATTTATTGGAAGAACTTGACGGTGTGTACGATTGTAGGGGACACGATGAACAAAACGGTTTTTTTTAACGCCGCAAAGTTCCTCCAATAAATTTAGTGTTAATAATAATAGTCATTTATCGTGACTGGTAGGATGAAGATTTCGGAGTTTTACAATGGTAAAATTAAAGATATTGGCAAAGAAAACTACCACCGCGCCTTGAGGGGCACTGCTGCTCCCCATTAGAAAACAGCGAAAAACATGACCACTGCGGGGGCAGTTTTTCTCATAAAATTCACATGGAGAGCATACCCTAGTGGAAATAATTTGAATTTTGAAGGTCCCATTTTGTTTCTTGAAAGATTTCAGGGGGATTTACCCATATAAAAATTAATTAACATCGAATAACCTGCATAGTTACAGCCTATAGTTTATACTTGTACATGCTCAAACTTACAAAAACACGTGTATGGACTTATAAACTATATAGGCTGTAACTATGCAGGTTATTCAATATTAATTAATAAATCGTCGAAAAATTGACTGCATTGAACCGGATTATACTGTATGTATCCGTATGAAATCGGATCATGGACGCATACGGTTTCATCCGGTCTCATAAGTATTTTTATCCAGGACTTGGCATGAAAAAATCTATGAAGTCCGTTAAGTTGAGAACAAAAAAATAATAGACACGAAATTATCAAAGTTAAAGTCTTTTGAAATCTTCGAATTTTAGATGTATATATATATATATATAGGTGTATACTCAACGATAAAACCATTTTTCCGAACGTGTCCCTAAATATCAACTCTTTCATAGGCGTAAGAACTTTTTGGTGGTTTTCTCACGCCTATGAAAAAGCTGCTATTTAGGGATACGTTCGGAAAAATGGCTTTACCGTTCGGTGTACTCCATTACCAATGACGTCACGAGCGATTTAACCTCCTGTATGTGCTTTAATTTTTAATTAATTAAAAAGGAAAAAATACGTGCTCATTATTTTGTTGTTCTCTACCTGACGGACCTAATGGTTATTATTTGTTTTTTTCATGCAAAGGCCCAATTGTGCTTTATTTTAGTGAAAGAAATGGTACTTCTGCTTTTGATCTTTGCTCTGCAAATTTTTACGTTTGAAATATAACTTTATTTCAAGCTTTAATTGTTTTGTATACAAATATTAATTTAATTCAAAGGTATTAATGATTGAAATGATGGCTGCGAAGTCAGTGCAACTGCACGCAGAGTTATAATAAAAAGAACTCCTTTTTACTAAAATTATACGTATTTTGGGTATAATGGCGCATTTTCTACGTATACCTATCTCGAGAAAAGGGGCCCATTAAAAAAAACTACGGGAGCTACAATTGTTTCATGGTTATCAGAAAACATTTCCCAAATTCTCATTAAAATTCACTTCCCGGAGGTATTGACACTTCCCTTATTAGTAAAAAATCGTACCTTTACTTCGGCTCATAACTCTACAAATTATTAAATCTTTGAACAGAATAAAATCTTTATATGAAATAAAGCTGAAATTAAATCTCTTACCGTCGACTTTTATTTTCTTATGGGTCATTTTTCTAAGGTTACGATGCTTGCAGAGTTATGAATGTTATGATCTAAAGTAGAAGTATAACCATTTTACACTAAAGTATCACACACTTATAGTAAATAGCTCATATCTTGAGAACAAGATCCCATTGGAACAAATTACGAGTGCTGATGGACTTCGTTTTGTGTACTAGAGTTCCCCTCCCAAAACCTGATCGAGATGTTTCTTGCGCGCTGTATACTCTTCCTGGACTCACCTGTTCATCTGTCAACTACGTAGTAACCACGCGCTTTCAAATTTTTCATCAGCAGCAACGAATTCTCGTCAACCTCTTCACTCCTATCATCAATTATCGAATTCCGATATCCGTAAAATTTCGCCACGTTATCGAAAACCTCGTCTCTCCTCACGTTCAATTTCACTTGGAGCTCGCGATACGTCGGCATCAGATCGCGATACATGAAAACTTCCTTCCTGAAAACTTTAGACCAGATTAGCGTGTACTTCTCAAAATCGCCGGCCATCTTCGCCACGAGATGCAGTTCCTCGTCCTCGGTGTCCTCTGCTCTGCGTATCACCGCCTCGATTTTCACCATCGCGCTGCAGTAATTTTCCCCGAACGGCAGAAGCTTTGTGGTTCGGTAATTCAACAGACGCAGTTCTAATTCTCCCAGGCATTTTCTCAGTAATCGCTGCAATTCCGGCACGTCCACTCGCTTGTCGGCGTGACTCATCGCTGCAATTTGTATTCTTGCTCGAGGCTGTGTGACTTTGCGCGACAGAATTTATTCACTTGCTTCGCGAGATGTAATTAGCTACTTACTGCGTGCAAATGAAGAAATAGAGGAACCTACTATTCGCTTATTCTCTACTCGGCGAAACTTTTATATGTCGCGATTTATCTGGGTCATGCTTTTTCTTGTTATCGCAATTCTATTTGTGCAAAAATCAAATATTTTTACTATCGGGAATCATAATACTGAAATTACGTTGAATGATTTATAAAAACCCCTTTATGCAATTTATATACTATTCTTCTAGAGGTTTGTTATTTAAAAACTGATCGAACAATTTTTATAAGCCAATATTTGAAAACATACTGCGTGAGTAAGTATGCGCAGTAAATGATTTTTTTAATTTTTTCTACAAATAAATTTAAAACGTATCAATTTTAACTGAAAATGTGTGCATTCTTTTTAACATATTTTACATAAACATTCTCTTTTATATTTAGCATTGTTTTGTATCGTACTAGTGAGTTGTTTAACAAATTTCGTAATTAGAGGATAAAAATCAGTATCAGTATTAAATTAGAAAGAAAAATATTTATTTATTTATTAAAAATATATATTATTTTTTACAAAAACATACTTTAATTATATACAAAACAATTTTTTTCTCATTTTCTACATATTTCTACAGCGATTCGACTATTCACATCTTGTATATTATCATACTAATTTAATTTTTAATCATACTAATACTCGGTTTTATTAATGATTAAAATTTAAGACATTTTTTAAACTTTCACTACCTTTCTTCTAAAAGGAACATTCATATATATAATTATCTATATCTTATAAAATTCATTCATTCATTGAAAATGCAGATGTAATATTATCTTTATTTATATTAAATAAAAATATACAAACATGTCGTATCAAATTTCAATCATTTTCCATCAGACATCGCATTTACTTTATTATCACAGATGCCTAAACGTTTACAAGGCCTAAACGTTTACAAAAACTTTATCATTAACTTATCGAAACACATTTAAGGAAAAGACTATTTTTTAAGGATCTATTGCTGTATACCTAATTTACTTTGAAACCTTGTCACTCATAATGATGGGTAACTCTGAAGCACTGAGAAAACTATATATCGTAACTCACGCAACATCATATCGTAGAACTTCGCGTATCGATATTGTAATTATTAAACATTAAATGCAATATGATATCATAAAATTATCAATCTAAAATCTTAATTTTAATTTGTGGATTAGAAATACATATTTAAATAGCTTCATTTCTTCTAGTAGGCGAAATATTCTGAACAGATCCCGCGCCCATATTTTTACGACATTGGATTAAAATGAGTCTGGTTTACGATATATATGAATTGGAAAAGTTACGATATTATAATTTTATGATATGAAATTTACGATATTATTTTCTCAGTGTGAAAATATGGCCAAAAGCTCTTAATGTTTGAAAGAATATTTTTAAAAATATTACATTTTGAAAAAACGAAGAAAATATCCCAGGTGTCTCACATTCCGACTCCACAATTTATCACTAATTTTCTTATATACAGACTAATTTCAGAAGAAATTTTATATAATACATGAAAAATCAACAATTTTACATAACAGTAAAGTTTCAGATAAAAAAATTGTCTAAAATTGTTTAACAGTTTTATTATAGATTTTAAAAAGCATAAACCATATTATAATTTACCAAAAAGTATATGATATTAAAATTTATGCCAAAAATATGAAAATCTATTCAAGAAAGTTTCAAAAAGAGTTAATCCAGAAAATGTATTTTCAAGCTAAGCATTCAAACATCTTGTTATGTAAAATATAATACTTTGTGAATATATAAAAATTTAATTAGGGTGATTATCAGATTCTTTTGAAAATCGTACCAGGTAATGTTTATATAAATACAAAGGGTATTGTAAGCAGTTTTCTTAAAAAACTTGTCAGAAATTTTTATACAAGAATTTATGTTATTGACTTCTTTATTTTAAACAATTACTCGAGATTAAATTAGTTTTTTAGAAAAATCGGCTTACTTTGCCGTTGGAATTTATATAAGCATTGTCTGGTTCAAATTTTAAAATAATCGGTTGTTATTTGCAGCCGAAAAACAGTTTTGAACATTTTCCGTCGTAAGCAATCTGTATATGACTCTTTCACATCCCCTTAAGGAGGTTCGGGGGTTTTACAAAAAATCAGAGAACGTAAGGAAACTCATACATATGATTGTTAGAGAATCAAGATGTTCCCTGAATTTTTCAATATCTATTACCGATGTTATACACTGAGAGAAAGGATTCCTTGTGGCAAATGAATCGTGTACTTGCGGAATCGAATTCTCACGTACATGCCGCAAATGTTGAATTCTTAATAGTTAAGAACTCGAACTTGAGAAAAGTATACACGAGTAAGATAAACATGCCGAGTTCGAAAGGTTATTTGACGATTTTCTAGTATATAATGATGCTTTTCAAGCATTAAAATATAAAAAGATCCTATACGTATATATAAAGATCTTAGAAATATGAAAAATTAATTTAACTTTAAAGTCAGTCGGTCAGCCGTTGGCAAGCGACTCAAGTACTCAGTTCTTAACTATTAAGACGATGCGTTTAACTGTTAATAAATATTCATTTGACCGTATTCAAATCCACAAAACTTAACAATTACGAAATATTTTTTGTCGCAAAGAATCCTTTCTCTCAGTGTATTTAAGATATTCGACTTAGAAGTTTGCTCGTTATACATTTAAAACAGATTGACGTAGGGTGCGATGTGTATAAAGAAACAGAGAATGAAATAAAAAACTATGTTCGTTATCAAGTAACATATTACAAAGTTGTGTGCAAAATTTGAACGCGTGTCACCGCCTCCTTAGGGAGTTTACAGTACTCTAAATTAAAATAGATACACCTTTGGAGTTCATTTGCAATGAATCGATCTGAACCTTTCAGAGAAGGTTTATTGTACGTACTCTCTTAAGTTCTTACAGTAACCAACCAATCTAGTAGAGTAAATTTTCACTCCATCTAAAGGGCAAATTTTGACCAATTAGTTTAGTGGAAATTCAACTCTTATAGAGTCGAGTTGCATTCTAATTATAATGAATTTGTACTCAAACTAGTCCACAACGCGGTCTGCGGCCTGCCATCGCAATTGGTAAGGCATACAGAACGCTACGCCTTTTGCATGTAAGGCATGACCACCGACGCTCGCAATTCGAGCTCGCCTTTTATATTTATTTATCCCTGTAGGTTTGACAATAACATCTTAAAAAGAAAAAAAAACTTTATCGTGGAATATTTTTGTGTATACCTAACCTATTAAATTTAAATTCTTATAAAAAAATCGATTTTGTATGGCTTTTTGCGTTGCATTTTTTGTTCTCAATAAACTTGGTTCAAATTACGTTTCCGTAAAAATGTTAACTAGAAAAGGGTTGTGTTTTTTCAAGAACAACAACTTAATCGTAAAATTTTTTGCTTATGATGCATTTATAATCCAATTAGCGGCATCGTTGGAGGGATCCGTGGGTGCACGAGTGATCGATCATCCAAGTTAAGCAGCGCTGGGCGCGGTTAGTACTTGGATGGTGACCGCTCGGGAACCCGCCTCAAAACTGATTGTCCCGCAGACGAGGATTGAAAATTTAGGTGTTTTTCGTGGAAGTAAAAGGTACCTAAATTTGACTTTCCTATCGGCTGGTTTCTGGCGTGGGTTTTCTTGATCGGTCAAGTTTTCTCCAAGTCCCTGAACGAATACAGGAATTTAGTGGGGTATACATAGGTTGGATTTAGGGTCAAAAACTCCTACACATAGGTGATTGTAGTGTCCCATAAAATGACATATGATATATATACGGGTTGGTACAAGAGAATAAAAATAAATAAATTAAAAAAAATAATAGTTATAATCCAATTGTGAAAGATTTCAATCTAGCTTAAGAGTATAATGACCACTCTATTATAGAAAAGGCTTCCCACTCTAAACAAATTGGTCCAAATTTGCCCATTAGATGGAGTCAAAATTTACTCTAATAGAGTAGTTGGTCACTCTAGGAACTTAAGAGAGTATAACTAGAAGTTACTAATACTAGTACAACATTTTTTTACCCCTTTGACAAACTTCTCACAGCCCATCAAGGAAGAAACAAAACACGTCTACATCGAATCGCTACCAAATCCACGCCCCTCAAATCCACCCTTTCTCTTGGAAAATATCTACTATGGCCCTGTACCTCTGCATGCATTGCTCGTTATCCGGACTCGTGACCACATCCTCGCCCTCCCTCAGCTCCACGACCTTCGCCATCAGTAGTATATGAAACAAATCACCGGCTGCGTCGATCCTCAGTCTCTCCTCGAAGCTATCCTTCTCAAACAGTTCCTCTGCGCATCCCAGCTCCTTCATAATCTCGAGAGCCACGTTTCTATATAGCTCCAGCATCTCGTCGAAGTCCTGCTTCATCGTCTCCAGTGGCATGCTCGTACACAGGAAGAAGACGAGATCGGTGAGGGGACTAGACACACAGTACGTCTGAAAGTCGACGAGCTTCGCGTCGTCGACGACCCCTAGTTAAAATGATAAAATTATGTGAGAAAATATGAGATATTGTGAAAAAATGTGAATAGGTGTACAAAAGTTTGTTTAACACTTATTCACATTTTAATTCATCAGGTAATACAAAAGAAATAGCGTAAATTAAAGATCTGCGAGACGCGATCGAAACGAGATCACGCATCTTCTTTTCGGGACGAAATCTCGCTTGAATATTAAATCGAGATCTCAATTGAATACCGAAATCACGGTTAAATACCGAGATCACGATTTAATACCGTGATCTCGATTGAATGCTAAGATCACGATTTTTTTTTTTTTTTTATTTAACGTCGCCATGTTTGTGCTCCCATGTGGTGCTAATCGACGACGGGGGTCTACGGCGTGTTTGTAAACAAAGCACATGTAATTTTTACAGAGGTGCTTGTATCAATCGGCAGAGACTAGGATCCGAACCCGGGTCACCGGCGTGGGAATCCGACACTCTACCGACTGAGCCGCCGTAGGCCCCAAAGATCACGATTTAATATCACGATTTAATATCGAGATCTCGATTGAATACCGAGATCTCGATTGAATACTAAGATCACGATTGGTAATCTGATTTAACGATTAAATATCGAGATCTCAATTAAATACTAAGATCCCGATTTAATTCCGAGGCACAATTAAATATCGAGACCTGGATTGGATACAGAAATCACAATTAAATACCGAGATCTCGATTGAATACCAAGATCACGATTTAATACCAAGATCTCGATTGAATGCCAATTTGAGATCAGGATTTAATACAAAATCTCAATTGAATACCGAGATCACAATTGTCTATCTCGATGAAAGTCGAAATCGTAATCGAACATTGAGATCTCTTTTGAATACCGTGATATCGAAATCTCGATTGAGATCTCTTTTGAATACCATGATATCGAAATCTCGATTGAATACCGAGATCTCAATTATATACCGAAATCTCGATTAAATACCGGGATCTCGCTTATATACCGAAATCTCGATTAAATACCGAGATCTCAATAGAATATCGAGATTGCGATATTGAATATCGGGATCACAATTGAATACCGAGATCACTATTGAAGACCGAGATCTTGATTAAATACCGAGATTACGATTGAAGACCAAGATCTTGATTGAGTGTCACCTTGTTGTATTTTCCCTTAATGAAAGAAAAATTAAATACTTTGTAAATAAATGTAGACACAAGTAATTATTTGAATGGGATTGCATCCCTTAGGTGAGATCTTGGAAGACAAGCGAGATCTTGGTATTCGAGTTTAAAAAGTTATACTTTCTCACTTTCTTACACTTCGGGTGGTCTTACTCAATAATTAAGACTGGTCTACCTGTTTTCTCGTCCCTGTGGAAGAGCGCGTTGTTGATCCAAAAGTCGCAGTGCACGACGCACGCCCATGGCTCTTCGGGCGACAGGGTCAGGTAGTAGGTCTCGCTTATTTTCTCCACGTTGCCCGTCGCCTTGATTCGCTCGACGTAGGCAGAGGTCGCGGGGTCGCTGGTCAGGGCCGAGAGCGTATTGTTGAGGAAGGGCACCATCACCTCGTCTTTAACCGACATGGGCTTGGCGTACTTCTGGACGACGGCGAGGTTGGGCGGCTGCTTCTGCTTCACCGAGAGACCGATCGCGTGGAACTTGGCCAGGGTCGTGATGGCGATGCGCAGGTGCTCAGGATCCAGGCCTGTGTAGGAGGGAAGAAACGAGTGTGTATTGATCTGCGGCTGTCGAAATTATGTGGAGTCGTGGAAATTAAGTAAATTATTATGTGCGGTTCTTGGAGAGTAGGATAAGTGGGTAATAATGTGCAAACTGCGTTAGGTCACGAGTTTGTAAACAAGTGCAGTTCTGAAAAGTTGGTTGTTTGCTAACCCTTTACTCATGTGACGTTTAGTCATGTATCGAGCGACGCGACGTCTGTCAGATGTCATGCTGATTTCCTCCATATATGTATATATATAGTAAGAGTCAACGCTAATTACTAAGTCAAAAATACATTTATGCTTAAAAAAGAATGATATCGATATAAACGTGTTAACGAATACTGCCGTGCAAATGAAGAAAGTGAGTATCTGCATTTCGTAAAAAGATTCGAATCGTATAAATAATTTCGCATAAAAATGATTTGAAACATTATTATTCTTTTACAAAATCTTTTACAATGACTATACGTAGTTCGTATTTAAGGAAAAGGATAGATATTTTTTCAATAAAAATTTTCCGCAAATAGATCCAAATAAAAATTAATGTTATTAAGTGTCTGGGATTTACTTCAAATACAGATACCCACTTTCTTCATTTGCACTGCTGATTAATTCTATACGATAGAACAACAAAATTAAAAAAGCGCAATTAAAGTTTGTAAGATGATGTGGATTACGTGAACAATAAATATCTGTATATGCGAAATAATGAGACGGATCCAGCAACATACATCTTATCAATAGTCGGAAAGCTGGTAACTATTCTTATTATAGAAATACTGCAATTCACAACCATATCAACTATTATATAGCAACGTACACGTCAACATTATTACTAATTATTAAATTATTAAGATAAAAAACAAAATAATGAATTCATAGATCGTAAAGAACATCAGTGTCATTCATGACAACTTATTTAATTACAAAATTACGAAAAAAGGTAATCAATAAAGAATTCTTGATTACTGAATCAATGATTACCTTCAGAAGCGCTGCAGTATTAAATTATAAAAAATTAAAATATAATTAATATTAAAAATATAATTGATTAATAGTACTGAAGTACGTAATTATTATGCTGTAACATTGTAAATAACTTGGTCTTTTGTATCTCTACTGATGTTAAAATCGATGATTGAGTACTGAAACGATCAGCTTTAAACAAAAAAGGTAAGTAAAGGAATCAACGTGAATCATTTAAGGAAAAATTTATGTACGCATTTTTTCCTAGTATAAGATGCCGAATACTTTATACATTTATGTTCCATAAATATTTAGCTTTTAAAAGAATAAAAATAGATTTTATAGATAGTTATAAGTAATCAACTTTGAAAGCTATTTCATAAGTAATAACTATTCATTTTCATAAAATATAACCTTCATGTTTATATAAATAATATAAATTTTATCTTTATGATAAATGCATACATACAGAGAAAATGCTCAATAACATAAATACGTTACTCGGCAATTTTATTCAAATGCTGAGGTGATAACTATAATAACTTTGACCGAATATTTTTGGATTATATTTATGTATGCTAGATCGTTCTTGACACAGCTTTTAGACTGAATAGTTATATAAGATAATATTTATGTATTTTATGCAAAGTTTACACCAATTAGCTTTATGATTCTTACAACATTTCTTGTAAAAAAAGCATTTGTTTTAATTCAAATTTATATCCAAACCTTGTTTCCAAGTTTATAAGTGCGACCAGGGCCGTCTTTAGAAATGATGGGGCCCTGGGCCGGATTTTTATCGGGGCCCCTGTAAGGAATTTAAACTTAAATGATTTAAATTTTTCATTTATAATTTTTTATTCGCTTAATTTAGATATTTTTTTTATACTTATACAAGTATGAAATTAAAAATTAATACAAATTTTGAAGTTTCAAAAATAAAACCGACATTTCTAAACCAATCACCCTAAGCTGAGAAAATAAAATAAAAATAAATTTAAATAATAAAACGGTAAGCTCAAAATGAAACTACCTCAAACTGGTCAATTTGTAGTTAAAGAATGTTTCAATAATGAGACCGTAAACTCGAAGCCTTAAACCCAACTACCCCAATTTCTAGTTGATAGGTTAACAATAGGACGTTTTTTTAAAACACCAGTCATATCATAAAAGAAATTTAAATAATAAAACTGTAAACTCAAAAAGATGGGTTTAGGTTTTAAGATTTATTATTAACATTTTTTTAATTGGAAAATTGCTCAGCTTCGTTTAGTTCCGTTAATCTTTTTATTATTTAAACTTTTTTTATTTCAAATTGCTTAACTTAGGTTAGTTACATTTGGGATTTACGATCTATGATTTACCGCTTTATTTAAATTATTGCTTTTAAAAGCAAATTGTAGACGAGATTATTAAATATTACATTAATATGATTTTTATAATTTCAATTTTTTGTTGCACATTGCTCAGCTTGGGTGGTTGTATTTAAGGTTTAAGGTTACCGGATTTATTGTTTAAACTTTTCTTGGTGATGTATGAATGAAACGCGGTTTTTTGGGTCTATATAGCGGGATTAATGTGGCCATTATTCGACCAGCGGGCGATAAAGAGATTATTGGGAAAAATTTACTTTACGCCCGCTATATAGAGCGCTATATAAAATAATTTTGAATTGCTTAGCTTGGGGGAGTTGGATTTAAGATTTAGGGTTTAGAGTTTACGAATTTATTATTTAAGGTCTTTAAATTGTGAATTGCTTAGTTTGTGGTAGTTGGAATTAGCCTTCGGGTTCTATAGTTCATAGATTTAAAATTTATCTTCTGTTAATTGAAAATTGCTTAGCTTGGGTTAGTTGCGTTACGACTTATGGTTTACTGTTTTATTATTTTTCTTTAGTTACGAATTGCTCAACTGGAATAGTTAGATTTTGGGTTTAGGGTCTTATTATTTAAAAAAATTTTTTATTACAAATTACGTCCTCATTGTTTAATCTTTTTTTAATTGCAAATTGCTCTGCTTGGATTATTTGGGTTAAGGTTTTAGGGTTTACGGTTTTATTATTTTTCTTTTCAAATTGCATATTGCTTAGCTTACGTTATTTAGGTGTATGGTTCAAAATTTATGGTTCTATTAATATATTTTTTAAATTGTAAATTGTTAGGTTTTGGGTAGTTGGTTTAAGGTTTAGAGTTTACGGATTAATTTTTTATACTTTTTTGTTTATTGCACATTGCGAAGATTAGATTAGTTTTATTGTTCACAGATGTATTATCTAAGGTTTATTAAGTGATGCGAATTTTTTACTTTGAGTTAGTTAGGATAAGGGTGTACATTTAAAATATTCAAGCTTTTTTGAAATGCTTACATTAAAGCTTTTAATTTAAAGAACTTAATAAAAATAAAAATGAATTTAAACTAACGTGCTCTTCAAGTTAAATAGAAAATTTTTGCACTTTTTCCTTCACCGCTTCCCCGATTTTTCAATTGGGCCAGTCCAATATAGAAATCACCGGGGGGGTTTAAACATTTTTAGAGTCCATTTTACAAAAATCAGGCTATCATAGTGTTTAGGGGGGTTTAGACATATTTAAACTCGTTATATTTTAATTTTCCATCTAACAGGAGCATGTTTGCACCATGTCACAGAACAGCCCTATTTAGTTCA
Organism: Gastracanthus pulcherrimus; assembly: GCA_949152435.1. NCBI lineage: Eukaryota > Metazoa > Arthropoda > Insecta > Hymenoptera > Pteromalidae > Gastracanthus > Gastracanthus pulcherrimus. Next base: position 25,720,203 of record OX424574.1, on the reverse strand, counting down.
TCTTCATAAGTATAAAAATCGCGTAAACGAAACAAGTGTTACAAAAAATATGGTGTGTACCATGGAGTAGAGGTATTTTTGCCTTGTAAGCATCACACGAGGGCAAAAGAGCCTATTTTTCCTCCATCGGATATATACTATCATTTCAAAATGCTAAACTTGGGTTTATAGTTTAAGGATATAGACCGGTCAAGAACCTCACTTTAATAGTTTAATTTCTAGTTTAGCTAAATTTTGCAATGTTATGTAACATATAAAAATAGAATTTAATACTATATTTAAAACTCCAAATGATGATTTCATTTCCTTTCATAGGATAAAAACAGGTAAAATATAGGTAAAAACTAGCCTTCTTTGGTACCCATTTTGGGATGACATTTTATCATTTTTCGCTTCAGCAATATTTCTTTATTATAAATATACACAAAAATATACATCAAAGTAAGAAAATATGTAGTACAGATTTTTTTATACGCTAATGTTTTAGCAAATGTTTTACAAATTTTAAAGAACCCTTGGTAGAAAATTGACCAGTCTGGCTGGTCAAGTTCGCTGCCATTATCAAGAGAAATATTTATAATAAATTGATTACTTCATTTGATGTTATACATGTTTTGTAATAAAAATCAATTGTTGCACAAAAATTAAGGTATTTATACAAGCGTTGAAACTATAGATATAGTATGCGGTATGAATAAATAAATCTATTAAATAATCTTAAAGTTATAATATTACAAAATAGTTGTACTTGATACAAATATTTGATTTACGGTAAGGAATAATCTATTTAAACCACTTTTTAACCATTATTAACAAACTGGCTAGAAACTGTGGCGATTTTAACGATATATTCGCAAAAAACTCATCAACATTTCTACCAGGGACTTTTTCTTTAAAAAATCGATATTTCGATGATTTTTACTGCTTTTTAGCTGTAAATAAAAGCGTGCTACACATTTATTAATTATATATTAAGCAATCAGTTAAAAAAGTTTGGAGAGAATCTATTGCAAAATTCATCGCTAAATGCACTTTGAAATTTATAAATAATAAAATAAAATAAGTTATAATTTTGTTTGAACAAATTAGATTATAAAAAGTGATTGATAGATACATTAATCTCTTAAAGAGATACTTTCAAATAAATTACAAAAGTTCTTTGTGATTTTAAATAATTACAGCCAGAAAATTGTTAATTAAACAATGTTTATACTTTTACCGATTTTCGCAAATCTCGACCGGTCTATACCCAATAGCACTCGCTGTATGTAGGTATTTAGGATGCATATTTATTTTCTTTTTTTAAATAGAACTTGCTTTCTCCCGGATATTTAGGGTTTATAGTGGGGGCCCCAAATGATAGGAAGCTATAGGTAGTGCGTAATGTGTCCATTGCTTAAATCCGGATCTGAAATTAGCTTTTTATTATAACTATCATAATGTATCAACATCGAAGTTATTATTGTACAGAAAAATGATTTTACAGATTTAATATTCGATTTTGCGGCTAAGAAAATTCAGAAAAAAGTTGTAATTTTGTACTATTTTTTCGTTTTCAGAAAAATATCATGTTATTAATTTTAACTTAAATATTTAAATCTAAACTTGGATGTTACTTGTAAATATGAATTATATATTTAAAAGAATAAAGGTTATTATAAAGGTTTTGATATTTATATAAAAGCTCTGGGCCAGGGCTCGCTTGGCCCATACCTAAAGACCGTACTGAGTGCGACGTGACTTAGCGCAAATTTCTTTGCAGCAGAAAATTTGGATAAGGTAATAAGAACAAGTAATTTTGTGTTGAAACAATTAATTAAGTTTGAGGAAACTAAGAGTCAATGAATTGGAGGCGGATTTTCTTATTTTAAGGAGATGTGAAAGTGAACTAATAATTCCTACATTACCAGCATCACAATTATATTTTTTTCTCTGCAATAAATAAATATTACTCAAAAAATGCCTTACTATCCCCTCCGTATTCTTACCAGGAACCTTCAGTTAAATTTTCGTAAACGTTCATTATTAACTCCCGGATAAAAATGTGTTCGAAATATACAACTATAGTTAAATTTTCAAACGCATTTTTCTCCGGGAGTTAATAATGAAAGTTTTTGAAAATTTAACCGAAGGTTCCTGGTAAAAATACAGGGGAGATAGTATAGCGGCTTTTTTTTTAATATTTATTTATTGCAGAGAAAAGAATATAAATGTGATGCCGATAAGGTAGGGATTATTAGTTCACTGTCACATCTCCTTAATCTTTCAATTCAACTATGTTTAAATGCGTAATGTAGTCATCAAGTTTAACAAATTTCGTTTTCAATTATTATAATCGCTACCCATTTATTTTTATTAATTATATAATTACTGCTATGAATGAGCATTTATACTCATTTAGATCCAATGGGCCTATTATAAATGGTCGTCAGATTCAATTTTTGAATTTGGAAAAAATATAGCATAACATTGATAATAAAAAACGAATACAAATTTAAGCAATGACTATAAATTTAGCAGGATCAGTGCAGCTACTGTTTATGCTGATATTTGCAATTCTTTAAATATTAATATAGATTTCAAACTTTCAGAAATAACTTAATACTTCTGGAGATAAATATCTCTTTCTAAGATCTTAAATAATGCAAAAATCGGTTGCATCAATAGTTTCATTAATTTTTACTTTTACAGTTATTCAAAATACAAAAAGAATTGACTATGACTCACGTTGCACCGAATCTGTTAACCCTTTGGAACACAGTGATAATGTTACCACATTTATTTTCATCGTATTTAATTATTCTAACCATGTTTTTTACCTTCTAATCCGGATTTTTTGTACTTTTAACATCTATAAGATGCTAATAAACATATAAAGAATGTGAGAATCATATTTTGTTAGTGGTAAAAGTGCTATAAATAACAAAAAAATCAAAAACTGTACATTTTTCAGAAAAAAATCATTTTACAGCTTTATATAAGTTATATCTACAAGAAACTTGTATACTACCGGTTTCTGGGGCTGCTGATTATGAATTTCAACCTCAAATTTGTAATTAGTGACCGAAATACCTATAAGTACGTGTTGTATTTAAATTAAACATAAAGAAAAATGTGTCCTTCAAAGAGTTAGTGTTATCGATATTTTTTTCAATGACTATTGCGTTAAAAATATCGAAAAGTTCCAACAATATCATAATGTTCAAACAAATCATAACATGTAATGAGAAGTTTGTTTGCTTTTTCGGGTTTTTTCCTATACCAGATATATATATAGAAAAATAATGAGAAATACCCCTTGTTTCTCGGATTCATAATTTTTCACTAATTTATTTAAACCAAAATGAAGAATTTGTAACAAATAATAAAATTTTTGGAAGATAACTAATTTAAGATAAAGTTTGTATGTTTCCACCATTTTTTAAACAATTTTAAACTCAAATAAATGAAATTGAAATCAAATCTGATATAAAACATTGTTTAAAATTGTTTACAACTGCTTATAAACGTTTAAAAACATTAAGAAATGTTAATACTTAACATGCCCTTTCCGTGTTGTATAATTCGTAAGGAGAAATTATTCATTGTCAAAAAATTATAATTCATGACGAGAATATTAAAAGTTATTTAAAATAGTTGTAATGAGTTAAGAAAATGTTTAAAAACAATATAAATTATCAGAAAGTGTTAAAACGTCTAGAAATTTATTTAAATTGGCAATAATATTTAATTAATTTTGTAAGTAATTTTTATAGTAATATAAAACTGTAAATATTCGTACTAGACTGTTGAAATTGTTTATAAATGTATAATTTATACATAATTGACTTTTGGCATAGTGCTTTTCGTGCACATAAGAATCGTGCACATTTTAATCGTACACAATTTAGCATTGGTCAAATTATATATAGATATATTTAACCAATGCTAAATTGTGCACAATTAAAATGTGTACAATTCTTATGTGCATGAAACGCAGTACGCCATAGTTTTTAAGAACTATGTATAACCATTTTTCGCAAACACGTCCATTTTTTCACAAACTCCTTCAGAATTCGATAATTTTTGACACACTCATCTCCACCACCACCCAACAAAACAGCAATAAACAAACCTCGATATCTATCCTCCATATAATACCCCTTGATCTTCAGATTCTCCATCAGTATAACAGCGTCCTCGTCCACCTCGTCTGCGTCAGCATTAACGGACAACCTCGACCCGTAACACTTGGGCACCACGTCAAAATCTCCGGTGTACAAGCTCTTGTACATCGGGATCAGCTCCTCGTACAGAAATATCTCCTTCTTGAAGGTGAACCCGCTCTCGAAGATCTCCCTCTGAAAATCCGTGGGCGGCAGCATCTTCGCCACGAGGTTCAACTCCTCCTTCTCGGCATCCTTGTTCCTCTTCACCAAGGCGTGCACTTTCAGAATCGTGCTGCCGTAATTGTCGCCGACCTTGACGAACGACGTGCTCTCGAAGTTCAAGACCTCGAGATCGTCGCCCAGCTGCTTGCGCAGCACCGATTCCGGATCGCGAAGCACCACCTCGTAGTCGATCGGTGTGTGGCCGTTTGGCTTCGTCATGGCGATTTATTTTTCCACCTGTGTCGACCGTCTTTCTGTAAATTCGAAAAGGAAGTTCTCAATTCGACAAGTGTGTAGTGTAGGTTTGTTTGCTTGCACAAGTGTTTCGAGAAGTATCTGGATCGATTCACTTGACACTTGTTACACGTTGAACGTTGGTATCGTTCAAATCGGTTAAGTAGTTTAAAATTTGTCTCGAAGTCGATTTTATGAAAATTTCAAAATCGGTTCATAACTATACTGAACCGATTTTTGTGAAACTTGTTACATTTATTTAGCTATTGGTATCGTTGGACTTACGCCGCGGAACACAAAATTTCGAAATCGGCTAAGAAGTTTCGGAATTGACTCGGAAAATTTCAAAATCTGTTAAAAACTATACTTTACCGATTTCCGTAAAACTCGTTGCGTTTAGCTACCGGTATCGTTCAATTAAAAGCGCGGAATTAATATTTTTAAAACCGGTTTCTTTCAGAGTTTTTTTTTCCGCGACTGTCTAAGTGCGGTGCAGCGCAGCTGTCGGCTGCAACGAGAGAACTGATTGAGAGTTAGAAAACGAAACGTGTGCGCGCGCGGGTACAGCGGCTGGGCTGCGTCTACATATAGATGCACTCGCGTGCGCACTTCGGCGCGCACTTGGGACACATAGAAATTTACTATTAATAGGCATACCCAAGGAAATATTTCTACGATTGTTTTAATTTTTTAATCAATCGTGCATCATAACCTCAATTCTGATATTTGCCAACTTATTAAATTTTAAATTGAATTAACATTGTTATAATTTTTGTATTCATTAATATATTTTAATGTCGGTATTAGGAATTAATAATAAGTATTTGGTAACGTACGGTTTGTTTATGTAGATATATTGGAATATTTATTAGTCTAATGGATTTTACGATTGCAAATTATTTTGTAATAAGCTGCTTGAGCTTATTATTTGTTTATGGAATATGTTAATAAAAAAGACAGAAAAGATTTAGAAAAAGGCAGACAAAACTACATTTAAATATTCCAGTGTACTATAATTTAATAAATAAAATAATTACCAATTTTAATTCTATTTGAAATAGAAATTTACCAAGTTCTTTAATATCATCTGAAGTTCAGTAATTAAATATTGAGGCAATAATGATTGATAATTGACGATTGATCTATTAAAAAATCAAAACTAACGTGGGATTATTTCCAAGTCCCAAAGTGCGCACCCGAGTCCGGTCATGTAGACGTAGCCCTGTACTAATAGATTAAATTGATCGAGCAGCTAAAAAGTGCAGCGCTGTGAGTGCGATCCGAGTTTTCCGCGAGGCTGCGAGATAATAGGTACACTCGACATGGGCAATTTCTAGTCGAATGCGTTTAAATTTTTTTGAAAACTGCAAGTTCATTGGATCTTATCGGATCGAACGCATGCTAAGCTCATTGGAAGATTTCAAACGCATTCGACCAGAGATTTCCAACGTCGAGTGTACGTTGAGTAGGAGATCTATCACCCGCACAAATTTTCGGCAAGTAGCCTTTGAAAGATCGTGCATGATGAGCGTATTATCGTAAGTATGACACTATAGTTTGACAGGCTTTTATAATGTGAAAAACTACAAGAATTGCAGGGAGCTTTCTTTTGGATTTGGATGAAATTAGATAGTGATACAATTATAATGTACGTTTGTCATCTTGTAATAATAACGATTAATTACGTGCCATGGCAATTACATACGATTTTAGATACAATAATATACGCTTAAAGATAATATCTAAATAGATCTGCAATTATTCAGATAGAAATTGGATTTAAAAATGTTCCTATGTTGTTAATTATTTAATTTAACTGCAATTTTGTTATAATCTTTTATAAAAGTATGTGCTGCAATCGTAAATTTAATATTTTATACTGCAGTTTAAAACATTGTTGAAATTTTTGTATCCAAGTCATGAGTCCTCCAGTTAGTATTTTCTATATTTTTTAAATATTTTATAATTGAGCATATGTTATATTACTTTGGTTATTTAGAAAGTTAGAGTTGAAATACATATGAGATAACAATTTATAATCCGTATATTATAGTTTAATTTTTTTAGTATAAATTTTGCTTCTATAAGAGATGCTACAGAACTTTTAACTTTTAGGAAACGGTACATAAAACACAAGAGCTTAGCATATTAGCATACTTAAAAGAATTTTTTTTATAAAAAAAATATAAAGAACAGCGTACGCTAATTTTTATTACTTTAGCAACAATCGTTATTGCATAAATAAAATCAAAGACATTTAATTTTTCAAGGATTTGCATAGGAAATAATCAAGATTTTCGTCTATTTAACACTTATAAAAAAATAAAGTATTTTTTAAATGATGCAAAAATTTTCTTGTATAATCTTCTGCAGTCCTGTATTAAAAAAATATCAGCTTCAAGCACGTGTCTGCTACATCAGAAAACATATAATGCTCAACATAAAAGAAACAAGATTTAGAAAAAAAGTAAATTTCGTATACATTTGATTATTTCTAAGAAAAAAGTTTTTTCTTTTTAAAAAATTTCTTGCGGTAATGTATTTTTTTCGAAAAAAGGAATCGAAATCTGATTCGGATATAACTGTGCCTTTTCTAGAAAAAATGTTATTCACTGCACGCTCCTCGTTTTAAAAATCGGTTTCTTCGACAGGCACACTCAAAACCTGTATACAAAATATATATAACCCTATGCCCTTTTTCAGTTTTTACTTTTTTTAACGAATTACACCCTGTTTGGAGTGCATTTTTAACCCAAGCATTATAAAAAATACAGAATAAACGAAATTAATTATTATTATTTTTTAACTTTACGGTGCAAAAATGTGTTCAATGGAACGATTTAAAGATTAAGTGTTAAACAAAATAAGGGGCGTTAAGTTTTTATGAATATTCGTGGTCATTAAACCCTTAAAAACGCCTTTGAAAAGTGAGCTTCTAGAAAAATAAATGCTCCTTTTTAAAGCAAAAGTTTTGTAGAATCTCTCGTATAATGTATGGAATGGATACTTATAACATTTTATAAATATTGACTTATGAAAGATAAAGGACTTCAGAGTTTCAGACATACAATGACGTAAAACGACGATCATGTCTTACCTCATCAAAAAAATGATTAGAAATTTTCATAGAGTTTTACGGATTAGGGAACTTGCATGAAAAAATCTATTAGGTTCGTCAGATAAATTATCGAAAAATAATCATGCACGTATTTGTTCTGTTTTTAAATAAATGAATATTAACAAAGATACAGGAGGTTGAAATGTCGCGTGACGTCACAATTCCCCATATATCATGTAGATATACTACGATGGGGAATCGTAACGTCGTACGACATTTAATCCTGCTGTATCTTTGTTAATATTCATTTATTTAAAAAAAGAAAAATATGTGTCGATTATTTTTTGATGATCTATCTGACGGATCTAATAGATTTTTTCATGCAAGTTCCCTAATACGGTGAAATCCTAATTTTAAACGGTGATATATATATATATATATATATATATATATATATATATATATATATATATATATATCACTCATAATCGACCTTTCAGTACTAATCTTTTTTATGCCTTAAAAACTTATTCTATTAAAAGAATTATATGCCATATTAAAGTTAACTTTGTAGTGACTGGAACGTTTCTGCAAAATTACAAGGGCACTTGTCTCAGTGTCATGTACATTAGTGGATTAAATTAAATAGGCTTATGGGACAACTAGATAGAGAAATAGAGAGGGGGAGAACATTACGTAATAGCATCAAATGCAACTACCTCGAAAACTTTAATCTTGTGATTGTAACGTGTAATTTTTGTAATCTATATTAAATCAATAATAAAAGAAATTGTTAAAATGATTAAATAGAAGAAAAATACGAAATTAAAATAAATTGTCTTAATCCCTTTGAAGCACAGCAATAAGTACCACATTTATTATCTTTTTCTTTTGTAATTATTTAATCCACATTTTTTACACTTTCAACCATATTTTTTACGCTTTCATCCGGATCTTTTGCATTTTCAAGACTCATAAGATCTTCATAAACATATTATATAAAATATGAAAAAGCAAATTCTGTTAGTTGCAAAAATGCTATAAACAAATACAGTTGAGAAAAATGCATATTTGTGCTTCAAAGAGTCAATAAATATGATTTATGTACAAGTTAAGTTTAATGTATGCAGAAAAAAAGTGGATAATTGATTAATTTCTGTTCCAACGATCTGCAGTTAAAATAGATGCAAAATGTTGTTATTGGCAATAATATGTTTATAAAATTGTAGTACTCGTAGAGTACTAATTCAATTGACGATTATTGACACGCTAATTTGACGGGTGCACTCGGGTGCAGACCGCAATGAAATCTGTAAGTTTTAGTTCTCCCGTAATGGTACAGAATATCTGTACATTGCATACATAGATATTATCTACGGTCGTCACCTTAGATCTGTAAAAGATGCCCTCATCCAATTGTTTCATATTGTTTTGTATGGATAGGTATATGCCTTTACAAGTAATCCAATACAATAGGTTAAAATATTATTAAAATTTATTTGTTTGATGAATGTCGACCTTGAGGATTTTCCCCACGTAGGGAGTTCATATTCTTTCCTATAAGGAATTGAGAGTCCGGATTGGATAACTCGTCGAGTGCTCGAAAACGTGTAAAAGTATTGCCCAAGCAGGTGTGAATCTAAGGTGAAAACCAAAATCAATTCTAATGAAAAATAAAAAGAGCTATGTTATCATAGTGATCATCGAGACGAACATTTTCACCTTAATAAAAAAGATTTTCGACCAATATTTTTCAGGGTAAACGATGATTAATGCAAAAATTGTATCGCTGAAAATTAATTACCTTCCAAACTTCCATCGGTGTTAAATTATATCTAATAAATGATTTTCAAAAAATACATAAACTGAAATATCTCTGAATATAAAAGTCGTTATGATATGGGCAAATAACTCTGCCAAGACATAGTAAAAAAGCGACCTTCCCAATATCTTGAGAAGTTTAGATCAAATGCTGACAATTTGATTTACTCCAGTCATCGTTGGTATAGTTGTATCTAATGAGTTAATTTCAGCATTAGTTAATTTAAAGCGAATTTCCATTAAAAAATTCTTAAACTCGATTTTTCTGGACCTTTCTTTGAGAAAGCATTCTACTAAAGTAGCAGTTAGCGGCAGTTTCTTTTCTTTAGATTAGTGAAGCGTCAGTCAAAACTTTTAAGCATGTATTTATTGCAAATAACTTTTGATTAAAAGGGAAAACATTTGTCTGAATTTGTATATCTTAGTTATGTGGTCGTAAATTATGGTTACAACTTTCCAAGTGATTGTCAAATCTCTGGAGATTTTGAGTTTTCCACTGTAGACTCGCCCTAATTTATACAATGCATTGATAATTTGCATTTATGCATTGCATTTCCTTGTTTCATTTTGATTTATGTTAACTTAATTATTTATCTTTTCAGACTTTTAAGTTAACGATTTATTAATAAATCTTTTAAGTGCAAGATTTATGTTAACCCATTTTAATCGTGCATTAGTAGTAGTAACGTCATAAAATCTATCACGTTAAAGGGTAACTTAAGTTATCTTTTTCAGACTCGAATGATGATTTGAGAACCCGTGTATGTATCGGTGCCTTCGGCGCTCTCGATTTCATTCGAACTCAATCATTATCCTCGCTTAGGAAAAGTCAAATATAGTTGCACAATTTACTATTTCGAATTTTTGGTAAAAAATCACTAGAGAGCTACATTAAGCTTTAATGATTTTTTAAAATATTTTCGTTTTTATCTGAAATTTAATCTTCTCTGACATTTACATGAAAAAGAAAAGTCCAATAGGTGCGCCCTAAACAAGGCTAAAGGTCAGTAAAAGTCAAAACTAAGTCAGTGGTGGACAAAAAAAATTATTCTAGAAAACATAAAAGGAATCATAAATAATTAACTTTTATTTAATTATTACTACTATTTAACTTTAGTCATTTTCACAATTCTTTATTTTCATATCTTCCAGGTGCGTTTTGCGTATCAGATATTATTTTTATGTTTTAAATGTATATTAATAATAAAATACATGATTTTTGTGGAAGTAAAAAATTAAAAACTTAATTTAGCTATAGAATTTTTTTAAACGCAAAAAAGAAGTAATATTGCAACATAGATTTCTAAGTTTAATTTACTTAAAAGAATACATAATTTCAAGCTGATCAAATCTCACCGATGCCTGTTGCGCAAAACGATAATTAAAATAATGTCCTTTTTGAAGGTTTTCTGGTTGCACTGACATTTTAAGGGTGGTTTAGGGTGATGACCTTAACAATTGCAAAAATGTTCTTTTTTACGTATTATTTATTATGTGTACAGAAAGAGAAAAATATATTTGTTAATGCTTAAACGATTTTTGTTTTTTTGCAGCTTTTTCCCTTAATTGTAGAAATAAACTTATGGATTTTTTTTACTGAATTGGACTGATTCTTGGGTAGCATGAGGGAGCGTTGCGGCCGTACCATCTTCCCGCCGCCCCTCTATGCTCACCTGGGAATAAGAGAGGTGTGGGGCTCGACTAGATAATAACATCTCTAGTCAATTTAGTGCAATCTGTTTGGGTCTTAAAAAATTGGTTTAGGGTTTTTTTCACAAACCTTGATATGGGGAGGGAAAATATACTCCCGAAACGTTGGCGAATAAAAGTTTTCTAAATCATATACTCGAAAAGATCACATATCAATATCCAAAATAACAACATCGAATAATAGAATCTAAAAAAACCTTGAAATATATTATTATTTACATAATATTAAAGTTCAATATTGTAGAGAATATATGCGCCGGTTTTGATTTGTTTTTCCAAAAAATAATATTTTCTCTTTTTTTACTCTTGCCAATAAAGAATTAAAAGCGAGAAATTATTAGTTGCAAAAAAACTTCATCGTGCAATTTCTAAGTTAGCCCGTTCTTCAAGCGCGAACTGAGTTAGCCCGTTTTTCAAGCGAAAACTGAACGAACTCTATATTATATATTTTCTTTAAACTTTGACAGAATGTTATTAATAGAATTATCTATGCACCCATAAAACTGTAAGAATCGTGCCGGTACCATAATGGAAATATTCAATGGTCAAAGTTGCGAGTCTTAACACGTAAGGAATATGGGTTAAATAAGCGTGTGTTGAAGAGACATTTTAATTTATAGCTGCAGAAATTAATTATATATTTCCCTGAAAAACTAATATGTTGTACAGAATTAATATATCTATATTGTGGTACAATATGTAAAAAAAACTTATTCCGCACTTTAGTTTTCTGCCTGAATTCAAAACTTTTAGTCCAAGCGGCGACCGTAAAGTCGTCTACGTCATGTGATACATGAAAAATGTTTACTTGAAATGAAAGTTTATTAAATAATTAAAACAAAGCGCCTGGTCTGCATGATCATTGATTGTTCCAGCGGAAAAAACAGGTCACTTCCGGTTCAATTTACAATCGACTTTCATACGTCATGTGATACATGAATGGAACAACTTTTATGTTGAACAGCATACTTAATAGAACTAAAATTCCTAGGTCTGCCTTCCCACGCCCCGGCGATAACCCCCGGCAGACCATTTTAAGGGGCTGAAAATGAATCAGCTTACCTACGTCATGTGATACATGACTTTAACAAAGCTTAAATTAAAGATTTTGATGTAATCTTTAAGTATGAAATGGTCTACCTAAAGTCTGTCTGGAAAAAAGATGAAATAAACGACATTATATCGTAGATCGCCGCTGAGGCATAATAATAAAAATCTGCTCTACGTCATGTGATACATGACTTTATCATACCTTAAATTAAAGATTTTTATGTAATCTTTAAGAATAAAATGGTCTGCATGGAAAGAGGATGAAATAAACGACATATTTTCGTAGAACGTGGCTATGGCATAGTAGTAAAAATCTACTTAACTATGTCATGTGATACATGACTTTATCATAGCTTAAATTAAAGGTTTTAATGCAATCATTAAGTATAAAATAATCTGCCTAAGGTGTGCCCGAACAAAAAACAGGTAGCTATAACAACTTAATTCGAACTATTGTTATTGCAGCCACCTGTCCTGTATATTAAATTGCACTCTACGATACTTAATTTACTGAAATACGATGTCAACTAAATTCCTTAGAAGATATGCAGATAAAAATGCGTCTTTACTAAAATTAAACATCAAAAGTAGTTATGCTTCATAATAAAAATTAAATAAGATAATTAAATCAAAGTAAACGGAAGTAAATTAAAAATTTTCAATATAATAATTATTTTATATATAAACGCGAGCCTTAAAGTTAAGTGCCTGGATTTGCCCTGCATTCCCCTAATTATTTTACTAATATGGTTATTATTTATAAACGATTTGTTTATAAACATTTGTTTACTATCAAATGATTATGTACAGTGGAACCACCGGCACTGTGACCCAGGGCACTGTTAATGCGGAGTATCTCGGTACTGTGCTTTTTCTAGGGTCGGCTTTATGTATGTGCAGGGCCATGCATCTCAACTTTACCGAAAAAGTTTTATGAAATGGTACTAACCGAAAAAGTTTGATAGAAAAAGTTTCATTCAAAAGTGTAAGCCAACAAATTCGAATAAAGTTTAAAAAAATGTAATAGAACAGTTTACAAAACGAATTATATAATTTTTAGATTCTTGTAGGTACAAAGTCTATTTTTTTAATAAAACTGTATACAAGTCAATTGTACTGAGAATATTTGATTATTATTAGGTTGTTTTCGTATAATTATTTTATTTTTAAAATAAACTCTAATTCATTTTTGCGTATTATTTACAATACATTTATAAATTTTTAATTTCAAATTATAATAATTTTATGTTTAAAATATAATTATTTGTAACAAGGGCGAAATGTGATTTTGATGTAATTTTTCGTAAACCATAATGTATTTATTTTTATATGTAGACAAGTTGATTTTAACTATTACACGGTTATATATTCTACAATAAAATGTCTTTCGAACATATTTTTTCAGACAGACCTTAACCAGACTATTGTATACTTGAATATTACATCAAAACCTTTAATTTTCCAGTATTCATACATAATCATTTGATAGTAAACAAATGTTTATACACAAATTGTCTATAAATTTACTTACGATTATTTTGATTTAATTATCTAATTATTTAATTTTTATTATAAAGCATAGTGAACTACTTTCGATGTTTAACTTTAGTAAAGGCGAATTTTGAGCATAATCAAATTAAGCTATGTCTTGTACGATTACTCGCGCTTTTTGGCGCTGTACGTATAAGCGCACCTGCGAAATATTTGACAATTCGTCTGCAGATCTCCTAAAGAATTTAGTTGACATCGTATTTCTGTAAATTAAGTATCGTAGAGTGCAATTTAATATACAGATGGCTGCAATAACAACAGTTCGAATTAAGTTGATATAGCACCCAACGAGTCCGACAATAAAATGTCGTCTACCTGCTTCTTATTCGGACACACCTTAGGCAGACTATTTTATACTTAATAATTACATCAAAACCTTTAATTTAAGCTATGATAAAGTCATGTATCGCATGACGTAGGTATGCTGATTAATTTTCAGCCCCTTAAAATGGTCTGCCGGGGGTTAGCGCCGAGGCGTGGGCAGGCAGACAAAGTTATTTTAGTTCTATTAAGTATGCTGTTCAATATAGAAGTGGTTCCATTCATATATCACATTTCTTATGAAAGTCGATTATAAATTGAACCGGAAGTGACCTGTTTTTTCCGCTGGACCAATCAATGATCAGGCAGACCAGGCGCATTGTGTTAAATATTTAATAAACTTTCATTTGAAGCAAACATTTTTCATGTATCTCATGACGTAGACGATTTTACGGTCGCTGCTTGGACTATTATAAGTAATGCCCATTAATGATGATTTGAAATATAAATTAACTTTTTAACTTATAGTCACCGGGTGAACTACCTTAAATTCAAACACGTTTAGGAAGAATTAATTAATTCATGTTATGTATACATTTTAAAGACTGTGCTATATTATGATAAAAGCTACTAAGCATTTTGATACGAAAATAAATAAAGCGACCCTGAAAAGAAAATTTGATTCTGATCCGTGTTTTTTAGAAAAACAAAAGTTTCGAATTTATTTATCAGCGGGTAAAGTAGGTCTGATGCATCTTCTAAGAGAAAGTGAAAGGGTACATTTCAAACGCGTTCTTTGAATCCGGATAATAACTGAATCTTTTGAAAATCGAACCAGATAATGTTTTCATGAATGCAAAGGGCATAATATGACGTTTTTTTAAAAGAAAATTGTTTTTACAAGTATCTGTGTTATCGACTTCTTTATTTTAAATAATAATTAATCGAGATTGAACATGTTTTTTTTTAGAATAAACGGATTACTATGCCCTTTTAATTTGTGTAAGAAAATTGTTCGTGGTAATATATGGGTGCTGCTAAAATTAAAAAAGAACAAAGCATCTAATTATCTTTAGCATAAGAAAAGACTTTATAAATAGATGCTTTTTTCAAAGTTTGTTACAAACTACTTCTTGGAAATAACTCCATTTTAATTAATTAAGTTTTACCTCGTCATAATTTATAAAATCTTATGTAAGAGGTGTGGGAGTTTATAATAATCTTATGAATTCTTACATAGAGTGGGATAGGATCAAGAAAGAATTCCTAATCACTTTACTGCTTTTAAAATAAACCTTGCAATCATTGCAATACCTATAAATATAACTAAAACTCGCTCTTGTGGTCTTATATTTTATTTTATAATACGTTAATCATTACTTTTAAATTAAAATTTTAATGAAAGTTTTGCAATTAAACAGTTATATAGCAATCATTGCAGATTCTTGGGGTTGCTGTTAACCCTCCTGCGCAGAAGTTTATTTTCGTGTATATGGACTAGATCGAATGTAAGTCTGCAACAATATTTTCTTCAAATTCGTAACATTTTCTAAATAATAGCTATACTATTTAGCTTCAATTTGAGAGGTTGTAGAGGTTGTACTGTTTGAATAATATATGTGGCTTCCAGTAATAACTACTTGTCCATTTTTGAAAATGTCGAGCTAATGAGGTTCGAATTTTTCAATTGCTATTTAAAACTATCTAAAAGAAAAGCGTAGATTTTGAAAAAAGGAAATAAATAAATTAACTTTTGCAACTTTTGACTTTTTATATGCAATTTTACAATGCATAGACATCAAAATCGCTGGAAACTCAATTTTCAAAAAAAGTGGACTTAAGTGGTTATTCCGAGAAGCCACATATATATTTAATAGTTGATTTATGCTGCTAGACGACTCATTAAACTTAAGCTTTACAATTTTTTACATTGGAGTGAAATCACGAGCACAAAGCTACGGGGAGATTTCATACACCGTATTTCTCAATCAAAATAATTTTTAATTAGTTGTATTTGTAGTTGTACAGTTACGACTCATTATGGTTTGAAGTTTCATCAGAAAGGCAAAATATAATGTTAAAATGATTCGGAAATGATTTTTCAAGCAGTCAAAGACATTAAGGCTAGGAAATTATTCTACATATAGAGATAACATATTAGTATATCAACATTATTATCTTATGTCAAAAAAGTACAAAGTTGTTAACGTTGAAAATAATCAAAATATTGTTAATAAAAACGATTTATACATACTAGTTTTAAGTGTAGAAATTAAATACAAATTATTAAAGTATATAAGGGAAAGTACCTTAGTATGTACACCTATAGCTATTTTAACAGTTATAAAACAGTATGTTTACTATAAGAATTTAGCTATTTAGCTTAACACGTGAATAATTTAAAATTTAAGATTTTACATATAATAAAATTGATTATTCAACAAAAATTTATTTCTTAAATAATTAGTATTGCGTTGTTTTTTGCACTCGATATATTCCTATCTTTCACATTTGTTAACAGATTAAAAATGTAAATTACAAAGAACAATTCCGAAAGTCGATTGAAAATTTAAATTTCCCACCTTGATTTTTACTGACCGAAAGACGAGAAGTAAATAATTACTTATTATAAAAATATCTATATTTAGTCAAAATCCAAACTCATTTGCCCCTTATTGGAGTAAATACGAAGTTTTAGATGTCAAAATCAACTGCTCTAAAAAGTAATTTGAAATGAAATGTTGACAATACTTTTTTATGTATTTTAGCTCAAATAGGATGACGTTTTGAAAAAAGTATAACAACAATTTTTGTTCCTAACTTTTTGTAAAATATCCCTGAATTTTTTCAGATCTCAATTGTCTTATTTACCACAACATGTACGTACACTCGATGTTAAATTCTTCTGCATGTGAAGAACCGTTTGAATTTTTTTAAAATACTATAGGGCAGAGTCCCCCAGTATTACCTTAATAACCCACCCCCTCCCAGTATGACCACCCAATGGCTATTGGGCTTATACCGCTAGATATCAGTACTTTATATGTTGGATTAAATGCATGTTATAGTTAAACTATAATAGTTCTATTAAATATTATCGGAGGCTCTTGTTTTTAAATCACAATTCCGAAGATTCTCGCGAGAATAACGAAAAAACCGTTATTTTCCGTAACAAAAGTTATTTCCCGAGGGTTAAATACATGCCCAGTATATAAGCTAATTAAACACTAATTATTTCATATATGATATGATTTAAATTAAAATAGATTTAAACAACATTTTATAACTTTTACCTATCTTTGAAGCACAATTTTTAAGCATTTAGAGCAAAAATACTCTGCTATAAACGTTAGGTGGTCATACCGGGAGATATTTTTTCAATAACTCAAAACCTTCCTTTTTCGTTATTAATTAATACTTAATTCAGCTTATTAACTTTCATACAGCTAATTCCATTTTTAAATTTTCATTTTCAAAACACTACTTTTACACTTATCTTATTCGAGAATTTCGAAAAAATTCGAAACTGTTCTTGACAGAAGAATTTTACGTCAAGTGTACCTATAATATATGTCAATATGTAGATCACTTTGAGAGAGTTTGGCAATCTTAATTTTTCTTTGATTTTCAGGTCTTAAAATTTTCCTTGAAATGAGAGCTTGAAACAAGCTCTAACAAAATATGACCAAGCGCATTAATATCAGTAATACTACTTTCTAGGTGGTATTATTATATTTATATATTTATACAAATTAGGTCAATTTATTAAAGTTCGGTAGTCTTACTTTTTATGTTCTAAAACTTGAAATTTTTTTTATAAAACATTAAAAGCAAGCTCTAGTAAAAGATGGATAAACCTCATTAACATAAGTCATTATAAGTTATGCATTTTTAGCGAATTTATTGTGCAATAGTATAATAGTATCATGTACAAATTTTTTTACACAATATGTACACTCGACGAAACAAACAATATCTGATCGAAATTGTTTGAATTTTTTTGAAATTCGGCACCTTTATTGTATTGAATATACTCGTCTTCGCTAACCTCATTGGAGGATTTAAGAAATTTAAACAAATTAAATCAGATGTTTGTTCCGTCGAGTTTTTACCAAAAAATCGTAAAATTTTCATTACATATTTTTTATGATTATAGTTTTATTAAAGTTTTATTTTTTTTATGATCATTTTGGGACCTGAAGAATGTAAAAACTTCCCTAGTGGAAATGACAACTGTGAAAAAGTGTGACAAACTACGAAAAAAATGTGAGAAAGTGTGAAAAAATGTGAAAATACACATACTTTTGGAACATTTGTTACAAAACACATATGCACAGTTTTTCACATTTTCTCACATTGTTTTCGTTACATTCTCTTATATAAAGGAAATTACAACTGTGAGAAAATGTGAGATACTGCGAAAAACCGTGAAAAACTATGAGAAACTGTGACAAAATTTATGAAATATTCTATAATTATTTTTTAAAATCCTGCTTCAAATGTAAGCCCAATTTCACAGTTTTTCACAAAATTCTCACGGTTTTACACACTTTTCACACTTTTGTCACATTTTTTCACATTTTGAAATTTCCACTAGGGTCTTATAGTTATCCATTTGCAGCACACATTTTTTCCATAAAAATGACGATTTTTATTTGTTTATTTATACAACAAAATATTAAATAAATATTGATTCAAATGCAATGTTAAAGGCTTCTTCAACTCCCATTTGGATTTTAAAAATACCGGGCGAAAATGCATTATTTAGTCTTTAAAAACTCATAATTTTAAACTTTAAACGCGTTTTTCTCGAAACTTACTTTTCTAACTTCAAAAAGTTCCTTGTGCAACCTATGCCCATGAATATTATTGAAACTTTCATAATATATCGGTCAAAGTATTTTGAAAAGAAGTTAATATTTTGTTTTAAGGTATTTTGATGCTAAATATTCTATTCGTCAGTTGTAAGCGTTGAAACATGTAATTCTTTTTTATATTTACTGAAGTTTAAAGAATGTTTTATTTATTTCAAACCATAAATTGAGTTTAAACGATTTTAAAAATATTAACTTTTGTTCATTTATAAATGAATGAAATAATGTCACTTCGAAGCATACTCTTCAATAGTTCTCAAGCAGTTCTTTGCGAGTTTATTAAGAATTATTTGCGAATGGGTCAAGAGTAGAGGGAATTCTATAAGAGGTTTATAATAGTTTATAAGAATATATTTTAAGAATTTTATAAGAATTATATATAAGAAGTAATAAATTGATAGTTAGAATTATAAAATATATAATTAATATAAAGTCTCAAAGAATACACAAACGGTTCTCACAGAACTCTTCAAGAACAGCTGAAGAATTCTTTGAAGTGCGACATTTACAAACACTAAAAGAGTTCTCAAAGATTATGTGGCATGATTTCTCAGGCCCAGTTTCAGATATCTCTAAGAATGAATTAATTTAGAACTCTTTAAGGATAGTCCTGCTGTATGGGTTCGAGTTATAAAATATTCTTGAATTTTTTTAATTGATTTCGTCAATTTGTTTGTGCCCAAGGAACTTTTTTAAAAATCCTTGTTTTTATCACTAAAATATGCATTTTCTCCAGTAACTTGTAAACAAATTTTAGTAAAAAATTCTCAAAATTTTTTCGAAGTCATTTACAATTATGACAAGAATAGTTGCCGAAGTTTTATTATTGGACGAAAAGGAGAAATTATTTAAAAATCAATGGAGTTCCCCCTTAATGGGTTTGGTCCATATTATGCTAGGGTTCATTTTCAAGGTCAGTATTTAAGGAAAATTTGAGACCCAAAAATAAAAATAGAGATTACCAAACTCCTTAAAATGATATAAATAGATGCATGTTGTATCAGCCAATTAGAAACGTTAAAATTAGATATTAATAGTAATAAAAGGTCTCAACAAATTCAGGAATATTCTACAGATTTGGAACAAACATTTATATTACACTTTATTCTGAAAACTGTATTGTATTTGAGTTAAAAATAATAAGTTTTGGTTTTTGGCCAAAATTAAAAAACTTATTTTTAAGGGATTCATAATTGCACATATTGGGTCTTGCAGGGATCTGAAAATTTATATGTGTACTTTTATAATCATATCCAACCAGTATAATACAGAGTTTTAGCCAAAATAATTTTTTTTCCACACGTTAACGTGGAATTTTGCATGTATATCATATTGAAAATTCAGAAACTTTTAACAACAATAATTTTTAAATTTATTAGTTTTAAGCAGAAAAAAATAAATACGACCTAGTTCTATTGCGATATTCTGCTTAATACACTTAATGTTTCAATTTTCTTTTTCATGTTAATTTTGATTTCAGATTGTCACGGTTACTCTTTTTTATTTTTAATAAGCTTCTTAAAATCTAAATACTAAATTTTAAATGTTGAGCAATTAAAATATAGTTTCTGTTAAGATAATGAAAAAATGATTTGCTGTAGTAAATACGAACGTGTTTATCTACAACTTTCTTTTATCTTATTTTGGCTTTGTTTTTAAAACTGTAGTGCAGACACGATTTTACTTATCCAGTATCCTAGCCACAAGTCAATACAGATAATATATGTAGCCAAAAATAAACGTTAGATTAGCTATCTTATTCTAAAACGCTAACTTTAATCATTTGTAATTATTACTTTAATTATTATTTAAAACGTAGTGATGATTAAATACAAATAAAATTAACCAGTGTTTTAAAATACATGTATATGTATATATATAAATATATATTTTTTTTAAAGTATACATCAATGCATATGTAGATAGTAAGAAAATATTGCAAAATATTGCGATCTCATTAAAATGTGTTTGAGTTGGCAGTCAACATTTAACAACAATAAAATAATAAGATAAAATAATTAGTCATAAAAATTCTTTGTTGTAGTCGCTTTAGTTTTTTTTCTTTTCAGAATACGTAGAACGTTGCGTTCTAATCGTAGTAGTCCTTTGCCTCTTCCACAAGTTTCCTATGAACTTCAGACAAACTCTAAAAGCAAAATCAAGTTGATTGTATTATGATTTGTTCACAGCCATAAAAGAAGATGTGTTATTGTTATTATCATGCATCGTTATTTTAATGCAAACATGCAAGTTGATCATGCATAAAATAAGGCCAATACACCGAGATCAGCTGCAAGTCTTTGGCACTTATATCAAACAAAAAAAAAACACTTATTGTAGCATTTTTTTAATGGTTGTAAATGTTGAAATGTAAAATAGTTAATTACACAATGTAAAAAATGCATATGTGGCAATTTTTAAAAAATCGTGTTTCATTTTAAGACTCATTTTTAACTACGAATCACAATGCACACATGTTAATTAACAATGTATAAATATATGAATTAAATTTCTCAATGAATAGAATCATTTAAGTGAAAATGAAATGATAAAACATCATGATTTCAAAAATGAAAAAAAACATTCAAAAAAATGCTTTACTCATTAATTACACTATACCAGATCACGCGTCTTTCTGAGGACGACGTGGAACAGATTCTCCGTCCTCTTCAATCAACTTATGATGGACAGCACTGAGAGCCTAGACATTGCAAAAGTTATTTGCAGAAGTCAATTTAAAAAAGGAAACAAAAAGATAACTTTAGAAAATAGCCCAATTAGATACACAATTAGATCCAATTAAATGTAAAAGTTATGAGAAAAAGGTAAATTATCTACATATAAGTTTACAGAATACAGCTTCGAATACCTTGAAGTATTTTACGGTTTTGACGCGAAGTTCTAATGTGGCATCTTCATCACAGATAATTAGTGTGTGAGGATGTTGTTGGAATGCAGAAACAGTCCACATATGATTAATCCCCTCTTCGATTGCCTTATAAAGTGCAAAGGCCTTGTGAGATCCAGTGATCAAGATCATGACCTCTTTAGCATCCATTACTGTACCAACTCCAACAGTCAATGCTTGCTTTGGTACTTTGTTAATATCATTTCCAAAGAATCTGGCATTTGCCTCTAAAGTATCATGTGCCAAAGTTTTGACTCTGGTTCTTGACGTAAGTGATGAACCAGGTTCATTAAATGCTATGTGACCATCAGGGCCAATACCTGCATTTTCAATTTTTAGTTAAGCTTACAGATTATGTATTGGAAAAAACATATAATTATTTTATAATTAACATCTTATACCTCCAATAAAGAGCTCAACTCCTCCAGCTTCTTTCATTTTCCTTTCAAATTCACTGCACTCATAGTCTAAGTCAGGTGCATTGCCATCAAGAATGTGAACATTTTCAGGGTCAATGTCTATGTGTTTGAAAAAGTTGTTGTACATATAATAGTGATAAGATTCAAGATGGTCTCTTGGTAAGTCAACATATTCGTCCATGTTAAAAGTTTTGACATATTTAAACGATATTTTTCCAGCCTTGTAAAATTGTATGAGTTTTTTGTACATGCCAAGTGGTGTTCCACCTATTAAAAGAAAAATTTTAAATTAATTTCAATTTTAATTATATGTTATATTATACTATTTATATACATTTTCAAAGGATTTAAAAATTTACCAGTTGGCAATCCCAGGACGAAGTATTTATTTTCATTGGGCTGGAATTGATTTATCCTTTTCAAAACATATTTTGCAGACCATTCCGCAACATTTGCACTGTCATCACAGATTACCAGACGCATCTTTCTTTATTTGAAGAAACTGTTGCAATTAATAATATCATTAATATTAAATTTTTAAATAATCAGCAAACAGAGGATTATATACTGAAGTCTTTGACCGGAAGATATACAGCTCTTCGAACTCAAGATAAAGTGTGTTAATGACTCCTTATCTCAAAAGAAAGTCAGGATAATTTAAAGATAATATGTTTGTGTAATAATTATGAGTATTTGTTACCTCATATGTAACAGATTTTGAAAATTAAAGTACAAAATTTTTAGTTAAATAATATATATTTTAATTTATAACGCATATAATTATTTGAAGTTTGAATTATAATTGAGATCTAAAACTCTAAAAGCATAAATTTATTAAAGAAATTTAAAAATCTTTTAGTTCAAACGAAAATGTATCTCGAAGTATTACTAAATGAAAATAATAAAAATTTTGACCACGTTTCAAGGATCTCAATCAAAGAGTAAAAAGACAACACACTCCACCATTTTATATCCAGGAGTTCAATGACCTTCAAAATTTAACTCATTCAATAAGTTTGAAATCTATCTTTTCATAATACGAGCATACTTATTTAGTTTAAAAAAGCGCAAATTCTGACTTATTTCGCGAAATTTGCAAGCTTCAACGGAGAGCGAAAAAAACTGCGTTTTTACGAAGATATGTTAAAACTTACGAGAACTTTTTTTTTTGCAGGACAGTAAAATCGTGCGTGCAGGCGTCGGCGGGAGGAGCTTCACGACTGCACGGAGTGCCGGAGGTGGTACAATTTGTTGCCAACTGCGGGCTGTGTGTATCGTGTATCCATCAGCTGACTATACCACAAGACTCGCGCTAACCTAAGCTGACCCGCTTCTTCATACGAGATTTTTATCGCATGAAAAACAACATGCTTTTATATATAGATCGAAATACAATGTTATACCGCGCCCCCGAGATTTTTAATGTATGCGCTGTTATGCGTCATTTCAGGATAATTAGAATCTTGAACTCAATGTTGTGCATTTAATAGTGTCTTTTGTAATGATGCTGTCTCTTGACATGAATTTATGCTGTTTTAGGTCGACTGTATGGAAAATATACACTATTGTCGTTTGTTTCTGTGGTTGAAAACAATGCAGGAAAAACTTAATCAAATATTCAAATATATATTGTTTATTAAAACAAAGAAAACATCTATTTAGATTATGTAATTAACAAAAAGGCATTTTTATTAATAAATACAAACTTAAATGTGATATTCAATATATTTGGACATTTTCATGCTTCTCTACCTTATTACTTTTATGGATATTATTCTTAATAATAATTGAATATTATTCTACATAAATCTTAAGAATTAATTAATTAGATGAAATACAGATAATTTATATATTTACATGGCTAAATTTGATAATGCTTTTCTTATAAAAATATGAGTTTTTTATAACTTGTTTTAAAATACTATAAAGGAGTTCAATTTTAAGATCCTGCTAAACGCTCTTGTTTTCTTATCAGATATCTTTCCAATGCAGCATCAAAAACAGGACCAACAGTCCTTTTTTTCCAAATATTTATTTTTATTTTCTCTTTTTTGGGCTCTTCTTTTGTAACTTCTGTAACGCCAATATCTGCAGCAGCTTCTCCAGTAGTTTTTTCTGATTTTTCATCCTTTTGTTTTGCAATGTCATCTTTAGAAGATGTATTACTTTTTTCTGCTATTTCATCTTCATTTGAATCAGATAATTTTTGCTTTTTAGATGAGGTTTCTGATGTATCTTTATCATCAACTTTTTCTGGCTTTTCTTTTTCAGCTTCTCCTTCTTTCTCTTTTTGAGATTCAGGTTCAGATTCCGATTCTGAAGCCTCTTGTGCTCTTTTGCGATACTGTCTTTTCCCTTTTATTTTTGGAACATCTTTTGTATTATCATTATCAGATTGATTGCTTTCTTCAGATTCAGAATCTGATGGAATAGGATCATCTTTGTCGATATCATCCTGTAGTTCTACATTACAATCATTACTTTCGTTATCTTTCTTAGTTTCGGGAACAATACCTAAATCAGCATCATTTTTTTCTACAGTCTGTCTGTATAAATGTCTGTAGAAACCAGACATATCTTTTTGTTTTGTTACATCTCCTATAACTTCTAATCTATCTTGGTTTTCCTGTTCTTCCTCAAACTTTTTCATTTCTTCTAATTTTGCTTTGTAACTTGAAGTTACATATCTCTCCTTATCAGGAAACAAAGCATCTTCTGCTTCTATTTCTTTCTGAATCATTCTATCTTTTCTTAGCTCTTGCTCTTTTTTCCTAAGATCTGCACTTTTTAATAAATTGTCTATATACTTAGCTTTTTTCTCTACTTTCTTAACAGATTTCTCTTCTTCCTTGGTACGTTCAATTTCATCATAAACTTCATCGTACTGAAATATTGTTGGATCTTCTTTCAATGCTTTTTGCATGTTTATTTTTGTTTGCTTCTTTATTTTATTTTTTTCATTCTCTGCTTTCAGGGCTTTTTTCACCCAGTCAGTACCTTCTTCCTCCTCGGAATCATCGTCATTGCCAAAAACATTTCCTGCCTTAGGAGCAGAAAGCAGATTCTTTTTTGGTAGTATAAGTCCATATCTAAAAGAATATAATATGTTCTCATAACTGCTTTCTTTTTCATTGTAAAAATATAATTTTTATTGGATTATTATGAGCATATTTGTATGTGTGTACAAAAGATCATATATTATAAATTTGTTATTGATACTAAGTTTTTATTTAATAAAAGATATTTGATAAGCTTTATAACAAATAAGAATATACTTAATATTTATTAATGATAAAAATGTTGTTATATATATCTGTGGGTTGCAGGAATAACCACTTAACTGACTTTTTTTCAAAATTGAGTTTACATCGATTTTAATATGTTTTATAACCCTTTCTCGTTTAAAAGTCATAGAAAGTACTGAAATTTACATATATGCCAATGCCAGCCAAGTGCATAACCACTTAACTGTACCTTCTGTGCAAATTTTGCTGGAATAACCACTTAAAGTCATTCGTAAATCGTTCATAAAAGGTTTTAACATTCTTTAAAACTTTATACTATACATTTTCAATAAAATATTGTTTTTTAAAAGGTGTATACCACTTTGATTATTTTTTAAATAATTATTATAGCATTTACAAAAATGAAACTACAGTGTTTCCAGAATAACAAGTACATTCTTGCATGTAACATACACCTACAAAAGCTAATAATAATTTTAGAGCTTGCTTTAAACTGGTTAAACATTATTTTTTTTATTACTTTATGATAAATTCTTTTTAAGTCAAGGAAACCTCTTAAAATGCTCGAAAATACGTTTACCCAAGTTATAGCATGTATATATCATTTCCATAAATAACCACTTTACAGTATTTTTTTTTTCTTCCAAAGGTATTAGCCCTAGGCTATGTCCTATAACTACAGCATTTTGAACTCTTATGTGCATTTTCTCGGGGATGTAACGAGTATTTTTGAACCCTAAGGCTGCAATTATCTTGGTATTTGATATTTTATTTAATAAAAATTGTGTCACCTGAAAACTTACATTTCAATCTAGCGCATCAGTGCAAACATTACTTAAAACCTTAATCACTCAAAAACACAAAAAAGTCAGCTAAGTGGTTATTCCTGGAAGTCACAGATATATAAAAGAATGTAACTCTCGATAAAATTTATAGATCCAAAATTCAATTTAATAGTTACATATTTTAAGCATAAATTTTATTATACTTACTGTTTTTTATTCGCCATTTCTCTATTTGTTAATTTATTTATCGCTCTTTCAGTTTACAAATCAGTCTGTTTAGCAGGTTATGTTATGATCTGGATGTTATCATCAATACCGACGGATTACCCGAGTATAATTATATAGGTATATGCGATTTTACCTTCCGAGACTGAAATTCCATTGAAATCCATTCTTTGTTGTTGACTTGTTTCGGGATCTAAAATTTAGCCGCCAGTAACCGCCGTACAGTTGTGCCGCCAATGATGCGTGTTTGTATTTATCTATTTGAAACAATAACGGCTTTATTGTTTTGTTTTCCGTTCGATTTAACGTTCGACCGAACAAATTCGCCGTTTTACAGGTAAAAGCGATATTTCCAACTTTCTCAAAATAATTAATGCTTTTATATGTTAATTTAGTGTATTTATTCATTCAAAACATTGCTAATTCTTAAAGGATTTGAATTCTTTCTGTTCGAAAATACTTATCACTCTCAGTTCTTAAACAAATGACTATCTTGTTTTTACAGTGTTTTTAAGAAAAAAAATTGAAATGGCCATTGAAGCAACCATAGTTGAACAGCTTCAGGAGCTTCGAAGATGGCAGATACAACAGCAAGAGGAATTAATAAGACATCAGCAGGAGCAGCGAGAAATGCTGAGTAATGAGCAAACTCGCATGTATCATGCTTTAAGTTTATCTGTTGATGAGATGAGTTTGAGTGAGGAATCACTAAAGGAGTTAATCGAAGGTCATAAAAAGGAAGACGAGTCAGATTTGATAGATTTTGATGCATCTGAAGAGTGCTTGTCTCCAGCACCACGAAGAAGCCAGAGCTCTTCTAAATATCTTGCAATGAGCAGCGAAAATAATAATAACAAAAGTTTAAATTTAAAACTACCAAAAGTGCAATTAGCCGTAAGAAATGCTAAGACTGATTTAAAACCAAATGTAGAATATAACTCACATAATCATCACGATTACAGTTCAGAACTTTCAATCGATGATACGCAATCATTTTCTTCTGGAATGTCTCAAAAATTACGTATTCCAATTGATGAAACACCAGTACCATCTCCTAAGAAAGATTTTAATACATTACTAGAGGAAAGATTGAAAGACTCTGAAGCTGTAAATGTTGAAAATAGAAGTAAGCCATTAGTGAAGAGACCCTTTCTTAAAAAAGGTGAAGGTCTTGCTAGGTTCATGCCACATTCGAATTCTGAAAAAATGTCTAGAAGTACAGTAAGACCCAGAAGTGCCTCGTTTACCACTGGCACACAGTCTAATAATTCAAAATCTTCAAAAACAATGAAACTGGAAAGATGTAACTCTATACCAAGATCAAAAAAGAATGATGTGTCAAGAAAATCCATTTCAAATGTGGCACCTGTTGCCCAACCAAAATTAACTCTCAAAAATGTCCCTCCACCACGAAAGAAACCTCGTAGTAAATCCATTGGTCCTATGCCAAGTTCGATGACTGTTGAAAAGAAGAAACCCACAGAAATTCTATCTGACCAAAACAGCTCTGATCTTGAAGTTAAGAGCAAGCGAGAGCTAGAAGAAGTTAGAATTTTTGAGCTTCTTGAAGATAAAGCTGAGAATTCAAGTTTTTGTTCAACATCAAGTACAGTTATAGCTTTCTTACAACAGTCAACACCTCTAAAACATAAGGCTCTTTTACATAGTGCTTCCAAACATAAAATTTCACTTGATGATATAGGAGATGAAACATTGGAGGAGATTGTTCGTGCAACTAAGTCAAATAATGTACCTAACACA
Source organism: Gastracanthus pulcherrimus (assembly GCA_949152435.1). Taxonomy (NCBI): domain Eukaryota; kingdom Metazoa; phylum Arthropoda; class Insecta; order Hymenoptera; family Pteromalidae; genus Gastracanthus; species Gastracanthus pulcherrimus. The sequence continues at coordinate 25,691,931 of OX424574.1, read as the reverse complement.
CCACTAAAACGAAATGTTAAATGTTTTGCAGATCCAAAAATGTCACAATGGAATACAGTTCCAGTTTCAAAACTGAAGAATGACAAGACTGTTACTGGAACTGTACTTCCTTATGGGACTGATATTGATGTACATTATGAAGACTATCCTTCAGATAAAAAGTCAAATCAAGTAAGTCATTAATTATTGTCAATATTTTATAATTCTTGTAAATTATATCCAATATTTAAAATAAAATTCTTCCTAATACACTATTTAAAATTATTGTAAAAATTTTTTTCAATTACACATATGAAAAAGAATTTTTTATTTTATTTATTATTTTTTTTTTTCTAGGATGAAAATAATGTGAGCCTTCATGTCAGATTTTCTGAATACAATGAGTATAAAACCATGACGGATACTTCCAGCATTTCAAGCGATTCGCAAACCATCATTAATTATATCAACGACAAAGGTGCCTGGTCCGACTGTTCGGCAACGCCAGACTCGTCTGATGCAGAAAGCATAATTTCATTGCAGTCACAAACCGACAGCAAAAGTAATGACAACAAGAAGATAGAATCTCTGAATTTCTTGAAAAAGGACGTAGACGGCGATAGCATTGAGGATGAAACGGTGGACTTCAAAAACCACGAGGTAAGCGAGGAAGAAAACGAGGAGGAAAACGATTCGAAAAACGTAACACTGCAGAGAGACGACGACACCATGATCGACGAAAGAACCGATAACACCTCGCTATTCAAGTCCGAACTTTTAAAAACGCGCCTTTTAGAACTGGAACGGGAGATCGAAATCTTTAGAAAGGAGAGCGCAGCGCTGACTCTCCAGCGCCAGAAGCTCCAGGAGGAGCGCACGAAGCTGCAGGAGGAGCGCATAAGCATGCAGCGAGCCGTCAAGGACAAAGAGGACACTCTGGAGATGGAGAAGAAGAAAACGGAGAACATCCTACAAGAGGAGAAGAAGCGTCTAGCCCGTGAGAAGGCAGCCCTGGAGAGCCGGATGAAGGACGCCTGGGAGAAGGCGCAAAAGAGCAAGCAGGAGCGCCACGAGCTCCAGACCTTGCGCGATCAGCTCGAGGAGCTCAAGGAGGAGTACAGTCAGAAGGAGAGCAAGTGGTCGGCCACGAGCGCGCGCCAGCGCAGTCAGATGCGAGTCCTGCAGACGGAGAACTCGAAGCTGAAGCAGGAGCTGGAGAAGTTGCAGCAGAAGAATAACGCGAGATTCAAGAAGCCGGTCGCCTCCACCAACACCCGAGCCATTCACCAGATCAACAAGTTCCTGGCCGATCGGAAGAAGATCTCACCCTTTAAGAACGACGATGCGTTCTACGAGGAGGAGCCGGCGGCGACGGCGCCTGTCAAGGTGCCGGAGAGCGTCGATGCGAATCACGAGGTCGAAGCGGATGCCGCCGAGGAGAAGCAACGGGAGAAGAGGCCGAAGACGCTGAAGTCCGCGGAGAGCATCGCGAGAACGCGAAATTTGTACGAGAGCCTGCTGAGGGACGCAACCGAGGGCTTCACGGAGCCCTACGCGGGAAGGAGGAACCTCTTGAGCCAGCGAGCGGAGACTGCGGAGAAAAATGAGGATGAACAGTCGCACGACGAAGACGAGCAGGACGCGGAGGTTGCTGCTGAGAGTGAGGATCTTGGTGGATATAAATTTGTCGAGTAGCATTTAATTTTCTTGGGGAATGTTAAAAATTGTTCGTGTTTGGGAGAAATTGTTGACATTTGTTAATAATTGTTTAAAATTGCGGATCTAAACATACGAATATAAAAATTTTGAACTAATCGTAACATCTGTTTCATATTACAATAGCTTACCACAGATTTTCGCAGTTTCACATTATCAAAGAATCATTTACTTGAAAAATTGTACATAATTAAAGGTTAAAATAATTTTTTACACATTTTAACATTTTCTAACAATTTATGTTAATTTTGGCATAATGCGTTTCTTACACATAAAAATTGTACGCGTAATTATTGATCACAATTTAGCATTGCTCAAATATATCTATATATAATTTAACCAATGCTAAATTGTGTACAATAATTACGTGTATAATTCTTATGTGTAAGAAACGCGCTATGCCTTAATTTTAAACATTTCTTTAAATTTTTGGAACTGTTCTTAATAGTTTTATTCCTTAGTTAAAAATATTTATGATACCAGATAAAACCTGATTCAAATTCTAGACAAAACTAGATCATGTTTTATCCACATGCATCCAGAAATCAAACAATTTGGTATTAATTCCGATATGACCATATGAAACAGGATTCAAAATCCGGATAAAATTGGATAAGAGCATAAAGGTTTATTTAACAATGCGATCTCATAAATTTTTTTTACCAGTGTTATTTTTGTTACAGATTTTAACAAATTTTGATCTTTATAACAATTATTTGTAATTCGATACAATTTTAAACATGTTTTGCACCAAATTATCTTTAATGTAAAATCAGGTATTAATGATAATTTTTGTCCAAAATTATCTATTTTTGTTTAAATTTGTAAAAGAATGTTACCTAATGGTTTGTCTTAACAATCTACAATATTATCAATCATTTATTAATAGCTCTAAGCAATTTTTAACATTTCTAACATAAGATTTTTCTGAGTCGAAAATTGTTATTATTTGTTACAATAACGTTCATTTTTGTTCACACCGGTGTAAAAATATAGACCTCAGAAATCCGAAATCGATTTTTTTTATATTCCAATAATATTTTCAACACCTACTAACAAATTTTCTCAAATATCAACAGTTTTTAACAAAAAAATTTCCCCCAGGGCACAAATCCAACACTATGATTCAAAGTTCGCCCGAAGCGCAAGACGAATCGGAACAGTACGACGACGATCGCGGCAACAGGACAGAGCGTCAGAAATTCAATGGCAATAAGCAGGGAATAAGAGAGGTCCATCATCCCGACGGTCGTGTCGAATATTGGTATCCCAACGGCAACGTGAAGAAGGTCTTTCCCGACAAGTGCCTCACGAAGATGATTTATTACAATGGCGACGTTCGTGAAACTGACCAGAACGGCACGGTCAAGTACTTCTACGCCGCCACGAGGACTTGGCACACGACGATGCCGGATGGTCTGGAGATTTTGGAGTTTCCCGAGTGAGTTTTGCCTGTTGATCAACGTTAATCAGCTCGAGCATAGTTGTACCCGTACAGAAAAATTAGTCGATGAAGCAGGTGATTTATCACCTGATATTTTGACGTCATATATCACCTGACCTATTTACCTAATGGATCATCTAAAAACATTATGAAAACAAATTTTCAAAAAATGCTCAATTTCCGAATAGATACAAGATTTAATTTTTAATTTTAATCATTCATTTTTACTTTTAACCTGCTGATTAAAAAAAGTCTTAAGATTATTTAACATCACATTGTCTGAAACTTATTTAAAGTGGCCAAGTGGAAAGAAGATCAAAGGATGGCACTATTGAAGTAGCTTTTCCCGATGGTTCTGTTAGAATTGTTCAAACCGACGGATCTGAAAAATGGGCTTTGCGAGATGGAACGATTGCTGAAACTTCGGCTGACGGAGAAAAAATTCTTACCCTACCCAATGGACAAAGAGAAATTCACACTAAAGATCACAAAGTAAGTATGCGCCACGATTAATAATTTTATTTATTATTTTAATTTCTTGTTTCTTTAGAAATATTTAATATTATATTAACCAGCTGAGCACTATGCGGTTTCTTGCATTCTGTGGGACTAAAAAGTAACCAATAATAAAACTATGTATGCAATTAATTTTTTTATTATTTACAATCTCGAAGACAAGTAAAAGCATCAAGCTTATATTAAATAAAATGTAATAATTTTTATTAATTAAAATTGCAATTCCTTTTGTAAAAGATCGAACAAATCGGCTTATATATTAGCTACACTCAACCTGTTAAGTATATTTTATTACTAACATCAATTTTAAATCGTCATCTCCAAGCAACAAAGTCATATTCGGCCTCGGGAGGAAAGTTATATAAAAACTTACTTATTTTTTTATTTATCAATTTGTATCTTTCCTAATTTTATTCTTTGAACTATTATAAATATTAAACATCTAACAAATACATATTTATTTATAAAACCAGCATCCCTTAAAATTTATAACTCCTGTTTTTTTCAAAAGCTGAGTTAATACTTTTTAAATGCTTTTCCGAGATATGACTTTATTAATAGATGACTTTAAAAGGAATTAATAATTGTAACAACTTCTTTTTTCAATATAAATTTCTTTAAAACTTATAATTATCAAGTGCAATGCACGAAAAGTAGTGATCAAACGATGTAATGATTATGAAGTTGTGTAATCAACAAAATCAATACATATTAACGCAAAAAAATAACATTATCTCAAATTATGAATCTATATTTAAATAATAAGTATAATTTGTTTGAATGTACTTGAATGTTCCGTTATATTATTATTTAGGAAAAAGTTGTAGCTAACATCTTTTGTAATGACACAATTTGTACTTGAGTAAAAATTTGTATTAAAAGCGGAAACTTTTCTTTGTATCTTTGTAGAGACGAGAATATCCCGATGGAACTGTAAAACTTGTGTATCCCGATGGAATCCAGGAAACGCGATACGCTAATGGCCGAATTCGTCTTAAAGATAAAGAGGGTAATCTTATAATGGACACACATCAGTGACCAAATAGCTTTTAAGCAAAGACTGATAGCATTTAAACATACTTTGTCGTAATTGAGAAGTACTAGAATATTCTCTGTGAAGCGTTCTTCTTCACATTAAAAGCGCTGCGCTATGTAAAGTATTTGTACAAATAGAACTTTAATGTATATTATTATTAAGTCTCGTGACACATTATAAAAACAGAATTTTTGTAATTTTTATACGAAAATACGTGATATTAAATGCCTATTTTTAAAAAGATCGTTATTTAGCAGTGATTTACTTTATTTTTGATAACTCTGATTCCTGGAATTATCTTAAGTTGTCCTTTTAAATAACATTTCAAAATTGATACATTGTTTTTGTTTTAAGCAATAATACCGCAACCGACCAGGTTCTTGCTCAGAATCTAATTCCTTATTCCTTACATAAATTTTCACCTAAAAAATTGTTATACAAAATCGTTTTAATAATTATTGGTTATCTAAAGTATTTAATTTATTTAATACGCCTATCCGTGGCATAAGTAGTCCATTAATGCACCGTGCTTAATACCCTCGCTACGCTCGGGCGTTACCGCGATGGACTGCTTATGGCACGGATAGGCGTGACAGCGGACTTACGGCAGGCAGTACTATAAAATAGTATACGATACTCGTGTCATAAGTCGTCCTTCATAGCACGGCGCTAATACACGCCGTGCTGTAAAGGGCTACTTAGGTCACACGTATCATAATGTACTATTTCAAAGCGTTATTCTTGCAATAAAATACGTAAAACAAAAAGAAATGAACTCGATCTACTATAAAACGATATGTACAGCTAGAAATATTATTGAGTAATACACAAAGTGTACTATCAAAAGTTATTCCAGCTCTTATTGAGTTTCATCGTTACGAACCTTTTTAACGTAATTTGCTACGTTATTTAAATTTTTCTCGAAAAGATTTTTTAAGTTTAACGTTCGTAACGATATTTTCTTCATAGAGAATTCAGTTATTGCACGATATTATTTAATACCAAATCCTGTCAGATCATGTTTCCTTTCCTTGTGAACTTTTCGAGGTTACATACAAAATTAAAGAAGACACAGCGCAACTAGAGTGTCTCTGACGTCATAGTTCAGTAACTATTTTATCTTTGATTTGTACTGAGATGTTTGCTTTTTTTATTAATTCAACGCATTTAAAAATCGATTTAGTATCTCTACAATGATGAGTATAGTATCTTTAATATCCCCGTCATACAGTCACCGACAAAGAAGAAATTTTACGCACCCCTTCCCCAAACTCCCACCATCTCAATTGTTCTCGCTACCACCGTGTATAATCCGCGTCGTCATGCCCAACATCCTGGACAACTTAAACAGTCACTTTGGTACTTCTTGTATATCCAGATGGCTGTTGCGCGACACGAACATCTCGCTCAAAAGGCTGAGCAGCCCAGAAGGCGCGCACAGCGCCTAGTGTGCAGATTTGCCCGCATTTCCTTCAGCGTCGCGTAGTTCATTTGGTGGAAGCGCGCGACTACATCGCGTCCATCAGGGTCTTCGTGTTTGCACTTTCCCTCGTCTGTCAGTTCTTTTAGGAAGCCGACGACTCTGGATGGACTGGTTAGATAATTAAGAGCGTTATTAAAGGGATTGACGGGTGGTTATTCTAGTTTATCGGTTGTAAGTTGAATGGATTTTTTCGGAATTTGTTTCTTAGTGGAATACAAGGTATAGAGATACGAACTTGATTTGAAAATGTTTAAAGTAACAATTTTAATTGTTTCTAATCACTCGTTAAAATTTTGGAACAAGCGGAAACTTTTAAAACGGACTGAATAGTGTCTAAATCCGAATTGCAGATATTTTATTATACTTCAATTCTAATCAATTTCAATCCGTCACTATCGCGAAAATATATGCTCCGAATTGAAATGGATTACAAAATGATTTAGACGGACAGAAACTGAAATGAAATGGATTGGCCTTTTTTAGTCTGATTCAATCGACTCGAAAAAAGGTTTATGTATAAACTAGATAATATCTCCATTCGGACTCATCTGAAAAAGAAAAATTCTAAAAAAAGTTGTATCTATATATAAGTGTAGCTAGCTATATTCGGTGCCTTGAATAAATAATTTATATTCAAAAATAACAAAATAACAAGTTTGAAAAAAGTGTAATTTTTCTTTTTCTTTTTTTTTAAACTAGGTACCTATTTTGTTATTTTTGAACATAAATTATTTTTTGAAGCAGCGGCTATAGCAACACTCATACAGATAATTGAAAATCTGTTTGCATTTTTTGTTTCAATTGAGTCTGAGTGGATGCATGACCTGCACCTCACATAAACTTAACGTTTTTTTTTCAGAGGCACTGAATTAATGTAGAAAAAGCAATTAACATTAGTGTTTATAAAACGTATATATAGAGAACAAACCTGATGTCGTAGATCACTCCAATTTTTATTTACCTAGTACATAAACACATAAGATTTTATTATAAATTACTATTTTCTCATTTATACACTTCTACATTTAGAAATAATTAATTAAAAATCGCTAAAATTTCGTACCAAATTTAAACACGAAAAACAGCTGCGAAATTATGGCGGCGAAATCGACGGTAATTTTTACATGTTTATACAACATTCTGAAAGAGAAAAACCAATTGAAAATATTGAATTTCTTTAATCGGTCCATTTGAACTTGATTTGAGAAAATTAAATTTTCAATATTTTTTAGAAAAACAAATACGACCCTAAAAAATGTTTTATTTGCACTTTAGTGTATTATTTAGTCCATATTTTAATTTAAAAATATAAAAGGAATACATGTTGGTTCTCTATTATATTTGTAAGCTCATTAATACATACGTACAGTTGTAATTGTTTTCATGGCGCATATTTACTAAGAAACAAATTTCGAAAAAATTCGTTAATTTTTTGGTCGTCGAAGTAATAATATGTCGGAGGTTAAAACTGTGCAGTTAAATATTATAAATAAACATAAATGAAGGCCTCACTAGAATTTTTCCATTAAAGTTAAGCACTCAGTATCTAATGAGTTTTTAACCTTTTGTGTAGGGTGATCAATTAATTAAGTTTTAATATCCACGTTCACTTTCTAAGCTTTTCTGTTGTCAATTTTTAACAAAACTGATCAGAAACTTTCAGATAGCGTTTATTACGTTTATGACTTCAAACTATATAACAGCCACAAAAATGCAAATATATTTTATAAAATTGGTATAAATACTCTAGATTGGGTTTCAAGAAATTGGCTCCAAAAAAACGGTATTTTAAATGAACGTTGATGTTAAAAATTTTATTTTCTTAATTCAGAGAATCATGAACGTCCTATAAAATTAAATAATGACCCTAATTAACATTTTAATTAATAGTAAAGTATCATATTTTACCTGAAAAATGTTTGAATATAAAAAGGAAAAATTTCAGTGAGACCTTAATAAGAGATTATATAAATTTTCGCGGAAGATTAAGCCGCAAACAAAATAAAGCAGTAAAATGCGATTGCACTACTTCCTGAAATCAAGGAAATGATTTGTTGATAAAATTATGATTCTTATTATCTTAAGTTTATCTTCTTATATCTATATTATCAGGAAAATGCATATGTTCGAAATGTTATTGAAATTCTTTTCTGATAATGAATCGAGTACTAGAATTCCACTTCAAATTAATCCGATTAATTCTTGAGATTCAAATGAATCGCAAATTTTTCACCGTTACTTGAATTACAAAATCTTAAAGCTCTATTTTTGAATAATCAAATATTTCATTGAAAAATTGTATATGTTTAATGTATCGAAAGTTTTTTAAGGTGATGCTAAACCCTCTTGTTACCGTAAAATACGGGGAACCACTTTTTTTCATTTAATACTTAATTTTGAGAAAATATCTCTCTGGAAAGTTGTTGTTTTTGAGTAGAACAATATCGTTTCATAGAGATATTTACTCAAAATTAAAAATAAAATAAGAAAAATGGTTGCTCATATTTGTCGGTGACTGGTGGCTTTAGCATCACCTTAAAGCAAAAGTCTGAATGCATAATATTGAAGTGAGTTTTTTATATTTCAGATAAATTTAAAATATTTTTTAATTTGAATAACTGTTTCAGCACGTATTAATCAAACAATTTTTTTTGGAATGCATTAATTTTTATCACGCTGGCTTATAAGATTTAATTTTTAATATTAAACATTCAGTTTTATTTTTAACCTGCTGATCTTAAGATTATTTAACATCACATTGTCTGAAACTTATTTAAAGTGTTCAAACGGAAAGAAGATCAAAGGACAGCACAATTGAAGTAGCTTTTCCCGATGGTTCAGTTAGAATTTTTCAAGCTGACAGATCTGAAAAATGGACTTTGCGAGATGGAACGGGAACGATTGCGGAAACTTCGGCTGATGGAGAAAAAATTCTTACCCTACCCAATGGACAAAGAGAAATTCACACTAAAGATCACAAAGTAAATATGCGTCTCGATTAATAATTTTATTTATTATTTTAATTTCTTGTTTCTTTAGAAACATTTAATATTATATTAACCAGCTGAGCACTATGCGGTTTCTTGCATTCTGTGGGACTGAAAAGTAACTAATAATAAAACTGTATGCAATTAATTTTTTATTATTTAAAATCTCAAAGAAAAGTAGAAGCATCAAGCTTATATTAAATAAAATTTATAATTTTTATTAAATAAAATTACCATTCCTTTTGTAAAAGATCGAACAAATCGGCTTATATATATTAGCTATACTCAACATATTAACTATATTTCGATGACCCTTACGAAGACTAGCACATTTCGCCATTCTCCCATGAAGACTAGCACATTCCTCAATTTTCCCCCGAAGAATAGAATAGAATAGAATATAGTTTAATTTTGTGCAATGCCAAAAGAATAGTACATTGTTAGTGCAAAAGGTCATACAGTCATGTTTTACATTTATCACATAGTGATATCACATACTTTTGACTTGTTTCTTCTCATATATGAATACATTATCCATACATTATTGCACATTCATTTTTATCGATACTACACAAGTCAATATAGTAAGACTAGCGTCAATTTTTATTTACATATTTACTTATATATATATATATATATATATATATATATATATATATATATATATATATATATATATATATATATATATATATATATATATATATATATATATATATATATATATATATATATATATATATATATATATATATATATATATATATATATATATATATATATATATATATATATATATATATATATATATATATATATATATATATATATATATATATATATATATATATATATATATATATATATATATATATATATATATATATATATATATATACAGTCCATATTGTATTTCATAGGCGCTCGTCTTGTGATCGAGAAGATTTCAACCCTGTGTCAGTGAGCGACGATGGAACCGAAAGCTCCCTAGAGTCAGTCCTACTAGAGATCCGAGCCTGTCTTTTTTTTTTAATAGGGCCGCAAGATACGCAACAACTATTCTCCACCGGCTAACTCATCCCAGGACACTGAAAAAGATTTACTAGACGAGCACAACTCGAGCTACGAACCCTCGAACTCAAACAACAGTTCAATGCTTAGTAATGAAAATTTCAACACATCCTATGACTCTAACCTAAACCAATCCTCCCCCACGCCCTCCATTCACACAACTCACAACGATACCCAATAATCAATTAATAAAATCATTGGGATAACCAACACTGTTCCAAACTTTACTAACTCACCACCATCCCTCCCAAAAAACTGTCCCACAAACATTCTGGCCCACAACCCAACAGAACACAATAAAAATCCTAAAACATCCAAGAAAACAATAAGGAAAAATAAACGGTCCATTAACAAAGTTTTACAAAGATCAAAGAAATTAGGCTTCCTCAAATCTTTAAACACTACATACTAATACTCACACGCTTCCCTCCTATTAGACCCTGATCCCCCCCCCCCCCCATCCCACCAAACCGCTTGCAATAATCCTCAGTAAACTAAGCACCCTTCATATCCGTCCCCCTCCTTTAACCAAACATAACGCACTCAAAGAACCATGAATAAACACACTAAAATCTGCTACTGGAACGTCAGAGGCATCAAATATAAATGGAATGAAATGGAGAACTTCATACTCCCTTGGGATATTCTTTTCTTGAGCGAGACATAACTAACTGCTTCGAACCCCACGAAGTCCATCAGGGGGTTCAACCATATCAAGTTGGACCGCACCGATGGGCTACGGGAGTCAGGGGGAGGGGGTCTTTTGATTTACTTAAGGAAATAAATTCAATACTCAAAAATAGATACCTACTCGCCAAAGGGCATGGAGTGCCTCGGGGTGAGAATTTCAGTCAATGACAAAAGTATATCCATCTTATTTCTATTTACAACCCTCCCGAAAACGTTATTAGTTCCGCAAATTTCAACAGATTCTTCCAATCCTGTATAAAATTCCCAGACCTCATCACAACTGGAGACATGAATACACAACATAATCAAGGGGTTGGGAGAGCGACTTCACCAACCAATTTAGTAGAAATTTAGCGGCCTCTCTGACACACATCGACAATCTTTGTGTCCTTAACAACGGTACAGCCACCAGAGTCTGGGACCGGAATAGTTGCCCCGACATCACTATCGTATCTGAAAACTTGTGCCATAAATTACTATGGGAGGTACTGGGTGACCCAATGGGAAGCGACCACTACCCCATCAGTATCACCCTACCTAATCACACTTTTCACCTGTCAACGGCTAATCACAAATTATCCACGTCCAAGACTGATGGGGAAAAATTCCAAAAGAACATGGAAATTTTCCACCAACGATATCCGGACCCCTCAGACGAAAATCCAATAGAGCAATATAACCTCTCTATATCACACATTCACAACTCTATTGATTTAGCCAACTTAAAAACCATCACAACGATTCACCAAGCAAACATAAACCAAGCAAACCCCAGGAACGGAAAACCCCCAAATCATGCATATAGTAGACCGCCGAGTGTACAGAGGCTATCCACAACCGCCATTCCGCCCTAATAAAATACAAAGGAAACCCTAACCTGGAAAACCTCTCCCAATATAAAGAAGCCAGCAAAGCAGCCTCTAAATTGCATCATAACACAAAATCCCAAAACTGCAGAAACTTATCAACGTTGAACCCTTACACCCTCTACAGAGAAACTTCGATTTCATAAAAAGATACAAAAACAGGTTCTACCAAAACAAAATCAATTCCAGTAACGAACACCTAATTGAATACAACCCCAAACTGCTGGCAGCCTTCAACAAAATATCAAACTCCTATGAATGGACACCACATAACATGTTCTAGTTAACCAGACCCGACCCTCAATAACCCCATAACTCCAACAGAAGTAGCAAATGCAATTAAAAATTCAAAATCTAATTCAGCTCCAGGAATAGATGAGATCTCCTATACCATACTCAAAAAATTACCAAGTAATTCTGTCACCTATTTAAGCCAATTATTTAACACCATACTAGACTCCGACCAATTCCCCGAAACATGGTCAACTTTCAAGGTATGCTTCATACCCAAACCCCAAAACAAGGGTTACAGACCCATTGCCCTAGCCTGTACCATCCTGCAAATAATGGAGAGAACAATAAACGACCGTCTCCAATGGTGGATAGAACACAATCAAATTCTCCCGGTTCATTTCTATGGATTTTGCAGGAATAAATCGTGCAATAATTGTCTTAACATCCTGCACAACGATATCCTTACCGCAAAAATTAAAAAAGAATACTTAGGCGCACTAAGCCTGGATCTAAAGGGCACCTATGACTCAGTCAACTTGTCAAAACTCATTGAAATACTCAGAGATTTAAAAATCCCCATAAAACTCATAAACTTCATACACAACCTCATTAATGACAGAGAAATCTGGGGTTTCTTCAATGGATTGGAATTTGCAAAAGGTTTCACAAACAAAGGTCTTCCCCAAGGGTGCATACTCAGCCCACTTTTATTTAATATACACATTATTTACCTTACCAGAATAATCTCCCCGGATATATCATACCTTGGATTTACCGACGACCTCCTCATCTATCTCTCAAGAAACAACATTTCTCAAATCATCCAAATACTCAATTTAAACATAAAGAATATTGAAAATTGGCTAAAATCACTGAACCTTAAACTCTCATTCCCAAAATTCACTTTTTTAATATTTGGGGACAACACTATCCAAACGGGTCAATACTTCTTAACGTTCAACGAGCAAATCCTACCTAACCAATTACAATTCAGATATTTAGACGTCACATGGGAGCAAGATTTAAGCTGGACGAAGCACATCCACCAAACTTCACAACACATCAAACAAGGTATCAATATGATCTCCTCCTTAGACAATTTCAACTGCGGAGCACATCCAAAACTATGCTCATCTTCTATCGCACAATCCTAAGACCCAACATCGATTGGGGTTGTTTCTTCCCAGTTCATTTACTAAAAAAACTCGATGTACTGCAAAACTCTGCTCTAAGAAAAGCACTAGGATGTATTAAAACCACACCAATCAACGTTCTCCACCATCTGGCCGATATTCACACACTTAACATTCGAAGACTACACCTTACTTCAAAAATGATCCTCAGAGAATCCCCTCTTTTAAATAGTCCACTAATCGATAAGTTTAACTTTGTAGAACAAAACTACGACCTGCGAATTATAAGAGATCCACACAAAAACAAATTTTCGCTATCCTATAACATCTGGGCAAAACAGCAACAAGAAATTCACCCTCTAATCAAGAACTCCCTTATTCATATGTTTGAAATCCCATATCAGGCCCTCTTTATTTCGGATAAAATCAACACGTCATACGGCAAACCATTAATATCAGTTCAAAAAACATCCCAATAGACTTCCTCAACTACTCCTCCTCAATTCTAGAGGACCATTCGATTATCATCACAGACGGATCTAAAGGCCCAGATAGGTCATGCGGGGCGGGAATCTTTTACGAAGAGGACCAGCCATCCCTATCATTCCAATTACATAAAGAATCTAGCATTTTCTCCTGTGAAGCATTTTCCATCCTAAAATCTCTTACGAACCTCATAGGCACCCTACCAAGAAAAGTTGCCATATTTACGGATTCGTTGAGTGTAGCCACATCCTTAAAACAAAATGGGCTGAATTCTAAAATGCACTATATAGTTTCTCAAATCAGAACCTACCTATACTACCTCCAGGAGAGGGGATTCGAAACAATAATGTTCTGGATTCCCTCTCATGCAGGTATTATGGGTAACACAAAAGCTAATAAAGCAGCTAAAACAGCTCTACTACTCCCCTCACCCTCTTATAACTTAATACGGTATGCGGACTTACATCACCTACTGAATAGAACAAACACGGAATTTATGATCCAATACACAGAAAACTACGGTTTCAAAGAAAAGGGAAGGATGTATATAGAAAATAACGCAAAATTCTCCCCCAAACCATGGTTCATCGGGGTTGATTATAATAGAAAAAAGATTTGTATGCTGAATCGATTAAAAAGCAACCACACAAGGTGAAAAAACCACCTCTTTATTAAAAACCTTGTACGCGAAGACATATGCGAATATGAGGATGCGGAACACAGCATCGACCACTTTGCACGGGACTGCCCACTCACTACAAAATTTAGACCCATGCTGTTGAACTGCTGCTCCAAATTTAAAATTTTGGTAGGCAAAAACATTTGTAAAATTGTAAACAAACTTCATGATAACATTGGTTTCATTTTTGTATCCTTCTTTTGTCTAAACAACATCGATATTTGATCAAAGAATAAAATCAAAATTAAACTCTATATTTAAAACCTGCCTGCTTGCAACCTATACGTGAATGGTAATTGCGTGTTATAAAGATCCTTACATTCCCTATCTGTAATCGCACAACATAAACCTACCCAGTCAATACAGTCTATTTAACTCTTTTCTTAAAAATTCCTACCAGCGCACCACATTTAGTCAACATCACATCAACAAACTATTAAAAAAAATTAAAAAACAAAAAATATATGAAAATAAACAACAACGAATCAACCATATAAACGATCCAGCACATCAACAGAAACCTGTCCTTATTCTATGTATGACTTCACGGCTTTTCTAACTTTTCTGAATCTGTATCCAAAACGTTGTATATTGCTCTTATGAACCTGTAATAATACTCTACACGAAAAATGTAATTGCACACTTAGCTTTTTAACAAAAAAAATTAAAATAGAAATTCTTTTCCACTCTACATGAAACAGTGTGTCTTAACCCTATCATACGCATCACAGCTTTCTTTTAATTGTCTCGCCAGATCGCATGAGTTTGTAATACTTGGCACGACTTACACATAATCTACTAACACCAGAAAATAGACATTATCTCCAGAGTAATTTAATCATTATTACTTAGGATTCAGCCTTGGGAGAGAGTAGATGGTAATGTAGACCAAGCAATAGAGATTTCGTCGTGGACATAAAACCTACCTGGAAACCGCCTGTGCCATCATATACCGGACACTCCGTACTTTATTCCCACTATGTTTCCTACTCGAAAATGTCATTTGTTAATTTTTTATAAACAATTAACAACAAAAAATGACGTTTTTTTTAGTTTTTTTCTTGTAAAATGGAAACTATTAAAGCAATCTTAATGGTGTACATAGATGAATTGTAGATAATTGAATTACGAAGAGAATGAGGGGTGAAACGACCCGATCGGATAATTAGAACCGGAGAAAATTCGAAATTCCGGAAAATTTTGCTTTTTTTTTTAATTCATAACTCCGCCATTTATGTGTGCGAAACCTGGACCCGGTCGGATAAATAGTTTTTGCACAATCCTCATTTGATTTTTTTTTGCAATATTTTCGCGGAGGGCTGGATGCGTTTGAGGTCGTCCGATTGAAATTTAAAAAACGGATTTATAAACTAGACATAAGCAGCAACA
This sequence comes from Gastracanthus pulcherrimus, assembly GCA_949152435.1. Taxonomy (NCBI): domain Eukaryota; kingdom Metazoa; phylum Arthropoda; class Insecta; order Hymenoptera; family Pteromalidae; genus Gastracanthus; species Gastracanthus pulcherrimus. The sequence goes on along the minus strand of OX424574.1, from coordinate 25,676,222 downwards.
AAACGTCAATCCTGATTTTTCGATATAATGCGTTTAAGTGGATGAAAAAATACCGTGAACATGAGCGAAAACGGCCGAGCGCGCGAAAGTGTTCGAGTGGTGAGGAGACGGCGCGGGCTGAGGGGAAAGGTATATATAGTAATACGCGAGCGCTCGCTGCGCGTAACTTTACACTCTTTGCATTTAATTATCTCAGCATCTACAGCAGCTATTTGATTGATTTTTTTTTTGATTTCGGGGTATCTGAACCTGAGGAAATCGATTCTTCAGTAAGATTTCATGAGTGATGGAAGAATAAGCAGGTATTTTATGTCTTTTACTAAATATCTTTATTTTTTGACATAATAAATATACAAATATGTTCTTATATACACAAAGTTTTATTTGACAGTAATTACAAAATCTTTCTTTTTTAGCAGGCTGATCGCAGTCTGCTTCTTCAATATCAAAATTAATATTTTCTGTTGGCATGAAATCGTCGTTTTCATTGTCGGATGTTGAATAAACTTGTAATTGCGCTATAATATTATCAATAGTAGATTGTTTCGTAACACGTTTACATAGTTTCTGACGATGAATGTACATCCGACAATGAAAACGACGATTTCATGCCAACAGAAAATATTAATTTTGATATTGAAGAAGCAGACTGCCGAAATAAAAAAAAATCAATCAAATAGCTGCAGTAGATGCTGAGATAATTAAATGCAAAGAGTGTAAAGTTGCGAGCAGCGAGCGCGCGCGTATTACTATATATACCTTTCCCCTCAGCCCGCGCCGTCTCCCCACCACTCGAACACTTTCGCGCGCTCGGCCGTTTTCGCTCATGTTCACGGTATTTTTTCATCCACTTAAACGCATTATATCGAAAAATCAGGATTGACGTTTTGTTGCTGCTTATGTCTAGTTTATAAATCCGTTTTTTAAATTTCAATCGGACGACCTCAAACGCATCCAGCCCTCCGCGAAAATATTGCAAAAAAAAAATCAAATGAGGATTGTGCAAAAACTATTTATCCGACCGGGTCCAGGTTTCGCACACATAAATGGCGGAGTTATGAATTTTTTAAAAAAAGCAAAATTTTCCGGTTTTTTCGAATTTTCTCCGGTTCTAATTATCCGATCGGGTCGTTTCACCCCTCATTCTCTTCGTAATTCAATTATCTACAATTCATCTATTTACATAGTGGGAATAAAGTACGGAGTGTCCGGTATATGATGGCACAGGCGGTTTCCAGGTAGGTTTTTTGTGCAAAAAATAATCATTTAAAGCTTTATTGCTTGGCCTAATGGCCCACAATTGACTCATTCGGGATCCTGGCCCGGATAATCAATTGAGAGCCTCGCTCTTATATATCATCGAAACTCCCAGGAAGACACAAGATCTAGAAGAAAAACAAATAATAAACGAGGATGTAAACAGCATCACAAGGTTGTGGGTAGCATAGAGGAGATCCTCTCTAGCCCGAAATCGGAAAAAAAATATGTTTCTTCAGTGAGTTCGCATTTAGAAAGCCTGCTATAAATTCCTCGCAATGTCCCTCTTCCGCTCGTGGGCTATTTATATGTAGTCATTGGACTACATGCGCAGTCATATCGCCAGTGGAACACGTATATTTTATTTTATTAGCATTTTTTATTTGTCCATGGGCCTTCTCAGATGGGATGGGGTTAACTTTGACAGCTCCGAAAGACACTGCGATCGCTTGCAGGTCAGCCGCAGTAAATATTAAGTGCTGTTTAAGTGATGTTTTGCCATCTCGAAACTTGGCCAGGAAACGACCTCCTCTGTGCCAGAAATATTTAAAATGCAGTCCACAAGCAACTGTTTTTAAACTTATGTAATGAGTAAACTTATCTTTGATCAATAACTCATTAATAAAAATTTTCCAGTTACTCACATTATCGATCGTTTCCTGATCAAGTCCCGAGAAGTCAACATCTACCTTACTAAATCGCGTACGCCTGTGCTTAGAACACGTCACGCCTTTGACTAAACTGTGGCGAGAAGGCCGAACTACCCACGGGTTACGGCCCCTACTATGGTTAGATGCTGATGGACTGGTTGAGACTTGCCTGTCTGATCGAAGTAAGCGTATTGACAATATGTCATCCCTCTGAATGCACGGAAGAACCGTGGAGAGGACCGCATGGACCATGTCCTCACGTTACTTATCAGAACCTTCAAAAAAATTAAAAATAATTCATTCTTCCGGACCCTCCCCATGATTTATCCCGTTCATGGGAGAACGATAATTATTCCGACCAGGCTGATAATCTGACATAAGGCGACGGCCCCGTACTCGACGCCGATGGTATTGCGTTCGAAACCCATCAAGAGATGGTTCCGCCATCAGAGTAATACCCGCCGGGCGGCATGCGCTTCTGCACAGACAACAATAATTCGACCATTGTGAACGCCTTCTACACAATTATTGTTGTCATCATTTCCTATATCTATGTTACTATATAACTACTATTTACATTCTTAATTCTATGACCAAACTTATTGTTTAAATTACGATTAAAAAAGGTTAGCTTGACTTTGAGAGCACGCTTCTCTCCGCCATGGCCAAATTTAACTGGCCTCGAAGTTCTCTAACATCTGAAAGTATTAGTGCCGGGACTATTTTTAGTATTTCAAGATCCAGTTTCATTTTAGCAGTCATGGAAGTGACCCTATTGGCTATAACAGAGATATTACCTACATATTTTCCAAGTTTGGCTATCATGTTTTTGCTGCCTTCACCAGTAGAAGACGGTCCTTTTCGGGATTTTCCCGCGAAGATTAGCACATTTGAAAATTTTCCACGAAGACTATGCAAATTTGGTGATTTTCTGCAGCCTGATTTTTTCAGACTATTTTTATTTATTCCACTAGCCTAATGTTCTCGAGTAAATCGATAATTTTTTGAATACCAAAAGGGTCTAGTACCCGACCCGAACGGAACCCGATAAATAAATAATAGACCCGATTCGACAAGAGTTTATCAGTACAACTTTAATTTACGTATTCTATACGAAAAGTGCTAGTCTTCGTGGTAGAATTGCGAAATGTGCTAGTCTTTGTGGGAGAACGGCACATAGTACTAGTCTTCATGGGGGAACGGTGAATTGTGCTAGTCTTTTGGGAGAATGACGAAATGTGCTACACTTCGTGGGAGATTTCCAAATCTATATGTGCTACTATTCGTGGCAAGTGCTGAAATGTGCTACTCTTCGTGGCACTTTGTTATTATTATTTGTGAAGAGTTCTTCTTCACATTAAAAGCGTTGTACTACGTAAAGCATTTGTACAAATAGAACATTAATGTATCTTATTATTAAGTCTTCAAGCAATAAAGTCATATTTCGGCGTCGGGTGAAAAGTTTTATAAAGACTTAAATTATCTTTTTATTTATCAATTTATTTATTTGCTAATTTAATTCTTTGAATTCTCATAAATTCTAAAGATTTTAGAAATACATATGTATATGTATTTATAAAAACAGCATGTCTTCAAATCTGTAACTCCTGTTTCTTTCAAAAGCTGATATAAGACTTTTTAAAAATGCTTTTCCGAGATATGTATTGACGCAATAAAAATAACATTTATCCCAAATTATAAATCTATATTTAAAATTGAGTATAATTTATTTGAATGTACTTAAATGTTTAGTTTTACTGTTATTTTGTATGTTTATTTTGTATATTTGTACTATCTTTTGCAATGACAACAATTTGTACTCGATTAAACATTTGTATTAAAAAGTGACACTTTTTTGTATCTTTATAGAGACGAGAATATCCCGATGGAATTGTAAAACTTGTGTATCCCGATGGAATCCAGGAAATACGATGCGCTAATGGCCGAATTCATCTTAAAGATAAAGATGGTAATCTTATAATAATGACACAGATCAGTGACGAAATAATTTTTAAGCAGACTGATATCATTTAAACATACTTTATCGTAATGAAGACGTACTAGAATATTATCTGTGTTGCATTCGTCTGCACATTTGAAGCGCTGTGCTGCGTAAAGCATTAGTACAAATAGAACGTTAATGTAAATTATTATTAAGTCTCGTGACATTATAAAAACAGAATTTTTGTAATTTTTATAAAGATCGTTGTTAGCTGTGATTACTTTATCTCTGATAACTCTGAAGTCTGGTATTATCTTAAACTGTCCTTTGAGATAACATTTAAAAATTAATACATTGTCTTTGTCTTAAGCAGTAATATCGTAACCGATCCGATTCCTGCTCAGAGCCAAATTCTTCATTTTTATATAAATTCTACCTCAAGAATTGTTATACAAAATTATTTTAAAACTTAAGAAATAATTATTGTTTATCTAAAAGTATTTAAATTAAAAAATGAAAGTAAAATTTACGCCATGAAATGGTATAAAATAAATCAGTAACTTCAAATATACACAAATGTTTTTTAAAACTGCATTTTTGTTGCAATGAAATATGTATAACAATATCAAATGGACTTGATCTAATGTAAAACGATAGATATATTATCTTGTCGTGTTATTTGGTGCGAACCTTTTTAACGTAATTTGCTACATTATTTCAATTTTTCTCGAAATAATTTTTCAAGTTCGGAGACCTGCATATTATTATTAGCTATTTAGAAATTAAGTCCGTCATTCGGAACGATATTTTCTTCCCAACAAACGCATTTAAAAATCGGTTTAGTGTGTAAAGAAGAGTATATTATCTTTAGTATCCACGTCATACAGACATTCAAAACATTCTTACACCAAATATCTAACAAAAAATATATATATAACTTTATTCTAAAATCGTACAAAGCCGTTTCTTTTTACATATCTATATACACAAAAGCCGAGTCACCCCCCTCCAATCTCTCTCAATCGTTTTCGCTACCACTGTCTTCGACCCGCGTCGACATGCCCACCATCCTGCCCAACCTGAGCATCTCCCTCTCCACCGGGGTCTTCGGCACCCTGATCGACGCTACCTTCATGAGGTCGCACAGCTGAAGCTCCGCCCTCACGTTCTCGCTCCTCGCGGGCAAATTCTGCGGATCGAGCTGCTCGAGCAGCTGCAGGGCCGCCTTGAAGGTGGTCAGCGTGTAGCCGACGAGATGGTCCTTCGGGTCGATCGACCACATGAAGTTCTCGATGTAGAATATGTCGCCGTAGAGCTTGTAGCAGCGACACTTGACCACGACGAAGAGACAGAGGTGGATGAGGTCGTCGGTGGTGAGGGGAAGGGCCGGTGGGTCTTGATAGGCGGTGGAGTCGGTCTTGGCCTCGACGGCGGCTATGGCGCCCTTTAGCTCGCCGATTATCATGTCCAGGGTGTTGCGCAGGCAGAGCAGCTTGGCGTGCGGTCCCACGGCCGAGTCCAGATTTGCTAGATTTTGCGGGGGGCGAAAGGGTATTTTTAGTATTATATTTATTGCTTTCATTTTACTGATAAAAAGATTGTTAAAGTTTCGTTTATTGTGCGAAAAAAGTTAATATTAATAAAAATTAAATTAATATTAATATTCTCAAAAACATAACAAGTGGACTTAAGTCATTTTTCCAGGAACTCACAGAATTACAGATGAGTGATTCTATTTAGCAGACACCCAACCAATTTCCATGTCCTAGGTAACGGATACTTATAAAATGTTTATCATAAATAAGTAAACAAATACTGTCTCACTTTATCGTGATTACGAAAGAAAAAAAACAGTTGCAATAAATAGCTGCGAAATGTATCAGAATGACCCCTAAATTTCTATATTTAGATAATTATTCGGTAACAGTGAAATCTACGCAGAATATAGACCGATTTAACGCGAATTTATTGAAATTACACAAGAACTAAATATTCCGCGAACACAATTTTCCGCAGATTCCAGACTTCTACTATATGTCTGCTGACAGATGATTGCGTCAGGCACTTTGCATCAAGATTACAGCAGACTTGGTGTAGAAAAGTACAAAAAAAAGTTCGCATAATGAACAGCAGGTTTGCAATAAAAAAAAATAAAAAAATCGCATAATGAATGCTTTGCATTTTTCTGCCACAAGTCTACCGAAATCGTGCTTCAAACACTGACAAAAAATTGTTAAATTTAAGTAAACGTTTCTTTGAATCGTATTAAGCAAAGATTTATTCGATAATAGTAAATATTTAATTATTTTTAGACTGGTATCCATCAATTCAATCAATATTTACTAAATTTAAGAAATATTTACTTTATTTAAGTAAATCTTTTTTTAGTACGATTCAAAGAAACGTTTACTTAAATTTAACAATTTTTTTTCAGTGAAGTAATGGATAACACGTGTATTTTTTGATTTTGATACAATTCTGCTGCATAGTTTCTAACGCAATTGCCTACTGGTAGAAATATTGTTAGAATCTAAAGCATTTTCGCAGTTTCATTTTTCTTTTTATTTTAGACTAGAAACCAATACAAATTACAAACAATACTCACAACATTTTTCAACATCATTAGTTGATAAAAAGATTATTTATATGCTATATCTTCACGTTTTGCGTGAGAATAATGTGTAAATAATGCTCACCTGTAGAACAATATTTTGAATTACTTTAACAATTTTATTGTTCACGTTTATGTATTAAATCATAACAAAAAAAATACGGTATTTTTATTTAGTTAACATGTTTTTTCAAGAAATTAAAAATGTATACTGTCCGGTAATTCGGTTTTAACACGATTTTTTTATATCAATATTTTGACAGATGACAGACTACCTATAGGGAGGGGGGGTGGAGGGGAGATCGTACAGTATGAATATCCATAGCTGTTTTGGCTATAATTTTTTATTAAATCAACGAAAATTGATTTTCCAAACAGGATTTATTCTTCAGAAGACACCTTTTAAAGAAAAAAACTGGCTAAAATCAAATATAATTGACAAAATTATTTATCTACTAAAATGCAAAGTTATGATTTTATGACTTTTAAAAAGTATCGTCCAGTATAATGAACACTCATAGCCAATTTGATATATATATTTTAATTACTCCCAAAAACATTGATCCTAACAGATATTTAATCTTCGAATGGCCTTCCGAGAAAAGAAATGGTACAGTTCAAATTTAATGGGCAAAATTATTTCTCTATTAAAATATAAAACTGGATAATCAGTTATTTGCGCGACAACTTTGATAGCCATAAATTTAAAATACTGGATACAGTTTAAGTTATAATAAAACCAAAACATACACCAAATTCACTTGGTGAGGCGTCGCCACTGAGAGGTGGTAACCCAGAACTCAATAATGTTAGTACTGAAAGCTTATTCACACTATACGGTACTTTCCTACACCATCCGGTAATTCGGTTTTAGAATAAAATAAAATATATTTTACAAAAAGTTTTTAACTTCATGTTATACAGTCAAAATAATGACGATATGATATGAAGTGCGAAATAATCGCTTGTTATATTTTTAAATTAGAGAAGATGAATTTAATGATCGTCACGAGCCAAATCATGCTCTTGCAGACTATTCTTGGGTTCTAATTCCACTGAGTATCGCTAGATGGAGACGAGTTTTATGTCTCCACCAGTAAAGTTTATCATTATTTCCTATTTAGTAATGCAATCAAATTTATGAATTTGTGTTATATCTACAACACGAGTCACGACTTACAGACATCGAGCTCCCAGAGCCGAAATACACGTTAACTATTTGTATAATCTTTTCGAAAAAATGTTCAAATCTAAACCTTTTATTATAACATAATGTTCTTTGTTTCAATTTTACCTCTTGTGGATAAGTACTGTAAATAAAACAGTATACTTCTCCGATTCAGGAGATTGAATCATTCTATAGTCTGCAAGAGCATGATTTGGCTCGTGGCGATCAAAAAATTAATCTTCTTTAAAATAAGATATAGCTTCGAAAATCGAAAAAAAAACAAACTAAGAAAGAGAGAATCAAGCTTTATTTTGTATAAATGCAAACGGATTAACAAATCAGCTTCGAACTAGACACCGAAGAAAATAAAGTAGTTGTCAAAAGCCAATCGTCTCCTCTACCCTGCACCTTCTCAAAATACACCCACACCAATCAAACATATCCCTCCCACTCTCTCACCTAATTCCACGATGCCCCAGGGCAGCGAGATCGCCAGCGACTCCTTGACGCCCAGCTGATCGGCCGTGATGCCGACGCCGATCATCGAGTCGATCTTGCTCTTGAGCGCGGTCGACGTGGCCTGCGTCGCCTGGCAGATCTTCTTGTATATCCGGTCGTGACTGTTGCGCGTCACGAACATCTCGATCGACAGGCTCAGCAGCTTCTGAAATCGCGCGTCTCGTTGCACGTCCAGGCTTTGCTTCTGCAGGCTCGAGCCCCAGAAGGCGCAAAGCAGCTCGTGAAGATTCGCCCTCATATCCATCAGCGTCGCGTAGTTCATCTGGTGAAATCTCGCAACTATCGCGTCTAGGGTCTTCATGTTGCACTTGCCCGCGTCTGCCAGTTCTTTTAGGAAGTCGACGGCTCTGGATGGAGTAGTCATAGAAGAGCGTGATTAAAGGGGTTGCGGAGTGAATGTTCTGCTTTGACGGCATAAAATTAAATGGATTTCTTCAGAATTTGTTCCTTAGTAAAATACGCTATGGACATTGAAGCGTGATTTGAAAATGTTCAAAGTACACATTTTAATTGTTTCTAATTGTTTTTGTTACGTGCCGCAAGAACGGAGTTTACGTGTAAAGCAAGAGATATCTTCTTGTACATGTAAAGAAAAACAATTAAAATTGGTGTTTTCAAAATTTTTAAATCATACATCTAAACTCATTAATACATGTACAAAAAATGTTTAATTGATTCCATGGTGTATATTTACTAAGAAACTAATTCTGACAACATTCTTTAATTTTGGACGTCAACTAGAAATACTTCCCGTGTATGTGCTGTTAAATCTTACAAATAAACATACATGAAGGCCTCACCAGAATTTTTTCTTTAAAGCTATTAGGCACTCACTATACCTAATGAGTTTCTAAGATTTCATTTATAGGGTATATAATTTCTCATTTAAACAGCACGCAATTACCTAAATTACGAATGAAATGCAAAGTTTAACATCAGCGTTCAATTGCCAAGTTTTTTGGAGTAAATTTTTAATGAATAGATCTGAACTTTTCAGCGAACATTTATTATGTTTATAGCACACTAACCTCAAAATGTCAACTTTATTGTCGATTTTGAGGTTGTTGTGCTATAAAATATCGTATGAGACTGTTGTGGGAGGTGTTTTTCTACCTTGCTCGATTTTCTCACTCGCTTCGCTCGTGCGAAAACCCTCGAGCAAGGTAGAAAACCATCTCCCACAACAGTGTCATAATATACTATTATGATCTCAAACTGAATAACAGACGCGCAAAAATGTATGAAAATGTCATTTTACGAATATATGGGTTACAATTTTAAATACTAATAAAGTATTATATTTTACTTAAAATAGTAACGTTAATGGCAACATTCTAGTGAGACCTTAACCATTCATGTGGATTTACCGAGCCATTTTCAAGATTAAACACGGTCTTGCCCCGTTAAACGAGCCGTTAAATATGATATGTTTTACAAAAGATCACGAACGATACGTACTCCTGGTAAGACGTGATTGTTCTATTCAACTGTAACTTATCAGTTGGTGACGTTTCTGCAGTTACTTTATACTTTCTATTTATAGGTTTATCCACTATAATTATGTTATACGGCTGATATTCTTTATTGTATCCCTTTTCAATGGACAGAATTTTAACTTCATAATCGTCGTCGCTCGTCCCGTCATTATTAATCAATTTTATTGCGCGATCTTCTATTTTGTATAAATGTGATTCTTTTTCATCGGTGGATGTGAGTAGTGCATTGGAGCCTGGAATAATTGCCTTGAGGACGTGATCATCTGCAAGGAATGCATAACAAACATTTGCTCTGTTATAAGACACCGTTATCTTTGTTATGTGATAGATAAAACTACACTTTATCAGTGTGAGGTGAGAAATAAAAGTCTAAATGCTTAGATCCATTCATATCCAAATTTAAACAGAATACAGTATGAAGAATAATCATGAAATTAACTCTTACCTACAAATTCTTTTGTAATAGAAACTTCTCTTAGAGAAACCCCACATGGCACACATATTGTCCAACATTTTGTTAAGGCAAAGTCATATTTTTTTCTATGTTCATTCTGAAACAGTAATACATATATTATAAATTAAAAAGTAAATTATATTTTCCAGTTTGCTTAAAAAATATACATTTATAAATAAACAATTGTATTAATTATAACAATGTCATTAAATGGTGTAATTAAACAGACTTTAATTCATGAAAATCAATTATTAGAAAATATTTCTATACCTATTATAGCTATAACAATTATAAAATGAAAGTCAGGAAGCAAAATCCAAATACAAATTAATTATATACAATAAAATTTAAGTATCTAGTCACGGCCACGGTAGTTATAAACAAATACATACAAAATACAATAAATTTATACAAAATCTTAAATACAAAAGTAAATTGAAAGGAAAAGATAATCAGTATCTATTAATGTTAACTACTCCATTAATCTCATTTTCCATTAATGAGCGTTTTTTCTTAAGGAAAAAAACTGGTGCGACGATACATATAAGTAACAACAGCAAGAATACCACGAATAATAATTTATATCAAATCTCGGAAAAACTCACTCTCAGCAACAGGTAAAACACGTTGAAGCCCAATTCATCTTCCTCGTCCATGATTCTAAAAGTACACCTCGTCTCTCAAAGTAAAACTCGATACGCACTTGAGACAGTATAAAAATCACACGAGGAACTCACAAAAAACAACAATACAAACACAAATTCAAATTTCGCAGCACGCGTTAATCGGCAAATTTGTAACGTCGCTCCTACAGCTCGACGCTCGTCGCGAGACTAAACACCGCGAACTAAACGAGGAAAAGGAAAATTTACAAGCGCGCGTACGCACAGGCCTTGAGCTCTTGAATGTCGCCGATTCCCACCTCCGCGGACTTTGGCGGCAGCTGCAGAGCTCGCTCGTGATCGTGATTTTTTCTCTCTCTCTCCCTCTCTAATAATGTAAACAATGCTCAACAATGCTCATTGCTCGCTCTGCAGGTCCCGTTTTCAACCTGCTCGCATTATTACATACACACGCATATTTCTCACGGCAGCTCGGTGCAAGAGGACGACGATGATTGGTGCGAATTAATGAATATATATAGTACTTAGTGGAAAATTATAACGATGGATTGGCGTCTAGCGAGATAAGAGTAGAACGAGCACGTGGGGCAGAAAAAACAATAATATAAAACGCGCGCGCCGCGCGGCGACGGCGCTGCAGACAAGCAATTTGGTGGGGGCGTTTTTTAAAAAATGGCTGTCAACTTTTGTTTACCGCTCGTCAGCTGAGTTTGTTGAGTGCGGAGAAAAACGACGAGCTCCAGGCCAACGCGCAAGTAATTCGTTGAGTAAATATGCCTATGTGTTTTACAGATTTTTGTTGACCTGTGTTCTGTGTTACTTTGATGTTAAGTTTGTTGTTGACATGGGTTTTAGAGAGAACAGCCATTGACGATAACCTCTTAATTGTTTATCAAAGATATTTTACTTTTCTCTTCTAGAAATTATTTGTAGATATTACTTTTGGTGATTCTATAGTATACATTATTGTTGTTTTATTGAATTATTCTTAAAGTATTGTAAATTATTTGATTTGCAGAATAGATGGAAATTAGCCCAAATGGTGTGGAGCAAAGAATAAATGCGCTCAGCACTAAGTGTCATATTGTCGAGTCCGGTGCCCGACAATAAAATGTCTCATCCTGATTATGAGCAAACGGCTCACGATCATGCAACCATTTTAATATTACTCAAGCCCATCGGCACACAGATCAAGCAGAAAACAGTGGCTCGGGTGTGCGAGAGAATTGTTAAATGTGGCAGCAGATTTACAGTTATTGATTCAGCGAATAACACCCGTGAGATACTTGCTAGGTTTGTAAAGGAACATCCCGTAGAGAACAATGATTGGGGAGATTTTCAAACTCATCGGAGATTATTAGGTTTGTAAAAGCAGTGTTTTTAAAATGTAATCTTTCTACTCTTTATTGTTCAATTAAAGAATACATAAGAAAAATTATTAGAAAGTTCTAAAAAATACATTTTCAAATAATTCATTAACATTTATAGTCTTAAGATAAGATTATTGTTGACCTAAATTTAATGACCTAAGTTCATGGCTAATGCAATAAATATGTGTCATAAATTATCACAAATCTTTTTGCATTTTGCATCCGTGTTATGAATAAAATAAATGAAACTATTTCCACACAGTATCACACAATATAAATAAAAAAAATTAAACTGAATTTTTAATTCTTTATGATTTTGTAAATAGATAGAAAAGTAAAGCTTTTATTAAGATTTTTCGAATTTCAATTAATTTTGTAAAAAATTACAAAGTTCACCTTATACATTAGTGACATTGAATGTATTAAATAATATTTCTCAACTTTCAAAAGAATATAAAGTTTTTATAATCATTTTTCATCATATTTGTATAATGGTTTCATAGGTCTAATTACTTTTGGTAAATATGAGAATCAAACAGAACTGAATGAACTCTGCAGACTTCATGAAACTCTCAAAGTAAAATATGTTCAAACACTCTACGATTCAAGATCAATTTTATTTGGACCAGAAGTATCAGAAAATTTTAATGAGCCACCACCATCTTTCACCACTCCGCATAACTTTAAAACAAGGGGTGTATTTTACACTGATGAATCGTGTCCTGACTTAGAAGCGCAAATGACAGAATGTTTCAATTCACTTTTTTGGATTTTGGAGTCAAAAAGACTGGAGCGCTCGAGAGAAAAAATCGATAAAGTTGCTTTACTTCAAGCACCGTTTGAAAAGAAAGATTTTATTGGTTTAGATTTGGAATCGAGAAATAATCGCAAGAGATGCGTAGGTCGTGCAACAAAACACTTGGGTGATTTATGCGTTCAAGCGGGTTTACCGGGTGATGCCTTGAATAATTACAATTCAGCAGCAGGTACTTTGCAAGCAGTTAATGACTGGTTATGGCTTGGAGCAGCATATGAAGGACTTTGTGCTGTGTCTGCCTTAATTTTGTATCCTAACATGTGCAGAAGTCTTCCTTTACAAAGAAATTCATCTTTACAAGAGGGCAGTCCTGGGAAACAAAGGTAACATTTTTCATCCTCATTTAGATGTTATATTCATTTAAAATGACCTCTTTGATTATTTTCATGTTTCATGCAGAAGAAAATAGTGAAACATGTATAAACAAAAATATTTAAAAGGCAAATAAAATTTCTGTTCTTTTCAGACGAGGCTCACAAGCAGCAACTGTACTTCCAACACCACCAACAATAGAAGCTATAAAGATTAACATGCCGCATATTCTACCTCCTGAAGAAATATGTAAAAAATATCGCGAGGCGATAGTACACTACAGTAAATACCAAAATGCTGGTATTATAGAGACTGAGGCAAGTTTTAAGGCCACAAGAATTTCTATCGAACAAAACTGCACTTTACAAGCAGCATCTTTCCTAAGCAATGTTTTATTTAATAATATGACGATGACCGAACAAGAAAAGGTTAGTTATTATCACTTATTTCTACAAAGAGTTATAAATTATCTATATAAAATCTAAATATTTATATATTTATATTTCATATTTTTTTATTTTTATATTGCATTCCTGCAGATTGACCGATTTACAACTTTATCCGATTTATACACTTCGTTTGGATACACGAGAAAAGCTTCGTTTTGTTTAAGGCACGCAGCATCTCGACACGTTTCACAGTATAATCCAAATCCCGATTGGCAACAATGTTACAATTCGTTGCTGCAAGCCACATCAGGTTTCAAGTTATCTCTTGATCCAGTAGAAATGACATTCGGTAATTTATTTTATTCTAATTATTTAATTTAATGTATGATATTTATAACATAATCTAATCTTTAATCTGTTCTGCAGACAATAGAAAAGGTTGGCCATCCATTCAAATACACCTAATAAATGAATTAGTAGCTGCAGCAAATCGTATGGGTAATCCAGCGCTAGCTACTAGGCATTTAACATTTCTACTGCAAACCATGTACAACTACCTTACACCTACTGAAAGGAAAGATGCAGCTCTCCAATTGCAAGCAGTTTCTCAGCAATCTGAAGGTGCACCAGTTCCACTTGTAAGTTACCGAAAATACATTAACAACAAATTTTCACGTACAAGAGTCGATCTATTTTTTTACTTACATCCCTAGCAAAAATAAATTGATCGAATACTGACAAATTGTAAATTCTTTTGGAAAATGTAAATAATTGTAAATATTTAAAAATGGTTATTAATCATGCAAGTCTGTTGAATATACGGTCGATCTCACGATATTGAAAAAATAACGATTAAATAAATGTAATCGAGTCCTCACTAAATTAAACAATTTTGAACAAGTTTAAACATTTATAGATAAATTCTAACACTTTATTATCGATATTTGCAATTTTATATTATACTTATATTATCACAAAAATTATTTACAAAAGATATTAAAATTTTTTGCAATTTTAGATTATTTTCTACAAATTTTAGCATTACATTAAGTAGGGAACATCAAGACTGGTATACTTATATTTCGGCAAAACCCAAACTCACTTGCCCTTACTGTAGAAATTATATATATATATATATAGGTATTAATATACAAAGTATGAAGCACGATACTTTTGAAAATATAATTACAACGGAATTTCACGTGAGAAATTTCGTTACAATTGTTTTTAAAAGTCTAGTTGAGACATGTGCTTGAATCTTTGTAGAATCATAAATTGTTCTAATACCATATCGTTGCCCAAATATAACTTTTTCATATATACCTATGTGAAAGCAGAACACTCCCTTAAGCCAAATTAAATAAATTAATAAAATAAAGAAATTAAATTAAATACCTGTCCATTATTTTGAAGTTTTTGATACTTATTGTCCTTAAAATACCACCTGTAGAATTGAGATAATTTCTTGCTTACAAAATAACATAAATTACGTTAAATAAGGTTAACTTATTAGTAAAAAATTACAAACAAAATATTTCCTCTAACAATTTTCAACGTTATAAATTTGTATAAAAAAAATATTCATTACCAATCTTTTATATATAAAAATCTCACCTACACACACAAAATCATACCCACATCTTAAAATTGCCATATACATTTCTTCACGCTCCCCTCAACGATCAACGCAATTTCATCCCTCTCCACCCAGGTACTGGACTCCGGCACGGTGATCCCTCCCGCCAATCTCACGAACATACCGCGCACCAAGTCCTTCGGCCTGAAGAACCTCCAGCCCCACCTGCAGCCCCAGAAGATCGAGCGAGTGAAGGAGGACCACGGGCCCTTCCTCTTCACCCCCATCAACTTTGGCTCCCTCGAGCGCAAGCAGATCTCCAAGAGCAAGGTCGACTATCTCTGGGTGGACGGGGACATATGCGAGGTGTCGATGCAGCTGGTGAATCCCCTGCCCTTCGAGCTGCACGTCTCGAACATGCGCCTGCTGACGAACGGCGTCGTCTTCGAGTCGATACCCGAGAGCATCAGCCTGCCCGCTGAGTCGAG
Source organism: Gastracanthus pulcherrimus (assembly GCA_949152435.1). NCBI lineage: Eukaryota > Metazoa > Arthropoda > Insecta > Hymenoptera > Pteromalidae > Gastracanthus > Gastracanthus pulcherrimus. The sequence goes on along the minus strand of OX424574.1, from coordinate 25,660,550 downwards.
CACGATCGCGGTCACTCTGGCCGGCACGCCCAGAGAGGTATGGGATGGATGGGATATGTGTTTGGACGGTTTTTTTTAAGGTGGATTTACGAGAACCCAACTTTTCTCGTTTAATTTTCAATTTTGAATAAATATCTATCCGAAATGTTGGTGTTCCACTCAATAACAACAGCAACTCTCCAGAGAGATATTTTATTAGAATTAAAAATTGAACAGTAGTTCCCCGTATTTGCCGGTACAGGAGGGTTTAGCATCACCTTCAAAAAATGTAGATAGATGGATAGATATGCAATTATTCGGCATTAAAAAAAAGAACAAAATACATCAAAGAACAGTCGAATTATATGAATTATATCGCAAGAATTTCGAGTTAATGTGCTCGTCAGGTACAAGATATCCCAGACAGCAAAATCAATTACAATAGAATACTTTTGGAGCATTCTAAAAGAATTCAAAAACAGTTCTAATAAATTACATCGTAAAGTGCATATAAAGAGTTCGTAAAAGATCCTTTTTTAGTTATAAATGAGCTGAAAGAAATTCATAAAGGCAATCATTAGTTAATTCATTGATCAAGAATACGTAAAAAATACATAAAGAGTTAAGATCTTTCTTATAATACTATATATAATTTAAGATAATTCTTTTTGAAACATTCATATTATAGAGTTCATAAAAAGCTCTTAAAGTATTCATGTTAAGAGTTTTAAAAGAGTTCATTTAGAGTTCAGTAAAAACAATTCATTTAGAATGACTAGTCTTGTGACAATCCGAATTTCAGAAACTCTAAGAATTAACAATCTAAGAATCCTTTACAAATTTCTTTGATGAACACTTTTTCTTTTTCTAATACTGGGTTCTACCTGGAATCACAGCTGTAAAAGTATCACAATATCGCGACGCTTTAAATACATATATCGCGTCATTTTATTAAAAGGTGGGCGATCTGGAGATACTTGGCTTCAGCACACACACGCTGGGAGTCAAGTCGAATTGTAGACTGAGACACATGGAGGCGATGCCGCATCCATTGTATACCGTGGAGGTGGTGCCCGCGCTGCCGAGGATCAACGTGGAGACGAGTTTGCCGAGGACGGCGAGCTTTAGCTCGGGAGAGAATATCGTGACTAGTGCTAGTATATCGCTGTACGGCGGTGAGAGGTGAGTTAGGGGTAAAAACGATTTGAAGGGAAACTATGCCCAAATTAACTAAAAATTAATATTTTGGTTTGAAACCGTGAATTAATCGGAGTTTTTAAGTATTAGGTGACCGTGATTAGGTCTAAGCGCTCGATTACTCGAAACTCAGATAAAATTTATCCAATGTTAGCAAGCATAACGTTATTCAACAAGAAAATCTAATGCTGACTTTTCAATTAATTGGATAGCTGGCTTTCTTTTACAATATTTTTATATCTTTGTCAAATGTAAATATAAACTTTTTCGAACATTTTTAAATTTCTTATAGACTTTTTTATCAAAAGAAACTAAAAACTTAAAAAATGTCTTATAAATCGTTTTATCAAACTTTACTAAACATTGATTGAATTAATTTCGTTAAGTTTCATATAGACAGTCTTTAGCTTAGCAAAATTGGTCAAATGTTGGTATGGTTTGACAAAGGCAATCATAGTTCGTCGAACAAATGTTTATCAGTTTAAGAATATAAAGAATTTGTAAATAATTCAACGACATCTTTTCCAGCGCTGAATGTACAATAACAATAACGAATGTGAGTCAAGTGCCTATCGAAATGGTGGAGATCTCAGTGCAATCAACTCTGGATAGTTTGACAGAGTCTAAAGTATTCAAGTGGAGCGACGAAAATCTTCGGACCCAGTTACCTTTACAGCCTCAGACTAGTGCCAGTATTACTCTGTATATGTATGCAGCAATGGATTTTGTAGTTCCACAATCACACCATGGTATTTATTATTTTGGATAAGCATTGATTAACCCTTTAGTGATCATCAGACCTATAAAGAAGTATGTAATGCTTTTTTCATTAATTCTATCCAATTTTGTTCAACTTAAGTTTTAAACATAGTTTTCATCAGATTAAATGTCAATAAATATGCTTTTCTCAACGTAGTATAAATATTACACGTGTCTTTAAATTCGATTAATATTTTTTAGTTAATTTTATCTAAGTAAACCAAAGAATGTGTTTAATTAAATTCAGTACTAGTTATATTTGTCCAAAAAGCGAATCTAAATTATACGTTTCTCTAAACGTTCAATAAGTAATGCCTCCTTCTGCTACATAATAATTTTCGGCCGGTTTTTAAGACACACCGATTTAATATTGTTTTAACGAAAAAAAACCATGAATTACAGCTCCCTAACAAAGCTAAACGCGATACCTCATTCCTTTCTTATCCATCTATGATTCTACATCTCACTCGAATCGCTACCTTCATACGAACCCTACGATCACCAAAGGTTAAAAAAAAACTACCAACCATCCCAATCTCCAAACGTACCATACCCCTACAATTCAACCTCTCTCTCTCCTCCTTACAGACATTACGAGCACCTACCACAGTCAACCCAACAGCCTGCTGTCGCACTCGGGTCCTAGCTCGCTGCCCTCGCGTCTCAGCTCGCCGTCCCACCACCACAGCCACCAGCAGAGCAAGCGCCAGTCCGAGCTCACCTCGTCCTTCCGCTCGGCCACGAGCACGAACTCCTCGAGCTCCCTGGGCAGCTCGCGACTCTCCAAGCTCGCTGTGCCCCTGCACGCCTCGAGCGTCGTCGAGGGCCAGCTGAGGATCAAGTTCTCCGGGAGCGCGGGCCTGGCGGCCGGCTACTGCAGGGTCTCCTCCGTCTTCACCACCATCGAGATGCTGCCCAGTGTTCAGGTCACGAGCTGGGACGTCTTGCCCGCGGAGACGTACGTTTTCGATTGTAATGCGCGGGGGTGTGGGTATAGGGTGGCTGCGCGCACGGTGAAGGGTCAGGATACCTGGACTTTTGCTTCTTGGCTTGATTCTTTGAAGCACAAATTTTTCTTTGGGGTTGAGACCTGGTTGGATGGAGTCCGGCAGAGGTTAAAAACGGAAATTTGGAAATGTGTTTTAGTATTTTTTGGGGGGATTTTCACGATAAATATTTTATTTATAATGATTTATCTTCTTTGTGAATCTCGAGTTTTATGCGACCATGAATGACTTTTGTTCATTACGAAACTCGGAGTTTGTCACGTAGAAAATTTTAAAAGAAACTAAAAATACGTGTGTATCCTCCAGGACGCCTACGGCGCTAAACAGTTAATTTACGAGCAGTCTATGTATTTATAGGTTCCTTGAGTCGCTATAATTACAAACTGGAAATTGAAATTCGAATATACAAAATAACGGACGAAAATGGCGAAAATAATGAATTTTTTTAATTTTGACTACAGATACGTGATCAGTGATTCAAAAATCTGCAGTATGCAAGTTTCATGTCAGTTTTTGAAAATTTATTTATACATATAGCACTTTTGCAACTTACAAAGTTTTATTCTTCACATTTTATATATGTTTACAAACATCTCACAGAACTTGAAAATACAAAAAATCGGAATAAATAATAATAAATAATTAAACATGATACTTTTAAAGCATCTAATGAATTCAAAAGATGTATTCTAATGCTAATATAGGAATATGTACTGCATTTCCTCTGTGATACTTAGGTATTATTACAGCATAAGTTTGTTTTTAATATTTTCTTTTTAATTTGTGGTCGTTCCCTGGTGCCTAGTTGAGTTAGTTACCTTATCTTTTACTTACTGTGATGTGAAAATTCATTTCGGAAGTGTACAAATCGTTTGTGTGATATTATGTTTTAGACCGACGCAGTTTTATCTGGTGCTTGATGTTACTAACATGACGAATCATGAGATGGAGTTACATTATACACAAAGTAAATGCATTTACATGGAAGGCCGGGAATCGTGCAGAATACCAATTCCTGTTGATCGGTGTCCTCTCAATAAATTGTCTACGGTAATCTTTTAATTAGAAAATTAATTGATTAAATATTATTGAATTACGAGTTATTAATTTTTGCCAAAATTTAATTTTAGATAAATGGACCTGGAAATAACGAAGATTTACAAAAGATTTGTTCAGAGCATATAGCATCCTTGGCTGATTTAAAATGGCAATTATTAGGAACAGAATCAACGGGTAGAGCCACTTTATCTGGACTAACTTTGACACAGGATATGTTAGATCTTGTTCGAATGAGTCCACTGCAGTGGGGTACGTTAATTTTATAAATTTTCATAAACTTCATATTTCCTCAAGCTTACTTATATTAATAAGAAATCATTCTATTTTAGAAGTCACAATCAACGATACTGTTTTCAAAGCGCAAGACGAAGTTACGTGTGGTTTGGGAGAGTGCGTTAGTGTCGGAGTTGGTGTATCTAACGCGTTAGAAAATCCGTTGCGAAATTTAACTTTATCGATTAATCTTTATCAAGATCATCACAACGGAGTAAATAATTATAGGCTTGATACTAGAGTTTCCATAGCCGGAGCGAACAAAGTTATGCTTCCAACTGTGAGTTATTATTAATGAAAATATTTATTGCAATTAATAATGACCAATTTACTAATTTTTTCTTTCAATAATCAGTTACAGGAATCCGGACGTGCGTATCACGAATGTCGCGTAGTGTTTCTTACTGCTGGACAGTATAAGATCGACATTCAGTGCAGTAGTCGCGAGTCGACGCTAGATTCTCCGGCAATTTGCTCGGAGCTTGCCAATGCCGGGCACACGTGGCGCTACATACCGCCGATAGAAATAAAAGTGGAGGATTGTTGAGAATTAAATTTATTGTTTTATTTGTATTTGTATTTATTTATTGGAATTAAGAAATAAATTATTATATATTTTCTTCAGATTATATAATTTCTCAATAAGACTATGACGTTCACAATTACTCAATTCCATATTGACGAAAACTTTCGACTGTACAATATGCAACAGCTTTAGCCTTAGCAACTAAAACGATATTTGCTAATAATATTTTTACAAAAATTCTTAACCTTTTGATTCCCAAATTTTCCTTTAGCAATTTGGGTACTAATTGCATGATATTTTTTAATTTCGTAGTATTCATAATTTGAACATAAGCAAACTTCATACTTTTTTTGAGTTAAAAAAGAACAAATTGAAATGCAAAGAAGCTATAGCATAATTAATTATAGCCACTTCAGGTTTTTTAAATAATGTCACACCTATGTGACATCAAAAGATGTATGATTATACATAGGTGTGTCATTACCATCATATTTAAAGCAATGTAAGTGCAATAATTGGAAAAGTTCACAAAGAAAATAGCATTTGATCTATCAAATCGTGATATAAAAAAATTTCATGCAAGGACCAAATTCTGCATTTTTGTAATCATGTCACCAATATTAATGGGTAATGAAATAAATATTAAACCTTTGATTTGGTTTTTATGGAACATAAAAGAAATTATAATAGTGTTTAAGCTGTGTGCAAATATAACCAAATAGGAAATAATACAAAATTTATTATTTTATCGGTATGTGTGCCAATGGTAAAGAACCTAAGCCGACGTGCATTGCTTTTTGAATTATAAAGAAATAACTCAATTTGCGAAAGTTATAGTTTATTAACCCTTTTGGGGACAGTGGTACGTATACGTACCACCTTTTTGCTTTCAGTTTTTTCTGTATTTCGGACGTATTTTTCAGTGCTCCTATGCGTGTGAGTACTTTTTGGACTCTTGAGATGATGAGTTATAAGTTTTGTATAGAAAAGTATGCAAATTTATTTATTTATAAATAGTTATAAACAATTGAATCACAAAAAACTCGTTTTTCTTCGTAAAAAATCGTTTATTCTTGAACGAAAAACTCTAGAGCTCTGAAATTTATTTTATCTATAGTCCGTGTCAAGCTCTATAATATATATTTTTTTCAAATTTTTTCGCACGCTAGTTTTTTTGATAAAATTTTTGGAAATTTCAAAAAAAAAATGTGCCCCTGAAAGGGTTAAAGGTCCTTTGAGAGACGTCACACCGTTGAAACATCTAAAGGTGCCGGCCGGAGTGACGTCACCGTTATTAAAGTTTTACTTTTTTTACTTATAACTTCTTCAATTTTGAAGATATCGTAAAAATTCCAAAAATTTACAAAGAAACTATACCATGATCTACAAGAATATACTATTAACTAGAAATCGTATTCTTCCCTATTCAGATTCTACTTTTAGGAAGAAAAATATACTTTCGAAAATTTAAGAAAATAAAAGCCCATAATCTTAAAGATTTTTTTATACAAAGGCAACCATGGCAATCAAAGGATTATAAATATAGGCAATGTTATACTAGTTACAAAAATATTTTATAAATGTTATAATTCAATTTTACTTAGATAACAATTGCATTACAAAAGAATACAAAAAGTTTTGAATATTAAAACTACAATACTGCACAATTCCGTTTCAAGAAATTGAAGAGTATATACATGGAATACAGTATTTTATGAAACAAAATTGTTGAATTATGAAATTCTCGAAAAAACTGTATTTAGCACTGAAAAAATAACTTCTTTTCAGAATTACAAAAAAGTATATTTATTACATTTCGACGGTTGAGTGGAAGAAGAGGCTAACTCAGCGTTTATGGTGAAGAAACAACGTTGTATCTAAATGGGTTTAGTTGTATCTTCTGCTATGTAAAAGTATATAGTGATATATATATATATATATATATATATATATATATATATATATATATATATATATATATATATATATATATATATATATATATATATATATATATATATATATATATATATATATATATATATATATATATATATATATATATATATATATATATATATATATATATATATATATCACTGAGAGTCAACTCCATACCTTATAATAATATCCATACCTTATATAATACCCTATAAATATCCGCTAATTCAGAAATCGCGTAAAGAAGGACTAACTTTTAACTAATTATTACTCGTACTTAATTTTGTAAAGAGTAACAATAAAGAATAGCAAAATGCATGGTTAGCGGAACAATTAATTTTTCTTTTTTTTTTACTGTTACTCTTTACAAAATTAGACGCGGAAAATAATTAGTTAAAATAGCCCTTCTTTGCGCGATTTCCGAGTTAGCCATTTCTTCAAGTGAACGCCGAGTTAGCCTCTTCTGCCACCCAACCGTAGATTTGTAACTGCCTTTTAAAATATACATAAATATCATTTCCTGCATTATTCAAAATTAAGTAAACAACTTTTTCATAAAATAATATTTCACATGTGGACATTAAACTCGTCAATTTCTTTGTATTTTAAAAATATTCTCTATAAAATTTATAAATTTACCTAAGGCATCTGTAATGTCATCCAAACTTAGATTTTTTTCCTAAAGGAACTAACTCCATTTGTTCTATTTGTCTTCGGAACCTTCTATAAAAATTCAATACCTCTTTATTTGCCCAGACTTGCTGAGCACTAAAATCTAAAACTCTAAGAGTTAGCAAACTTTGAGCTCTTGACAGTGCTACATATGCTTGTCCAGCATCAAATACTCTAGCGAGGCTCATTTCAACGCAATCCAAGGTTAGACCTTGACTTTTGTGTATAGAAAAAGCCCAAGCAAGCTTCAGTGCTAATTGCTTCCTATAGATGATGGCTCCTCCAGCAGTCTTAATGCTCCATTTTTCCAGTTTTGCTTTGTAATTTCCCCCAGTACGAAAGTGCACTACAGGCATATCATCTTCAAATTTCACTACAACACCTCTTGCTCCATTAACAAGTCCTCCACTTATGCTTAGATTTTTCAACAGCATAACTTGTGCTCCAACTTTTAGAACAAGTTTACCTGGTACTGGTAATTGTTGATCTAAAGATTTTGTCATGGACTGATCTGAATCTTGAGCTATATACACTTTAGAAACACCAGTTAATTTATTCAATTGAGACTCATTAATTTCATTAGCTTCATTTATATGAGAACAAAGTCGTGTTGCTAAAATACCATCAGTTTCAATTTTTTGTTTTGATGTATTCTTCAAAATTTCAGTTATTTCGTCAGTTACTTGTCCTATCCTCAACCTATTCAGTACATTAATAAATTTAGGATCAGTTTGTCGATGGACAGTTCTAAGTTCAAAATTCATTTGAACACATTTTGCCCAAGCATCACTTTGAAAACAAAATTTCACTTTCTCATCTCTTTTACAAACAGGTGGTAATTGAAAGAAGTCTCCACATAAAATCAGTTGAATACCTCCAAAAGGTTTCTCGCTGTTTCTTACAAACCTGGCAATGGCCTCGATTTTGTCAAAATAATCTCCATCTACCATAGAAATTTCGTCAATAATTAAATACTTAGTCTTTCTCCAAATTGTACCAGCTGCAGACTTTGAAACCATTTGCTTGCATCTTTCCATTATTGCAGTTCCCAAACCGATACCAGCAAATTGATGCAATGTTATTCCTCCTATATGACAAGCTGCGACTCCAGTACTTGCTGTAGCCATTGTTACATCTGGAGGTAGAGCGGCGATGATTCTCTTTAGAAGAAATGATTTACCTGTGCCAGCACTACCAGTGAAAAATATATTTTTTCCATTCAAAACATATTCTAAAACTTTAGATTGTTCCTCAGTCATCTCTCCTACTGTTGGATTGTTAAATAATTTTTTTGCTCTAGGAATTTTTGGAGTAGTAGAAGTGCCATTTTCAGTACCAAGCTTTCTTTTACGAATGTTTGTTGGCGAAGGTGTTGTAATAGTAGCTCTTGAAGTTGCATTTGCTTTTTCTCTTGCTTTGTTTAACTCAGCAACTGTTGCAGGACTGACATCTTGAACACCTCCCTTGTTTCCCAATACTTTCTCCCTTAAAGGGTTTTTGATAGATTTTTCATCATCCTTATTAGCCATCTTAACAAAAATTGTTTTTAGAAAATTTATAAGTTGAGCAGCCGGTGCATTAGAAAAAAAGAGTGTACAATTTTCTAGTTTGAACTTTATTGAAGCTTTCCCTTCACCCATGAATCTGTTAAATACTGCAAATTCTTGCAAATGCAGCTTAATAACACTGTTTGATTTCTCTGCTCGAATTTCAACAAGCAGCTGTCGAAGATTATTTCTAATCAGACGAGATGTTGCTGTACGATGATTTACTTTTCTTATAGTTGACCCTTGAGAGTTTGTCCATTCTATAATGGTTGCACAAGTCACATAACAACCATCACCCTCCATGATTCCTGATTTTATAATAAAGCCTACTGTAGCAGGATACCACTGAAATACACATAAAAAAATATTAGTAAAAGAAAAGCTTATTAAGAGAATAAAAATTGTATTAAGTTAAAACAAACAGAAATATATTTAAAGTATTCAATGAACACCTACGTGTCCATCGACTATCGTTATTTTGAAATATCAGGCATATCTTTTGCTGAGTAACCAGATAGTTGCAAAGTAGATCTGACACATGCAGTCAACGTGTATATTTTGTATGAAAAATAACAATATCTTTTAAACTAACAAGAATATAATATTTTGATAATTAGTAACCCAATATTTACTTGATTATAAAATATGTATCATTAAAAATAAGTAAATTAAGGTAAAAAACAATACTTACGGAGTTGTTCGTTTATTCCTGCTGCACAGTGGCGGATGGCGGACTTTGGCGGTTCTTTAAATTGCAGTGCAACCAACAAAAGAGGCTGGAAATTCGAGAAACTGTCACCTCCCCCACCAACTCCTTGAGTCACGGAAAGAATGTGTCAATAGAAATGTTAAAATTCATTTTTTAAGAACTATATGCTATTAAACAGATAAAAATAGTAAAACCAGCTTTAAATTAGTAATTTTTATTTATTGAGCAATTAAAGTTCAAATAATTTGTTTTAATTAAATTTATAGATTCTATTCATTAATGACATTTAATAAACTTACCGACTGAGTAAATACACGTCATAAAAATAAAATTTATCGGTTGAGTAGGTATTTGAAAATTATTTGAATTCTATATAAAATATTAAAATATTTCTTTTAGAAAAGGTTTGGAATTTATAAGAATAATAAGAATCGAAAATCAATATTTTTTAAAATTATTTATTTACAGATCAGTAATAGGACGTTCATCAATATATGTTTTGATTTTCTCATGATTACGAATTTTGTCAGTGAGGTTCTTTAAATTTGGATGATTTTTATTCAAATCGCGTTCTAAAATATTTGACAAGATTTCGCCGATCCCAGCATAATAAATATCTGCCCATGAAATCTGAAAAAATAATTATTATAATTATTAATATTGTCACATTATTAATTTTTTTATGTTAATTTTATAAATATCAAATACCTTGCTGTTAAAGAAGAAGCCATTGTTTTCTATTACTATAGACTCAAATTTATTTAAGAAAAATGAAAGTTTTTCCAACATTCTTTGTTTTAACTTTTCTTTGAAAGTAGAATCTTCCTCTTTATAAAAGTTTGCAATTACTGAAAAAATTATTTTAAAGATTATGTTACTTTTCATATCTTGTAAGTGGTATACAATGATACCATTTTGAAATATAGTCCTATTTATTTGCATATCACTCCCACGTTATTTCACTTACCAAGACGCATATCGTTAATATCATCAACTATAGCATCAATTTCAAGAGTATCTTTTTCGTTAGAGCCACAGAGGTCGAATTTTTTTGCAATATATCTACAAATAGACTTATGTTGGTGATATCTTAAACCATCAATTTCTAAAATAGGAACTTGCTCCATCGGCATTTCTGTAATTTATTATAAAAAATACATTATATTTACTATATATTACATTTCTTTATATATGAATTTTGCTATGTGTGATGACAAATAATAACAATAAAATATTTCACTCACCATTTTTATATTTAACTTTCCATTCTTCGAAATCATTAAAACGGATGTCTTCAAATTCAACTCCACAATAGTGCAACAAGTATCTAATAGGTTCGGCGAGACCAGTTACGTTAAAATAGTAAAGCTTATAATTTACCATTTTTTATATTAAGAATATAAATAAAATAATAATGACAAAATCAAATAAATAATTCCGATGATAATGACACGGCACAAATTTCACGTCAGCTAATACTTTATCATTTCTTCTCTAACAATGGCTCGGGTTGTGGAGTTAACCTGCTGAAGCAACGCAACCTTGAATGAGAGACTCGATTTTCTACAGTCCGACCCAACATATACTTACATTCCTTTGGAGAGACTTCAGTTTCTCCTATTTGTCTTTTCAAATGCTATATGCACCAGAACTATGTTATCGTGTTATAAGATCTCATACCTGACCTGGCACCGACTCTATTATCATTGCATGCATTCTTGTTACTTTCTTGACTTACATATTTAAATCAATTTTTCTCTCTACACAAAAATTAAACAATGTTCATCAGCAATGCGATGGAAAGATTATTATTTATTGTAAAATGTTAAACAATATAGAATTTTCGCAACATAAACGAAATTTAAAAATTTTGATTTTCCCGCCTTATTCTTGAAACCCGCATGTAGATGGCGCTGTAATTGAGGAAGTCGTCTTTTTCCTTCGCGTGGGCCCTCTTTAATGGCGTTAGTAGTTCAGTGTTAAAGACCCCAAGCGGCGTGTTTTCTTTCCTTTACTGGGCGTGCGAGGTGAGCAATCGACTTGTTAATATCGTTAAACATCCGTTAGCATTTGTGTTATTTGTTGCTTCTACCTAGTAAATATCCAAGATGAATTACTCGACAATGCAAGGTGCCTTGTATTTTTTGCATTCCAAAGGTTTTGATATTAAATTTTTCTTTTCTAAAAAATAATTCCATAACCTGACTCTGATTCTCGACTTGTAAACTCAAAGACGTCTTTCCCCGACATATGTAGTTACTAAAGTGCACATTTTGTTTAATTCATTATTTTGCCAATCTTTTGTTTTATTTATTACTGTTTTGTTTTGGTTTACGCGTCGAAATTAGTCAGTAGCAACTTGCCGGACAGTTGTGTTTATTCGATATATTTCGGCGTCACTGAGCCGACTTCTTGCACGTGTTAAATTAATTATAAGATTCAAAATATTAATTTTTTATCGTTTAATTAATGAATTAAAAGCGTTAAATACTGAAATACACTCAATTAAAGTTTTTGTCAATTCTTAAAATTAAGAGTAACATTTTTTTCTTAAGTATTGCTATAACTTTATTGTACTTATATATTTATATTTATTTTATTTGCAGAATATCGGGATGGGTGCATACAAGTATATGCAAGAGCTTTACCGCAAGAAGCAGAGCGATGTGCTCCGCTTCTTGCTGCGTGTCAGGTGTTGGCAATACCGCCAGCTCACCAAATTGCACAGAGCGCCCAGGCCATCCCGACCTGACAAAGCACGCCGCTTGGGATACAAAGCTAAACAAGGTATAAATCTTAAACTAATTCAAAATTATTATCACATTTAGTAACTTCAATTCAACTCTGATATCATACTTGAGCACATGTATAAAAGAAATACATCGAAGATTTGGTTTGATGTTTAAAATGTTCAAATGTATTTTTCTGTCTTAAATGTAGTCTTTAAAAAAGTATTTAAGACAGTAATTCTTATCTGTAAAGTTCTATTGAAATTGCCAATTTTTATATGATGATTCGTACATGCACCACTCTTACCTCATATATGGAGATTATGTATTGCTGAAATAAAAAGCTAACTTCTTAATGTTAGTTAGCAATTAAGAAAAGTTAGTCTTGAAGTCCATAACTTATGTTTAAAACAGGATTCATCATCTTCAGAATTCGTGTTCGCCGTGGTGGTCGCAAACGCCCTGTCCCAAAGGGTGCAACTTATGGCAAGCCTAAGAACCATGGTATCAACCAGCTGAAGCCCACCAGAAAGCTGCAATCCGTTGCTGAAGTAAGTTTTGCTCATTATTTTACTGAACTGCTGCAGTTCACTTTAACAATATTAAAAATACATAAAAGAAAATTAACATGATGATAACATATATCCTATATGATAAAACTAAATGATTTCTTATCTTCCTTGGATGTCTGAAGTTATTATGAAAATACTCTTTATGAATCTAAAGATTTTATTAAAGATTTTAATAGAAATTTTGTGTCTCTTTTTAGGAACGTGTAGGAAGACGTTGTGGAGGACTCAGAGTACTGAACAGCTATTGGGTAGCCCAGGACTCTTCATACAAATACTATGAAGTTATTCTTGTAGACCCTGCACACAAGGTAAATATTTATTTTCTGCAAATTTTTTTCTATACCACAAAACTTAATGTATTAGTTTACAAAAAAGTTCATTCTTGTTGTATGTAAAGTTTTAATAAGATTACCAATTTTTATATGATGATTCGTACATGCACCACTCTTACCTTATATATGAAGATTATGTATTGCTGAAATAAAAATAATTAACTTCTCATGTTAGTTAAAAGTTAGTCTTGCAAGTCCGTCACTTTTGTTTAAAATATAATTACTAAATTCGTTTCATCATTCATTTACAGGCCATCAGAAACGACCCCAAGATCAACTGGCTTTGCCAAGCAGTCCAGAAACACCGGGAACTTCGTGGTAAGACGTCATCCGGCAGGAGTTCTCGTGGCCTCGGCAAAGGACACAGATTCGCCCAGACAATTGGAGGATCTCGAAAAGCAGCCTGGCTGCGAAGAAATTCCCTGTCGCTCCGCAGAAAACGTTAACTTATTTCATAAACTGCGGAGTCTGTTACAGGACATGTATCATTTTACAAATAAAATCATTTTATTTCGAAATATGTATTGTATTTTTATTTTTTATTAAAATGTGTTAGAAAAATTCTTTTATAAGTCTTACAATTATTTATTTGATCAATTTTTTTAAAATACATTGATAATAAGACCAGCTGATCTTTACATAAATTTCGTCTTTTGTCTAGTTTTTATTTAAGAAGTTTTATTTTTGAATTACGAGTTATTCACATATTAATGATTTACTAATCCATACAAAATATAAACGTTACTACAAATTTATTATGTACACAATGAAATTATTAATTTTACAATATTTTTCACAAATAAAAAATATAGAATATTTTCTTCCAAAAGAGGGAATCAGCACCTTTTTTTTCACCTACAGGTAACATCTAAAATTAATCTAGTACATCCGTAGGTATCAGCACCTGGGGGGTTATTCTCAAAGCATGTCAATCGTGAGATAGCCGATATTCTCTTTAAAGCAGCTCTCTGATTGGCCGAGAGCACATTTTTCACGTATTTCACGCGGTGAGATACCTAGTTAGAGAATAAGGCCCCTGCAGGCAACCCACTATCCAGGCATAGGTACGTACCTACGTCTTCCATCACATGTATTTTGAAGATGTTGAAAAGTAAGGTTATGCCTCAGTGTTTTTAAAAAGGGAGAGCATGAAACATGAACACACAATGGAAGAAATATTTGTTATGGTTTGCCCACGAGCACGTGGATTTCCGAATGGCTGTCAGTACTTAAATTAATAACAGTTTGTTGAATCAATAGTTGCTTGTATTCAAAATAAAATAATAAATTTTCCTACTTTCAGGAAATGGATTCAATTATTCGTATGTACAACATAACCTTAGGTTCAGTTTTCAAGTCAGTAGATCACGTAAGATAAAGTAATATATATTTTTATTAGCGTTAATTGATTTTCATCTAATTTGTTTTTACATTTAGTAATTAAATATGTTCATGAGTGATAAATATTTTTTATTATTTTTAGCCATTCTGGATCGTTGAGCTACCAGAAGAGAAAGCACGACAAATAGCTAGTAGATCAGTTTTACTGCGTCATTGCATTGAACTATGGGCACATTCAAAAACTGTAGATGGACTTCATTCAAATTTAAAATCTTATCCTCAACATGAAATTGAATCACACCTAAGTACAACTTTTAAAGTTATTGTTGAAACATTCTGCAAGCATTTTACACAGACACAAAAAGTGGAAAAGATAGAGGTAATAAAATTGTTTAAAATATTTATTCATTTTGATTAAAGTAAATGTGTATTTACAATCAATTTTATTTTAAGACTTTCAATTATTTACCATTGAAAGGATCAGTTGATTTAAAGAATCCAGACACGATTATGTTTTATATAGAATATTATGGTCTTGAACCAAATGCAATTCCAGAAGAACCTGTTGACTTGTTTTTTGGACGATGGGTATGAATATTATAGTACATATAACTGTTTAAAGAATAAACAACTTGCATACAATTGAGACAGCGTTAAAAGATAAATTATTTCAGATTGCAGATGGTCAAAGAGATAGAATCAAAAAACTTTCTTTAAAATCTAGAAAGTTTATAGGCAATACTTCTATGGATCCACAACTTTCTATAATAATGGCAAATCAGGCACAAGTGAAAAATGGAGATATTGTTTTAGATCCATTTGTTGGCACTGGATCATTACTAATTACAGCATCAATGTTTGGTGGTTACACACTTGGTGCTGATATCGATTACTTAATGCTTCATGCTCGAACAAGGCCTAGTCGAATTTCACAAAAAGTAAGTGTAATAAAGTTATTTTTCAAAAGCAAAATGTTACTAAATATAGAAATGCAATCTGTGGGTGAAAGACATAACAACATAAGTCCACTTTTTGTGTTTTTCAGATATTAAGGTTTAAAGTTTCTATTTTCCATTTAAACCAATGTTTAAAAAATTCATAAATAGTAGATATTGTCACTTATTTTTTACACTTTCCTAATTTTTTGAATTTTTATCTAAAAATATACTAACAAGGAGAGTCCACAAACTGCAGGAAGCGATCTTTTATGAGGCTACAGGAAGTGGCTTCTGGTACCTAAAAATGATGCCTAGCACCTATAGTTTTGTCTCATAGGCCCTTTGAGTCAAGATATGACCCTTTGTAATAAAGAATACGAGTTATTTTAATAAAGAATAGTACCTATGCTTTGAATCATCGCTCTGCAAGTTTATTTTTGCTAGAGAAATAATGTAACGAGATAAAAAAGTTAATCATAAGTGCTTTCATTGGAGCTTTGTTTCATGTAAAAATATTTTTTTGTTGCAAAATTATGAACAATCAAAGAATACCAAACTCGCTCAAAACTCAATTTTCAAAGAAATTGGACTTACATATATCGTTATGCCAGGAACCTACAGAAATATATTAAATTAAAAATAAAATGTGCATGAAAAAAATTCCATTCATAACATGAAAAATTGAGTTTATAAATAAGTGCAATGAGTGAAAACTAATTCAAATGATATTGTTTAGATAAGAGAAGAAGATGAAAGTATAGCAGCAAATATGAAGCAATATGGAATTGGATCACGATTCTTAGATGTTATGGTGGCAGATTTTTCGCGGCCATTGTGGAAGTCAGATATACAGTTAGATGCAATTATTACTGATCGTAAGTCGTCAGTTTATATGAAAAAAAGACTAAAGCCAATAGGATTCTCTAATTTAAAATGTTTCAGCTCCATATGGTATTCGTGAAGCAGTAGAACGTATTGGGTCAGCAAAATCAAATCCTTCTATTGAAGAACATCAAGTAGAAACCCACATTCCGTCCAAAGTAGTTTACGAATTGTGGCAGTTATTTATAGATCTTTTGAATTTTTCTGTCAAGCATTTAAAGGTAACTGGAAGAGTAGTCTTCTGGTTTCCAATATTTAGGTAATTATAAATTTCATTAAATTAAAACGCTATTATTTTATCATTTTTAAAACTATTCTTACAATTTTAATTCATTACTTCAGAAAAGAATACTCTGAAGATCAGCTGCCACGACATCCTTGTCTAAAACTTGCAGCTAGTTCAGAACAAATTCTTAGCAATTACACAAGTAGACGATTGTTGACGTATGACAAGATTAAAGACGCACAGGTAAAAACGAAAATTCAAAATGCAAAATTTCTAACGAAACGAACGTTTAAAATTCAACTACTTAAAGTCTTTTACTCAATTGTGATTAAATTAAAAAATCAATGTAAACATTTAATTAAAAATTCAATGTTAAAATATTTTTAACAAAATGAACGTTCAAAATTTAACTCAAAATTCTATATCTAATGTTTATTCAATGGAAAAATCTTATTCTTTTTCAACAGCCTGACGATCCGCCCTGTACGATAGGAGAGGCGAATTTCCGCGACCAGTATTTTAACCTACGGGAGGAGTTGCGCAGCGTGAGGCGAGCGCGAAAGTCCGCGGAACGGGCGCGCATGAAGAAGGACTGGGAGCAGCGGAAGATGATGAACGGTGACAAAACGTGACGCCAGTCGTTACAATGAGTAAAATGTCTCTTAAATTGTACAATAAATATATAAATACAGATTTTTTTACTAAAAATTAAATAGTCATCAACGCACCACTTACTCTAAGAAAATAAAATTACACTTTTCGTTTGTCAAATGATATGAACATGTAGTGTATATATATGTATAGTTCAGGATGCACGTGAAAGTATGTCGTTACAGTATGAGTACAGTGCAATCAAGATTTTTTCTTTAATATAACTAAAAGTAAAGGATAATCGTAGAAAAAGTATAAAATATATATATATATATATATATATATATATAAATATTATGTATAAAATATAGTTTGGCATATAACAGTGTACAATTGGCACTTAATTCGTCGAGTGCAATTGCGCATTGACTCGGGCGAAAAAATTTCTCCGGAAAGATTCCTCCCTTACTTCGCTAAGAAAAAGTCATATATAAATACTACCTATACGTAAATGCGAGAGTATAATCTTGAAAGGCACTCGATTATCATGTATATGTAGGTATATCATCGTCCACGCGATTTTGCGCCGAAAAACTTCTTCGGCCGAGCGCAACAGGTTTCAGTTCAGGCATTGCGGAATTTTTTTTCCCTCTTTCTACAAGTTGTCGTAACAGAGCTGCACGGAAGTGCCGTGCAGACGGTCCGTCGATGCGACGAGAATATTGTCTTCAACGAGCGCGATGTTTCTTTTTATTTTTTTTATATTTTAAATATTCTATGAATAAGTTTAACCCCAAGCGAAGAATTCTCGCGTTTCGCTGCATAAGCGTGTGTAGTTTGTGTGTACCGATCACCGACACGCGCTTCGTCGCAAGATCTCGTCTCTAATAGCGTTCCCTTTAGCATTTTGCTTATTCAATTTCGAGCTTGACAATTGTTGTGAAAGTATACTTTCGAAGGTATGTAGCTGATCGGTATTTAATAAAGTTTAAATTACTAGGAAATCGGTTAGTGTAGTTACTGTAATAATCGAACCGTTCCCGCGTCTATGTGTGTAGAAAAAGTCTTACTATATCAAGGTCAATACTACTTTATTTCGTTAAGACACAATTTTTAAGTATCGGTAAATTACACTATCGCAGCTACATACCTTACAAAGATTCTACAAAACTACTCGGTGTCGAAGTCAATTCAAAATTCAAAATTTTCACCTTAAGTTTTACCGACCTAGAAGTAAACAATTAGTTGTAATTATGTAAATAGATAGATCGTATGATGTAAAACCAGGACATTATTACCCTTTCTTACACATTAATTAAAACAATGATGCCCCGATTGTACATACTTTGCTCTATACATTTAATCACAGAAAATTCACTCTGTCGGTAAGATTTTAGGCGGCAAATTCGAATATTCAATCGACCTTGACGTACCCTTGAACTTCCTAACTCCTAAAAAACACGCAGTATTCCTTTCGACTCTCGACACAAAAAATGCCCAAGGGAACGTTTCTCTAAAAAAAAAAACAAAAAAAAATACAATTTCCTATCTCGAGGATTTTCCCCGCTCACTTCTCGAGCTTCCTCCCGGCGTCGGCGTTCACGTTGACCGACTGCACCTCGGACCTCGTCACTACGCCCCGGCCGACCATCGCCGTGTGCTCCTCCTCGTCCACGGGGAACTCGTAGATCGGCTTGAAGCCGCCGAACAGCTGCGGCTTGAAGTTCT
This sequence comes from Gastracanthus pulcherrimus, assembly GCA_949152435.1. Taxonomy (NCBI): domain Eukaryota; kingdom Metazoa; phylum Arthropoda; class Insecta; order Hymenoptera; family Pteromalidae; genus Gastracanthus; species Gastracanthus pulcherrimus. The sequence goes on along the minus strand of OX424574.1, from coordinate 25,641,542 downwards.
CCGGGTCGAAGTTGTCCCCGCTGTCGGTGCGCTCCGTCTGCGAGTCGTTCTCCTGGCTGTCTCCGGCGGTTTTCTCCGACTCCTTGTCCTTGTCCTTGCTGGACTCGTCCTTGGTCCGCTCGGTGCCGTTGACCTGTAACGGGATCGAGTGGTAATTTAATTTTGAGGTGTAAATAGGATTGATGCTTTTAAGATTTATGAGCACAATGTTCTTTGCGTGGTGTGCGAGCATTTTTATAGAACATTTTTTGATTCGTTTTGAAATTTAAAGAAAATGTTAGGGCACAACTGGATGACCAGTTTTTTTTTCGATTCTTTAAGTATAGAATATTGAGCATAACAAAGATATGTAACTCTGTGAAGTTCATCGGGTGGAATACTTTTTACGGCCTTATTATATACGTATAAAATAATAAGCTTTTACACACTATTAGAATGTCATTGTCGCATTTTTAACCTTTTGAGATACATAGATACTGTAAATTATATGTGTTTTTGATGCACCCTAATATATATATGCAGCGTATGTCAAAAGCTCGGACCAGCGTATTAAGGTATTATTTCATATAAATTACACTTTTAGAAAAATGCCTTATACTGAATTTATAGGATTATGAATGGAGAGTTTGTCCTTCATTTTTACCCTTGATTCCATATGCAAGGTCATATCAAGGGCAAATCTGATATTTCAAATGGAAACATTTATTTTTTACACCGACAATCGAAAGAGGAAATTTGACGTTAGAAAATGTGGTCATGACTTTGGGTCAAATTGGCCCCAAATCAAGTTATAGTCAGTTGACTAGTATAAAAACTGCCTTTCAGAAAAAATTCAAGTCAGAAATCGAAAGAAATAGATATTTTACGTTGATACATGTATTACCACATATTCAAACGTAAAATTCCCTCCTCATTCGATTTTCGGTGTCAAAAATAGGTGCTTTCCATTTTAGAAATCAGATTTGATCTTGAAATGACTTTGCAGATAAAGTGAAGGGTAACTACGAGTCAAAGTAATTTTTCTAAAAGTGTAAAATACGTATGAAATAATACACCGTATGACATATTCATACAGGGTGATTGTAAACATTTAAATACCTCGAAAAGGCAAGCATAATTTCCACTGAAAACATTAACCGTTCAAGTCTCGAGTAGGTTCGGACGTTTGAATTGTGTTTGGTTTAGTTTTGAAATCTGATAGCTGGTTTAAAATCTCGACACTGCTCACGATCCGGGTCTTCGCTCATACCACACACACATGCGCGCAAAACAAGTATCTGATCCATCCGCATATCTACCTGTGGCGCGGGCGCCTGGACAACAGCCCAGCCGTTCTTCTGCGGCATCTCCGCGGAGACGCTGGCAACGAAGGGCGCCATGAAGTTCTGGGGCGAGGGTGCCGAGGAGGACGAGCTGCTGGGCTGCTGGGACGGCAGCAGCACCGGCTTCTCCTCCCTGTCCCTTATCCGGTCGAACCTCAGATAATCGTCCTCGTCGTCGTCCCCGTCGAGATGGAGATCGTGTCGGTGGTGAGCGGGTGTGGCGGGTGTCGTCGGGGTGTAGACGTAGGCTATGGGACTGGAGGAGGCGAGGATCGGGAGACGGGGCAGCGTGGCCGAGATCGTCGGGGGCTTGTGCTGTTGGTGGTGGTGCTGCTGTTTCTTGGTGGGGAAGGGCAGATAGTCCTGCAGGTAGGAGATGACGTTGAAGTTGCTGTCGCTCGGGCCGAACTCCTCGGGCTTGTCGGCGTCCTCGGAGCTGGAGGAGGGGGAGTCCTCGACGTCCTCGCTCGGGACGAGGAGGGGCTTCTCGCGAATGAGGTGCGAGGATTCCGGTCGGTCGATCGGGTAGCCCTGGGAACAGAGTGGACAGTGGGGGGTGAGACGCGTGGAGATAGCTTTTGAGTTTGGATGCTTTGGAAAGGGGTAGTTGTAAATAGTTGACATGTTGGTTTTGATCAAATTCGTGGTTATCAGTTTGATAAGTGCGTATACGTGTGAAGAGACTTTTCTTTAAGATGGATAAGAAAGTAATCTGCTAGACTGATAACGATATAAATATAGAAATGTTAAAGTATATATATTTGTCTCGTAGACTGTTTGTCACGTATTGATTGCAGATAAGATATTAAATGTAAGGTACACATAATCATTATGAAATAATATTGGATCTGAATATTAACTTATAAGACTTATTTAGATATTTTGTTTGGATTTGTTTCATATTGTTTCGTATTATTTTTTGTTTGTGTTGTAGATCTTACTAGAACACTGAAATTTAATAGAGATAATTTTTCTTGAATGTTTTTGTACCTAAATCTTGTGTAAGACATTTAATCTTTATACTACACGCAATAAAAGTACAATTAGCTAACAAAGAGTATTACACGGCACATTATGTTAAAATTCAAAAGAAAATGTTAAAAATAATTTTTAAGTGACTCAATAAAAAATACTTAACTGAACAAATATTAGCTATGTTAATGGTTATTAAATCAATGAAAAAAGTTTCCTTGTCCATTATCGTAGCAAACAAATGAACCAATAATTCTGTTTAAGACGAATCACAAGAAAAGATTAAATTTTTTTGACTGTTACTCCAACGTTTTCCTAACTTTATTCTCGAACGTTTGAAAGGGTAGTTCTTAGCCACTAAATAGGCCATATAGAGAACAAGAGCTTTGTATAATCGGTAAAAAGTCCACGGTAATAAAACACGGTATTATACATTAGAAAAAAATGTTTCATATAAATTTATATTTGTTAAACAAAGATATTGTTAATAAAAAAGAAAAGTTACTTAACTTTTCAAGAATCTTTCATTTCTCATTTGTTTTGAATGTTTCGGGGCTAATTTTTTTCTTTGAGCAAGTATTTGCTAATTCACTACGTTGAAATGATAAAATAATTTACGCAGAAAGAATAAAAGCTAATTGTTTATAAATAAATATTGTTTTTGATTGTTAAAACATATTTTGAAGAACTATAGTATTAAGAAAAAAAATTTCTCCGTGGTTAATTTAAAGATATATGTTCAACGAAAAAAATAAGCCCTGAAACATTAAAAACTAATGAGAAATGTAAAATTCTTAAAACATTAAGTAACTTTCTTTTTGTATTAACAAAATCTCGGCTCAAACACATAAATAAATACGAAACATTTTCTTTCTAGCGCATACCGCGGTATCGAATACCGTGTTTTATTCCTGCGTCCATTCACCGATTATACCAAACTCTCTTATACTACAATATCATTTTTGTCCATAATACCTTTTTAGCTGCTAAGAATCTCATTCCACTATTATTTCACTCATAACAACACTCACCTGCGACGCGTAATCGGCATTGATGATGTTCAGCTGGTGCTGCGGCCTCTTGCCGTAGTAGTATCCGTCGCCGATGGGTCCGTCCTTGCGATCGATCGGTCCGCCCTCGTCCTCGCCCTCGTCGTCCTGCAGGGTAAGGGTGTCGGGTGGCAGAGGTCTGTGCGGACCCCGAGTACCGATGACCACGGTCTCGTCGCGCTCCACCAGGTCCTCCTGGCTGCCGATGTTCACCGCGCTGTTCACCGGGTAGACCACGTAGACGGGACCGGTCTCGGACGCGCCAACCGCGTCCTGGCCCTCCGACTCGTCGCCGTTCGGCTGGCGACGATCGGCCTCGTTACTCTGAGATTTGGAATGGAGTTCGTCAGAATTGATTTAGAATTGAATGTTAGATTTATTTTTTAAGAAGTTTAGGAAATGTTTGGGACAGCTTGAGGAGGGTCTTTCGTTGTAAAGTGGCCTTAAGGTGGTGCGAAACCCGCGTGTTACTAACAAATATGGAGAAATACTTTTTTTCATTTAATTCTCAATTTTGAGACATTGTGTATCTGAAAGGTTGTTTTTAGTTGAGACAACAACATTTCAGAGAGACATTTACTAAAAATTGAATTAAATGAAAATAGTGAATCCGTGTAATTGTTGGTGACCGGTGGCTTTAGCATCACCTTATGAAAATTTGTATCGTAATAGTTAAAGAAGATTTGATAATGTGAGTGACGATATATCGACGATCCTTACAGAGACTAACACATTTTAGATTTCTCGATAAATACTAGTTCTTTTGAGAAACCTTCTACGGAAACTATCAATTGTCAGATTCTCCGGCAAAAGCTATTATCACTTTCTCAGAGGATGTAAGCAAGTGTGAGTATGTATTTATCAGGGAATCTAAAAAGTGCTAGTTTTTATACGAGTTTGAAAAGATCTAACTGTTTTTAAGAAATTTGAAATGTGCTAGTCTTCGTAAGGAGATGTCGATATGTGAAAATACCTTATGCACTGGAAAAATAATTGTAAACAACAATAGTGATGTTGCAATTGAAGGAATAAATTGTTCATTGATAAACAAAAATTCACCCTAAAATCTACGCATTTGGTGAAGTGAAATAATGAAATAATCAATTGCTACAGAGTAAAATCGTATTCTATTATGTAAGCATGCAAGAGCTTATAAACAATTAAATTTTATCCTTTAAACTTTGATTATTTCCTAATTTCTATTCGTTAAATTTATAGATACTTAAATGTTTATGAAGTAAAAAAAATATTTAAAAATTAAAATTGTATGAAGAATAAAAAAAAGGTTTTTGGGATCCAAGTGACTTATTTATTTACTGTATGATTTCTACACTTATGACATCATGATTTTTTTCTAATAAGTGCAAGTACGAGAGTTGGAAAACGTACCATCTCAGCGGAGAGTTGAATTCTCATTTCGAAAGAGAACGCGTTTGATAATTAAATAATGCTATTATCAAATGTAGTGAATTATTTACTGCATATATTAATAATGCATCATAAGACCTTTTTAGCAAAATTATTATTATCTTATTGCGTCATCAGTTATGTTATATTATTATAGTACGTTTTCCAACTCTTTGCCGAGATGGTACGTTCTTCCTCTCGCCCGACGATCTATAATTATCACTCATGTTATCAGACCTTATCTACGATGATAAAAATGATGCAAATTTTAGGCTGTTTCTGTTGATTTAAAAAAATGATTTGAATGTCTATTCAGACTTGACGTGATTTCCTGCAATTTGATATTAAATAATGATTAATGTTTACTGTGGAAAGACGCAAAGAGTATTTAAGAAATCTTGGTTGGCTACCTTACGACAATTCGTCTACGTGAAGAACTGTGAGATTGTTCGTTCATATCGAATTTCTCGAAAAAAATGTTACCCGAAAAAAGAGATTGACCGTTATAATTTAATTATCCGATTACGCCGGATTACGTCCTAAAATTGGAGTATCCATAAAAATCGATCAACCAGAAATTATGAAAGTACTTGAAATTCGTTGAAACTGAGACTTGATAATGGAGGCATTAGCTGCCACTTCTCTCTCAAATCTCGTTATTCGACGAAGAAGAAAGCTTATTTGTAGTAGATCTTACGCGCTATTGTAGAAGCGTTAGGAACTGATATACATATTTACAGTTTAACAATTGTATTCCAAATACAAAAATAGATTTACAACAAGTGTCTTACTACTTAAAATAAGAAAATTCAATCTTTCAATTAATAATGTACAAAATATCCAAAATCCTCACCAAAGTCGAATTCTCATCCCTATCGCCCTCCTCGACCTTCTCGTCCGACCTGTTGATCTTGAACAGTGGCGGCAAATTCGACCTGATGATCTCCTCGTCCAATCCACCCCTCTGCTGTATCATCTGCAGCGTGGCCACCTTGGGCATCTGGCTATCCGCTCTGTTCTTCGGAAAGATAATCGGCCTGGGCGGTATCTGGGGTGGCTCAGCCGAGAACCTATCGCCCGTTATCTCGTCCTCCATCCTGAGCTTCTGCACCACGGGTCGAGCTCCAATATTATTATTACTATTGCTGCTCACAGGCGGACGAAAGCGCTTGAGGTGTTCCGGGGGGTTGGGCGGCAGGGACGACAGGGGTGGTCCAATTTCCTCCTTTTTACGCAGCAGAGGGGCTTGCTGTGGCTGTTGCTGTTGTTGCTGTTGTTGGTGATGGTGATGATGGGGAGGGTGGGAGACTGGAGGATGGCCTTGCGGTGGGGGTGGTGGGCTCAAACGTTGGAAGTGAGGAGGTGGTGGGGAGTGAGGGGGGTGAGACTGCTGCGGTCTTCGTGAGGGGTGTAGGTGAGGGGGCGGGGATTGATTGGTGGGTGGGCGTGGACGATTCGGGTAGGACGGAGGTGCTGGTAGCGTGCCTGAAAATCGGAGAAATCGAGTTTTGTAAAAATTGTAGTTTTCGATTTGTTATGGTATATTATTTTTAAGTAACATCAGGTTGTTTTGTTTGCTGTACTTGTTTAATTATTTAAGGATAAGAAAATATTATTTTGACTATGCAATTGTGATATTTTTGCTGTATTGGATTCGAGTAAAAATATCATTTTTCGAAAATTAGATAATATGTAATGTATAATATTATTTTTATAGCTTTGCGGATTAATGACGTTCAACTTGAACTCATTTTTAGTATTTTTAAGTTATTGCAATTTTAATGTTTGCACTAATGTGTATAAATCAAAACATAAGAGATAGCACGTTAAATTATACTTGTTGAAGTATGTATGGTATAATATTAGTTTTACAGCTTAGCGGAATAATGACTTTCCACTTGAACTCATTTTAATATTTTCGAGTTTTTGGAATTTTAATGTTTGCACAAATGAGCTTAAATCAAAAGAGATAGCATGTGAAATTATACTCGGTGAATATAATACATCAAATATAATATTAGTCACAATATTAAACTAACAAAGAAAATGCTTGATTTTTATTGGAAAGAACAAGCTAAAGGGAATACAGTTTTTATAAGAAAAATACTAGTTCTTCACAGGAATCTTCTACGACAATTAGTAACTTTCAGAGTTTTAGACAAAAACTAATTTTCTTAGAGAATCTAAGAAAGTGTTAGTATTGATCAGAAAATCTAAAAAGTACGCGTTTTTTATAAGAGGCCACTGAAAAGAACTAGGTGTTATTGAGAAATCTGGAATATACTAGTCTTCGTAAGGGACGTCGATACATACTCGTCATAACTCGAGTGAAAATGTTAGAATGATTAAGTGTTGACATTAACACCCAAAAAGTATATAATTCTTCATGAAAAACATGATACAAAAACTATTTTTCGTTGTTGATTTGGAAATATCCCAAATTTGATTTTGTTAATAGTGTAAACTAAAAAATTTAAATAAAACAGGACTTAAACCATTATTCCGAAAAAAATTTAATGTAAATGGTAGTTCACATGTTGATTAATAATTAACGAACATTAAAATTTCACTTTGTTGGGGGAACAACCACTTGTTTAATGGGACAATTCCGTTCTCGAACGTTGTAATAGAAATTACTTTTACCTACTTCGTGAGTAAATTGAGAAAGTGACGGATAATATGATTGAGATTAAACAATCTTCTGTATAATAACAGTGAGTTTGAAGTACAAAACGAACTATCAATTGACATCATTTTCAATCTTATAACTACAAAGGAATGCGAAAATTTTACTGCAAAAGTAGGCAATGTCCCAGATTTGGTAAACCGCAAATATTTGATCTGAGCGTCAAGTTCATTGTATTAGTAAAAGTGAAAATTCATGCCATCAAAAAGCACTTATGCATATTCTTATTAATACTTTTTATACTTTTATAGCTAAACAATTCAATTTACCATAATATACATCATACGTTATTTAGTGTTTCTAACAATAGATACTTAGGTTACTGTCTGTTAATGTTTATGTAAAGAAATATTTTATTGTAGTGGCGAATAGTAATTCAATGCTACATTTATAAAAAATTGTATATACGTAATTTATAAAGATAAGCGTCCACAAATGACATATAAGTAGGTCAAATACTAAATAACGTGAAATGCCGTTAAACATATATACCTTGCTATACCGGACTTGTTCTACTTATAATTTAGTTTCTGCCGTTACGTTATTGATTTTAAGTGCTATTTTGTAATAGATCATATAAGCTTATAAAATATATAATCCTTTTCAAATGTGTAATGTGGTTCTTGCATTAAAGGGAAAATTAGTAGAATCACGTGAAATCAAACTATATATTGAAAAATCACGTTTTCCGAAAATATTTATATACGTAGAAATTTTAAATCGTTCGTCAAGCTCAATTTTATGATTGCAAATGAAGTTCTGATCATTTATCTTTTTTGTGTACTATAAAATTTGAAAAAATTATTGAAAATAGGCTAGTAAAGTACCTGACAATATATGAATTCGAGAAAATCCTTACCTTAATTAGTACATATTTTGAAATTAGAGCTTCCATGATTTTTTTATTTTATATTTCAGTAGATTATGAGAAAAAAATTAGGTCGTATTTTCTCTCAATTTTTTTAATTAATCAAAAATTGAAGTATATACAGTAATTTAGAATTCGCGTGACATCACATTAATAATATAAAAAATTCAGAAACTTTAATCATCTACTGTAACTTTTTAATTCATATCATTATCCAGAATAAGAATAAATACGCCCATCCGTTTTCTCGTAGCTCTATCCAAGTATAATACACTTAAAAATATAAATTTGTAACATTCTAATTCCAATCACAACAAAACTCACCGATTTTATCGGCGCCTCGGTGACCGTGGGAAGTCTTGGCGTTGGGCCTGAACTGCGGCAGGATGTTGGGCAGTTTGGGATCGTGGGGCGCGGGTCGCCTCTTGAATCCCACTGGCGGCGGCTCGGGTTTCTGCCTGGGCGGCAGAGGTATCCTCTGTGGACGAGGATACTCCGATGGCTTGGCTCCGGGATTTGGTCCGTTGTTGCCGTGCTGGTAGTGGAAGTAGTAGGGCGGGCGCTGGCTTATTCCTCCGGGAGGCGGTCTGGACGTTTGGTTAAAAATTTATTGTAGAATATGTTATCGTGTTGTATTTTAATAAAGCCGGATATGTTTTAGAAATGCTTCAACGAGTTTTCTTAAACCAAGCTACTTTAAATGCTAAGTTGTCGAATGTTTTAAGAACGTTTTACGAAAGTTGCACTTATTAATCGTGTAGCATACATAAACATGATAAAAACGAGTTTGAGATAAGAACTTGCAACTGTATACCAAAAATGTTTATATCAAAGTAAAAATTTTAAAAACACGAAGTATGTATCTTTTTAGTAAGTGAGACTCACTGTTTTAGTTGTACCAACATTATTGTTTTAAACAGTTTTAAGAATGAAATTTCAGAAACGTTCTGTTCACGTTTCAAATTCATTTCTTCCATGTGTATTTATTATATATTAGGCGATGAATGTAGATATTTCAAGGTTCGAGAGGCATTTTTGAGACATTCATAAACTTGGCTTTCAACGTTGCATTGTTTCTAAAAAGCATTTCTGAAATGTTTTGGGTCGTATTTGTAATCGTGTGATGTTTAATTGTTTGTACGTCCATCTGATCAATTTCGACTATATTAATTCATCATGTACAGAAGTATCTTACCTGGAAGGTCGGCTCTCCGCTGGCGGCGTCAAATTCTCCGACAATTGTGGCAAATTCGGATTGTTGTTATTGTTATTAACACCATTATTGTTTCCATTGTTATTGTTTCCATTCAGAATAACGGAGTTGTCAGCAGGATTGGTCGATCCGGTAGGCGTGATGTCCTTGATCGTGCCATCGGCCTGATTGATCACAATAATGTGCTCCTCAACTGGTCTCTGATTCTGATTCGGATTCTGCTCATCATTTCTCTCGTTGATGTTGTCGGGGAATGTCACGAATCCTGAAGCCGGAACGTCATCCGTCTGCGTTGCTGCATCTTGTTTATTGTTGTTGTTATTATTGTTGTTGTTGTTGTTGTTGTTGTTGTTGTTGTTATTGTAGTTGTTGTTGTTGTTGTTGTTATTGTCGTTGTTGTTGGGTGTTGGGAAGACGAAGGTCGACTGGACAGTTTTCGTGTTCTGAGAGTCACCGTCTGCTATGGGTGTCGTTTTCACGGGACCCTGGTTCGCGGCACCAGTGGGGTTGTACCAGTTTTGTGGGTTGTAGCCCGATGATGAAGAGGGCTCGACCACGGCGACGGATGGGAGAGCTACGGAGAGCTTCTGGTCCAACACTGGTTGTTGAACGTTTGTTGAACCCTGCAAAATTGAAATATAGCATTTTTATAGTACTAGCAATTGATATTATACTTAGAATTAAAAGATCCTTTTGTAGCAAGAGTTATCTTCATTATTTGTTATAATATTGTCTCAGAATAGACATTTAGAGCTTTCTATTTGTGAGTAAAGCTATATCCTTTCCGTGCCGACCACACGGTGCATTAATACAATTTTCAAAGAAACAAAAAAAACGATGAAAACAAATCCTTTTTCAACAAAAGAGGCCTTTTTCTGAGTGATAATATGTCATTAAATGCAAGACTATGAATTGTGATTCATTAATTACGAATTATTAACTCTGATAAAGAACTCACCGAACCAAAGATTGGCCTGAAGTTATTTTCGTTAGAATTGGGCGCGTAGGGATGCTCCTCCATGGCAGTACCATGCGTGTAATAGCTTCCTTCAACATTCTGCCGGTTACCCAACACGAATGACACGGTATCTTGGTCGTGCGGTACGATAACATTGCTGGTGCTCTCTGGAAGCACGTTGATCACGCTTCCAGGTCTGCCGTATATGTTACCGGGGAAGTGCACTCCCGAATTATGCCCGCCATTGTTGTTATTATTGTTATTATTGTAGAATTCAACAGGTCTGTGTCCTTCAACAAAGTTTTCATGCACCGGCGGGATATGTATATGGCTGTTGCCATTGTCAAGTGGCATCGAAGTCACCGGATGTTGCTGCTGGTGAATCGGGACCATCATCGGTGGCCTATCACTCGTCAGATGAAAACCATCAATCTGATGTTGCTGTGGCTGATGCTGTTGCTGATGATGATAATAAGATGGAGACGTAGCCGGGACCGGGGTAGTCGTCGTGGTGGACGCCGTCGTGGGTGCGGGTGTCATTGTCGTGCTGCTGCCGGTGGTTGTGGTGATCGATGGAAACTCCAGCTCAATGCTCTGGACGATCTCACCGCGGTCCGGCAGCTGCTGGTGGTGCGGTTGCTGTTGCGGGTGCTGGAGGACGTGGTGATGTTGTTGATTGTTTTGTGGATGCTGCGGCTGATGATGATCCTCGGGTGAGGACTCGTAGTCATCGTAGCCGTCGTTGTAGTCGTAGGTCGTCTGCACGATGACTCCGCTGGGACTTTGCGGTCCGTTGCTGTGGCCGTTCTGATCCTTATCCGTCATCGGATAATGACTGTAATTGAGAAAAGTGATAATCTTTTAAAAAAAGTTTGTAGTTAACTTAAATTTTGCCTAACATTTTTCTTTTTGATTATTTTTCACTTTTGTACTTTTCATCCGCACACGGAAATGGTCCATTAATGAATCGAAAGTGACCTCAAACGAAATCTGACTTAAAGTATACTGCAAGTAATTTTCTCTTGAAATGATCTTAACATTTTTATTGTCCTTGTCAGTCGACTTTACCATTTTCTTATGGTCATTTTTTATTATTATTTCTCACACTTTCTTTACTAATACTAACGTGGAAATGAACCACGACTAGATTGAAGGTGATCGGCAATGAAACAAGAGTGACCGGAAGTGAACCATAACTGATGACTGTTTTCAAATTTATTTTATATTATAGGGTATTTAGTTAATTACGCATTATTATCCATTAACTTTTAATAAAAAATTTTAAATAATGACTATCAATTTAAGAGCGTGTTAGTTAACGAGGAAACTCACAAGGAGAGTGTCTTACCTCCAAGTTACCGACTTGGTTGAGGCATTACGAAACATTTTCTAGTATTTAAAATTGAACCTTAGTTCCCGTATAGTTTGATCTCATGGGTCCTTATTCAGTAGACATATCCTGTATTATTAACTTTACTATATCAGCAGTTCTATTAAGGTTTTTAGTTGTACCTCAGCACCCAGGACTTATCAGGTTACTACCAAAATACATTTTCGAAAGCTCCATCAAAATCAGAGACCCTGAACTAAGACACTCTCCTTCTAGTTTGATTAAAAAATAACGACAGATAAAATGATCTTTGACTTACCCAAACTTATCAGGTGTGTCGTACTTGCTGCCCTGTATCTTCTCGATCGGCAGCATGTCCTCGTACTCGTCGTAGCGGGTGGAGCCCTTGGACGGCTTCCACGTGGTGATCTTCGGATGCGGCGTCGGTGCTGGCGTAGTGGTCGTGGTCGTCGTGGTGGTCGGCGCCCTGGTTGTGCTCATCGTCGTCGTCGTTGGTGGCTTGGTCGGCTTCAGCGGCGTCGTTTTCTTCTCCACTGGTCTGGCCGTGGTAGTAGTTGTCGTCGTCGTCGTTGACGTGGTCGTCGGCTTCATCGTCGTCGTCGTCGTGGTCGTAGTTGTCGAGGTCGTTTTGGGATAGTAGACCTTGCGGGTGGCTGTACTGATGGATACCTTGAACATCGAGAATTATTTATTAGGCATCGGTTTTGAAAAATGACTATTCAGGTTAGATGGAATTATTTCTAGATTGGTAACTAGATATACCGATTTTTGTAAAAGTGGCTAATTTCTAGTCTTAAAATCGTTGTATGAATAGTCCGATTTCTGCTATAGGATTTTGCTACTAAAAACCTTTAACAACACTTTATTCCAACACAACGATATAGTTATCCAAATTATAAATTAGTTATTATATGCGTGATTCTCAAAAATGTTGTGTTTATGTATTCCCACACACGTTTCACAATGCCAATTGCGTTTTTTGTACGTCAAAGGTTCTGGTACATGAATTCTAAAGATCTTTTGTATAGCCCAAGTAAAGTAGGATATTATAATGAAATGCAATCATATACTTGCAGATCAAACTATATACACTATAGCAATGCCATGATGCATATCAAACATATTTTACAATCATCCATATCCAAATTCACACATGCAATACTTAAAACAGGCACTAAGAAAACAAATAAAAAAAACTCCCAAGCTACATCAAAGAAAATACGTTAATGATAAAAAAATACCTTTGTAGCGGTCTCCTGATGATACGGCCGATGATTATTGATATTATAACTATTCGAGCCACTCTGCACCTTGGTATTGGCGTAGCTGCTCGATATCAGCGGATAGTTGTCCCTCTCGTACTTCTCCGAGCTGTATCTCACCGGCAGATTGAGGAAATCGTGAAAGCTCGGCGAGTAGGGATTGATCTCGTTGGGTCCGACGCGCTCGTTCTTCGAGTTCGTCGAGACGGTGCGCTTGCTGTCGAGGTAGCCGATCTTGCCGTACGGCCGATCCTCGTCGATTCTCGCGGTCTCGTCGTTGGCGTCGTCACTGGACTGATCCTCGTCCTCCTCGTTGCGGTAGGTGTCGGTGAGGTTCAGGGCCTTGAGGGGCGGCGTCTTCTCGAAGTCGATCTTGCCCGTGATCGGATCCTTCTCCAGGGAGAAGGGCTTGCCGCCGTTGAACGCGAAGGCGTAGGGTAGCTTGTACCTGGGAGAGTTGGAAAGATGATTTTTTTATTAGATGTGTGCTTTCTATTATTGATAGTTAGCGAATTTTAAATTTTTGTCTGATATATGGCTGTTTGGTAAAGAGAGAATTTTATAATTTACATTTATACAAATTGGTATTGTGATGACTATTTGTAATAACCGTTACCGACATTATCGATTTTTCGTTTTACGCAGTCTATTTTTACTTTAATAACATTTTACGAACGTACGCACATTCATAGTGATAAATAGATTGTGCGTACGTTCGCGAAATTTAAAAACCTCATTTGTTCATTGAATAAAACGAAAAACTGCAATGTCGCCATCCGGCATTCCCTTAAAGTATAAATATTGTAAACTATACACCTGTAAATATATTCATTTTTCGTATATAATTATTAAATAATGCTACTGTTACGATTTTAATTGTCCAAAAAATGGTGAACATTTCTAACAATAATACGAGGTTCAAAGCAATTTTTATTATTTTTTAACGTTTGTAATCGATATTACTCAGAATAATGTATTTTTGATCTGCTTTAGGAATCATTTTCATAAATATTTTTATAAAATGTGTATCGTTTAAAAGTACCCTAAACTGTATCTACAATAGAAAAATTTCGAATATTTTGCTCAAATACCACCAAAAATCAACTATCCTACCTTTAAAGCATTTTTAGTCTTTTAAAATAAAAAGAAAAAGTAATTTTCTATAAAAAATACAGACAAATCAAAATAAAGTTTCAATCCTCGATCATATCTATATACCTTGGCTCTTGATCGGGATAGGGTGTCGATGCGACGCTGGATCCGCTCTCCTCGGCAATGAGATCCATGTCGGTGTCCTCGGCCGTTCTCGCGAGAACCAAGTGCGAGGTCGCGAGCGTGTCGTCCGACACCTTCTTGTTGTCGAGGTGACCGCCCATGAGAAAGTCCGCCGACACGCACAGCACCGCGGCACTGGCGAGCAGCAGTGGCGTCCAAATCGTCGACACCATTTTGGCACTGAAACCAAGAAAAGTATTTCGAAGCTTTATATTTTGTTGTTAAACGTATAGCTTTATTATTTGTAGTAGAAACGTATTTTTCTATCAAATTAAATTTATGGGAGATGAGTGTTAATAATTAATTGGTTACACTCTGAGAAATGTTTTAAGATGCTATAAGGAGAAAATGAAATCTTTTTAAAATGATTTAAAAAGGACCTTTAAAATACACTTCTTTCTAATAAATGGAAATGAAAGAGATTGCAATTTTGACTAAGGTTTACTTATTATATTTCGAAGGGTCTATCCAGAGATTTGTACCTATAAATTCGTAAGAAGTTGGTTTTAGGTATTTACCCTTTTTAAAAATATTTACGTTTATATTGTAAACTTTTTTGAAAAACAAGTATTGTATTATAATTCTATTCTATAATGTATAAATTTTGGCCACTGTTCTGTTTCTGGACATATCTTGTTTATAACTTTAAATTTTAAAAAAGAAATATAATTTACTTGTACCTAAAAGGTTTTAAAAATTTATATGGCCACAAATGGTACTAAAGTGGCTAAAACAGTGCATTTACTTATGATAATAAAAGTTGTTTGTAAATATTTTAACATAAGTATCATATGCTAATACTTTTATGTCCCCGCCAATTTAATTGTTTACTCAAATGTTCAACAAATATTGAGTCAAGAAATATCTAATGTAAATAAAATATTCGTATTAAAATAGTAAAAAGAGTTTTGTCTAACAATTATTTTCTTACTTTAAAAGATTATATATCTACTCATGCAAGCTTATTCTTTTTGGTTCAAGAAACCATTTATCTGTAAGTGTTAGTGTATAATATAATTCCATTTAAATGTACCAAGCAGTAATTTACTTGTCGAACATTCATTTACATATAGGCTGTACAAATTATAATCAAGATCTCATACATTAACTTTCTTCGAAATTAATACTCGCTCAAAAGCATCCGATCGAATCATAATAGCACTTCCCCGATATACACACAAAAATCTAAAATCTCTCCTTTAAAAACCATCCATTTCCCGGATGGCGAGTCGCAAAAACGCCTCCGCGCAGAAAAGCACCTCCCTCGAGAAAAACAACCCGCACAAAAGAGAAACTCAACGCTCCCAGAAACGGCACAAGAAAAGCTCTAAAAGTAAAACTCGCGCGAATTCAGCGCGCCGCAATCTAATCAAAACAGCGGCAAAAAAACGGAACAAAAGTCGTTTATAATGCAGGAAGAAGAAGAACAAGAACAAGACCATAAGACGCTCAGGCCTCGCGGTATAAGAAGAAAAAAAAACGAGGCGATCGCCGCTCATAGCACCTCGCTCGCGCGCGAGATATCTATAATGAGGAAAGGGTACCGTTAACGAAGATTATTACGTCACCGAAGGCACGCCGGTCTCGCTAGTGGGTCATCGCTTTCGCGTCCCGCGCGCGGTGCTGGAGGCGCATACTGAGGAGATATATTATACCTATACGTACACACAACCATACGCACATTGCACAAAAATCTCGAGTCTTCGACTTCCTGCGCACGCGAGAGAACCTTATTTTTTCCTTCTCCGCACGTGACACTTACGATTTTTACCCTTTTTTGTGGCGGTGGTGGTGGTGGTGCAGATGGCTGCCTGGCGTTTTGAATGCAGCGCGATTTTGTACGGTTATAAGTATGGGTATTACTCGCGAGTGTTGCGGTGATGCAGCGCGCGAGGATATGTGTGTATTAAAATGAATAAGCGAGAGAAAAGCGCGGGGATTGATATCGGTCGTTATGGAGAGAGATGAAAAGGCAGGCGATTGGTATAGAGAAATTTATAATTCGATGATAGATGTTCGTGGACTTGGATTTTATATTTTGTTCTTTGAATTGAAAAGAATTTTTATAAATAGGATGAAGTTTGTTAATTGTGTAAATTTTCGTTACTAAAGAATAAGGTGAGTTATGGTATACATACTTTACGAATAATACATTTTCTATTGCAATCTCTTCATTAGGTTTTAATTATTAAATAGAAGGTTAGATTATTATTATAAAATAGAAAAGATACGATTTATAGTATAAGAAATGACGTGTATTTCAGTAGCAAAAGACGAGTCGTAAAAATTGTATCAGTTATGAAAAGTGTAATCTTCTGCATTTGATTTAAGATGCAAATAAGTAAAAAATATGTGCTACATATACTTCATAAATGCATATATCATTTGACAGTCTCGAAAGACATACATAAGTATTCATATAAGTATCCCTTTCCCTTTCTTTTTAAAAAAAGATCATCGTCAGCCATCAAAAACCTTTTAATACAAAGTCGGTCCCTGACACCTTATAAAAGCCGCCTCAGCGACTAAATAAACCCACGCTCGTAAAACGAAATTATTAATTGCGCCCTCTCCGAACAAGATAAATTTCGTTTGATCGGCAAGCAATAACCGGCGAATAAAAGTACCGTAAACCGCCGCGTCGCATCCCAACGTATATATCTCTCGGCGGTCCACTTTTTAAAATATCTTTCCTCCTTTTATCATTTCCGCTGCGCTCCGCGCGTCTGCCACTCCTCGGCACTTCCTAAAATCGTCGAACAATATTACCTCCGCGCCCGATTCCTTACATCGCGGCGACTCTCCAAAGACAAACTGACAACAACCGACGCTCGCTGACCCGACTTCGGTGACGGCGCGAGCGTGGCATTCCGCGCTGGAAAGGCGCCGCGCGTGCAATAACTTTCCCACGATGCAGCGGACAATGAACGGCCAGATAAGCGCGACTTTGTCGCAGCCCCGAAACCTACAAGTTGGAACGACGATATGGCTCTGGGAATGATGGATAACCCAATAAAATGGGCCGGATTGATCCGTGAATCAGTCAAAGGATTCGACGTAGCCTGGTTTTATTATAGTTGCGTGAAACCAATAATGACCGGCGTAAAAGTTAAAGAGACAGATAAATGATCTGTGTAAAAGATATTACTCGAAAATGGAATTTGAGACTTATAGTTATATGAAATTCTGACAATTAAAACTTCTTTCAGATTAATCACACAGATTTTCTAAAAAAAAAAAGAATTAGATACGTCTAATTAAGATTTCAATTTAAATCATTATTAAATATTTTAAATATCTTTTAAAAGTCTTTTGCGGATCTTTCATAAAGTACATATATGTTCTAATTTGAAGGTAAAAAAATGTGTCGATAATGGATTTTTTTACTTATAACCTAGAGGTTAGTTTCAAGTGATACATCGTATGTCACAAGATTTATCAAAAACCCAATTATATAAAAAAACGTCAAATATGACATTCATTGCGTAGATTTAATGATCTTATTTGACGTTTTTTCTATATAATTATGTTTTTGATAAATCTTGTGATACACAGTTTATCACTTGAGACTAACCCCACTGTGTGATTTTAACTTTATTAACATTTTTTTTACAAAATATACGTAAAAAATCTATAAATAAACATAATAAGACTTATATAATTTTAATGATTGTCAAAACATCTTAAAACCTTTTCAAAACTATTTATAGATCTCTATTATTGATTATTTTAAATTCATTGTAACAAAAACTTTTTCAATAAATATTGATTTTGTACATTAATAGTTGCAGATTAATACATCGTATTTTTGATTATTCTAACTCAATTTGTTGTTTTCTATAACGATTTCGGCCACCCGGGGTTTATAATAACTTGAGGATGACTGTATGTATAATTGGTAAAAATTAAAAAGCAATTTTCCCTAAAAACCCAATTCCTCCGCTAACTGTACACCCATCACCACCCACGTCTCCTCATCCATCCATACCTACACCAACGCAGCGGCTCGATAATATAACCGTTCACCGAACGGTCGCGAGCGCACTTACACCGCGGACACCTTATATATACCTCTCGGCTCTCACTGTCTCGTAACACGCCGAGCGCGGAATAATAACAATGCACCGAAAGAAGCTCGCACTTCTTGTACCCACATTATCGTTCCGGTGAAAGGACGGAAGAGGCGGTGGTGGCGATGGTGTCGGCTAAAAGGAGAATGCACCCATGGGCATCGATATGCGCGAGACACCAGCTTATATACACTCCGCCGTCGTCGGGGCCGGCGTAGCGTGACACAGATTCCCCATCGCGGCCATGGTCACGGACGAGGCGTGTACACAAGTATACAATGGGTGCCGACGGACTCGCGTTAGGCATTCGACGTGTGTACGCGGCCGCCGCTTTTATTTCATTCACGAGTGTCGGGGAGAGAGAAGACTTTTCCTCTTTCGCGAAAGGAGATTTGTCTTGCTGGTTGAGGTTGACGCGATGACACGCGCACGCTGCAGCTGACCTCCCTAAATTCGCTTTTGTTCGAGGTTTGATAGTAAGATCACGGAGTTAGGGTTTGGGATTGGTCGAGGCTATTTGTCGCTTTGATGATTGGTCGATCTCTCGTGGGAAAATCTTGCTCTGTTGTTCGCGATTAATGTGGATAACGCAATTAGTCAAGCGTACGCAGAGAGGATTTTCTGATAAAAATTACCGTGTACGTCTTTCTTAATTTGAAATAGTGAAATTTTACTAATTCCCTAGTAAAATATATTCAACTGATTGTATTAGTGCATTTGCGCTATTTAAATAGTCGACATTAACGCATACTTTTTGCTGTGTATTAGTGGAATTTCACTATTTCAAATTTAGAGAGTGATGAAATAAAATAATTAAAATTAATCATATACGCTGGACAATTTGAATTCCGCGGAAAGAATTACTCTTATCTATGGCAATAATTGCTCTGATTCACGGGAAATTTTATCCTACTAAACCAAACGTTTAATTATTTTCACAGTAATTTTTATACGGAAATTATCTCTTTGTAGAGAAGATAAAATTATAAAAATAAATATTATTATAATAAATATTATATTTTTTAAATAGTTTGTCGTCTTTAATTAATTTCACACAAATATTTGATTTAAAAGTCAAGAAACAATAATGTAGTCCAAAATGTATACTTAAAGTTTAAAAGTATTAAGTAAGATTTGTTATTATAAAAATAAAAGTTTATAAACAATTGATATTCGCTGACCATGGCCCGCTATCGTAACGGAATGGAAAACCGAGGCTAATAATTATAGGAAGAACTTAACTATTTAAAAAGTTTTATTCCTTTATTTATTTAATATATTTGTGTTTAGATTATTATGTCTTATTATGCTTTATTATCTTATAAAAAGTATTCCTTAGTATGCTCGACCATATGCAAATTGAAATGTCAAGGAATTATAATGATAATAATTTGCATAATGTGATACATAAAATGTTAATTTTCGCAAGTTAATTGTGATAATCTGTTCATTTATTAACCGGTTTAAAGTATAGTATTCGTGTAACAAGTCGCATTACCATAATTGTATACAGCGCACAACGCAAGAATTTCGAAAACTGACCTGTTGACCCATAAGGAAGTTTGAAAAAATTTAATACTACGTGATGAAAGAGTGTGTATTGTTGTCTATATTCCATAATTATACTTATTATGCATTATTGGATCATAGTGGCAAGAGTAAATATTATCCAATATGGAATAATTAATCAGCATATCAAAATAGGTGAAAGGAGAATCAGAGCAGATACTTCTAGATTTTTTTAATGAGTTTCGTATCGATTTTATAGTTCACTTTTCATAAACCTATTTACTGTTTGTATTTTAAAAGTAACGTTTGGTATAATGTAAATCAATATTGAATTGTCACTTGCGATTTTGAATGCATTGATTCGCAAATTAAAACAGTAAATTTCCGCTCTATTTTAAAATTCAAAGCAGTTATATTATAATTTGTAATTGAATAACGGAGAATATCTTCGCAGCTGATGATAACGTTTGTATTTTATTATTTAGAATCGGTTCGTTTTAATATAAATTGTTTTATTGTTTATTGTGAGTCGGTTAGTTCATAAAAAAATTAATTTAATGCAGTTGAAATGAGTGTATATTATAATCTAAAACAATGATTTCGGTTTAATTTGACATTGTGAGTAGTAACAGGCGAAGTTGGTAAGACATCGAATACATAATTTTTTAATGTAATAAAGTATTTATTACTATTTCTAAAATAAATCAACATACATTTAACATATAGTATACGTAATATCAGATATCTCACAAGCAACAGTTATTTTTCTTTAAGTTATTCACTCTCGAAACACATGGATTTCAATATTATAACTTAAGTAACCAATTTTGTTATAAGAAAAAATCTATTCCATGTAGAACCCTTGTCGGGTTTCTAGCCAAGTTTTAACTACTGTGGCAAAATTAACGAGTTTCAAACCAGTTTCTGACCAGAACTCGTTAATAACGAAAGTATCATATATTTCTTTTATTTTAAACAAGGTTTCACAACGTTAAAAATTGTTTCCCGCAAAGATTCAGCATGTTAAACAAGATTGGTCAAAAACCGCTAAGAAAAGCCGTTTCATTTTCTACCAGACTTGCAGCTTCTCAAAACTACATCGACAGCAACTCGCAATAAATCAAAAAAACACTTTTTCTCCACCAGCACTCCAACTCCTCCAATTCCCCAGCATCCTCGTACAACTATACGCTCAAGGGCATAAAACTCAATCCGCCAGCACCGCGCGCCGTAAAACCGCGAATTCCCTCAAAGATAAACAAACGGCAAAAGAAGCGGACACCCTCGGCGCACATAACAGCTGTTCTGCACCGATCGTCCCATCCTCGCTCCCGGCCGCGCAACGCGAGCTCGAAGGCTCCGAGGCTCTAACAGTGCTTTATATAGCGGACCAGTATACGCACACGAGTCGCATCGTCAAACCAGATGTGGGGATGGCGCGGCATTCTACCGGCTCCGCTTTTTGCGCGCGCCTGCACGCCTTACGGCCGCATTTGGCGATCGTCTTGCACCGACACCGTGTACTCGCACTTTCGAGCGGCTCCGCTTGCAGGTATTATAGGTATTACGTACGCGACAGTGAAAAGTTCACGAGCGTGGCGGGTCTTGCGAGGGGATGCGTGCAGGTGTATACGGGACCCGGATCGCGAGTTTCAGGGGAATTTGAGGAGGTTCTTGTGAGAGACTGAATGGGGAGGTGAAGTAGCACGTGAGATTCGTGCAAATCGTGTTAGCGAGTTTAGTTCGTTTTTCATGGAGTTTGATAAAAATTGAGATTTACAAGATTTAATAGTTCGGCTTATACCTAAATAATGGTTCAAAAAGAATATTAAAGGAGAAAAAATAAGGTATAATTTAAGATGATTATGTTAACCGGTTGTAATGTATAAGTTAATTTTGTCGATCTGATTTAAGATTAATTGAAATTTCAAACGTTATAAAAAGTTAACGTTTCTATTCTTTCTTTTTAAGATTGTAGAGAATAAAACAAACGGAGTTATATATATATATAGTTTTATCAATAGTTAAACAAATGTAATTAAATTTACAATTTACAGTTACGAATATGTACACCATGCAGCATTCAAGCTGTTAAAAATACCGATTCAACTTAAAGTTATCAAAGATTGAAAATTAGTATACGCAAAATTCATGAAACATTAAGAATAATGTATAAATACGATAAATTTGAATGCTTTTGAGTCAAGTTCGTACCCTCATTTTCAATCCACCATAACTTTGAGTTAAATATAAATCTCAAATTAAAACGTCTTTCCTACATTAATCTTCTTTTTCCAAACACTATTAAGGATGCGTTTATATTGAGTTGTTAACTTTTATGCCAAAATTCAATATTTATCAATCTTCACGCTAATGTATCTCCGGTACAAGGGTCCATAAAAATAAATTTCGGTTGGTTTGTTCTGTCGTTTAGTGTTATAACATCTCGTTAGCGCTTCGATCTCAATGGATTTGTACACATCGGAATTCGTTATTTTGCGCGTGCGAGCTCGTGGAATGTGTACGCGAGCCTCGCGCTCCGTTATAATATGGTGTTCGCCGCACGAGGCAAGGGGAATAAACAGATTGGCGAGCAAATCTTGCGCTCGAGTGGAGGAATAATATTAGTGATTTTATGGGTGGGATCGAGATAGATCGTCACTGTGCGATTGAATTCTAAGATTCGTTAATTATTTTGAGATGAGTGTGTGTCTGTGTATTCTTGGAAATGTGTTGAAGAGTTGTGGATATAACGGTTATTCATGATTACATGATATTTAAATGTGTAATTGTGGATTGATGATATCTTCAGCCGTTCATAGTCAATTTGAATAGGAGAGTCAGGATGAGATTGAAAACTTTATTGAATGAATTTTAATTTTGACAATTTTCTTTAAAAGGGAGCCCACGCATCGATGTAATTTAGCTTTTTATTGTTTAAACTATGTAAAAGAATTTATCAACACTATTTATTTGTCATTATATAACAAATTTCAATAATATTTAAGACCAAATTAATACTAACAGATATATTTTAAATTTTATAATAATACATTTATTTTGCACATTATAAAATGATTTTTCGTATTTAAACATACATAAAATAACTAAACTAAATAGTTTAAATCAAAATACAACATTTTTATTTTAGTTAATTTTTTAAGTAGTTCTCACATATCACTAAAAAAATCTTCAGCAGGATGAATATTAGTTGCAATCTTTTAAAACCAAATCAATGGTTAAAAAAACGGTTAGAGTTAATTTTAGGGTTTAAAATTTTATCCAAATTATGACTGTGATAATATTATGACTTAAGAATATCCAATTTTAAAATTCATTATTCAAAGTTTAATTGAATTTGGGTTTCATAGATTATAAAAATATTATGGATTGACAATAACTATATAATTATAATGTTCTCAAAACAATTACATACATTACAACAACAAAACTACATACATTAAAGCGATAATTTTATGCAATTAAATATAATAACACTTCAACAAATTCCTCAATTTTGAATTAGAAATGCAATATCTATCTGTTATACATTTAATTCTAAATACCACATCCACATCGTTCAAATTACGAAATCGCAATCAAAGTCACTTTCTATCATCGAAATCAAAGCAGAACACACGCCTCCATTACGCTCCAACGAAATTAAACCCTTCCCATCCCATATTACGCGTACACTCACATCTACACGTAAACCCATCCAACAACCCATTCATTTTTTACACAATGCGCTCACATAATACACATAATAGGTACACTAAATTTCACCGAATCACGTAACGTAAATAGCACAGGAACTCGAAATCGAAATTAAAAAAAAACTTCGAATAAAAAAAGAGAAGTAAAAAAAAGAAAACGATTCTTCGTACGCGCGCGAGAATCCACTCTCGACTCGAGAAAGAGAGAGAGAGAGAGAGAGAGAGAGAGAGAGAGAGAGAGAGTATAAGCGAAGTTTCCCATGAACGTATTATCAGAGTCATTGCCAGGGCCGCGCGCGGCGGCAGCGTCTGCGGCGATCACGAGCGTGACCATGCCGCGCGCGGTGAGTGGTACAGTGGGATTTTGGGACGACCTACTTATTCGTCTCTCTCTCTCTCTCTCTCTTTCTCTCGGCTTCTCAGCTCATCTCGCGGAGGATGTATTATCGTATACTGCGCCGAAAAAGTGGATATTAGCCGTTAGTATAAGAGTACTAAACAAATATAGTTTAATTTTGTCGTGACTTATAATGTATATACATGTACATTAGTAATTTTTTCCGTAAAATTGTAGTAACCCTAACTTGAAAAAATAATATAAATTAATATATTTTAATTGAGATACTAACAATCATATAGTCACCGTAACAAATAAATTATGCAGTAAAATATAATAAGAATAATGATTTGTTAAATTAAACAAATTTAAAACTATTTATGTAACCGAGTTTATTATTGTTAACAATTTTAAAAGATTGCAAAAATTGGCTTATATATTAGTCGGTGCGAACCTGTAAAGTAAGTATTTTATAGTATAATAATTAACTAAAAATGTATACAATGATCTTTGTCTAATGTATATCTTTTACTATACAATATAGTTAACAATTCGAAAAATATAGTATCCGCAATTAAATATCTTCCACTATTGAATATAATAATTGGTACCAAATGATTTTCTTTGGATCATAAAGAACACGAAAAGTCTCATAAAAGCTTTACGCAGACCCGATGCAGTCAGAAACTCTTTCTGTAGACATATTCTTGTTGGGTTGGGTGTATGATTCGTAACGGGTCAGTGCGCGGAGGCATGAAATCGAAGGACCGGATTGATCGGAACTGGTCAGTCAGGTGTATCTACCGGCCGTTTGTTTCCCAGCTCTGCTTTGTATATTGAGTCGATTTTTTGAGATTTAGGAAGCTTAAGAAATTACTAGTCACTTTCGGTAAGGAGTTGAAAAACTTAAAGCATTGGGATGAAGAAAGTTTTGGATGGTGTTTTGAAAAATTACGATTAAATGCAGTAATGTTACTGTTATTATTTATGTATTAATACATTTATATAACAATATCCAATGTTATTCTGACAACAAAATAATTAAAATATTAAGTGTAATATGGTTAAACGGGATTTGAATACAAACTATACATATTTTCAATACTGAAAGGAGTTCTCGTATATACAAATTTCCTCGGTTCTAGATTAAATTTAAAATTTAGAATTTTATTTGCAATATTCGCGAATATCATTAACAATGTATTCATTTAAAAAGTAAACAAAATTATAATGTTTTTAAACATTACTATATATTTTTTTAAAACAAGCGATATTTTAGTGATGAAAATTTCTAACTTTTTTATTTTTGGTTTGTTATAAAAGTATACTTTTAAGTTTGTTTTAAACTAAACCGCAAAGAAATTTGAGACAAGAGCAATTTAGAAGAGTACCTATTTTATAAAAAGTTAAAGTAATTGTCACAATATTTTTCAGTAAATCAAATTTTAAATTAGGGAAAAATAAATTTACTTTTTTTTAAATGTTGCAAACGGTAATTAAAGTTATTAGCTAAGTATTGTAGAAATGTTCTAAATCAGTATAATACCTATATCTTTATTCTTAATCAATATTATTAAAGCTTTAGTTATAGTACCGGTTAATTTTGTTGACTCAGACGTGAATAAATGCGTTGTTTTAATGACGTCAACAAAGAAAGTTTTCTGCTGGTAAAATCCAGATAAGTTTCTAAGTATCGTGAAAAACCCAAATGAAAGTTCTTTCATCACCTTGTTATTTTTTAATTATACCTTCTTGCATATTACACTTCAGTATATTCATCTGAGCGACTTCGTTTAAAATAATAACGTATCAATGACGTTTTATGAAACATAATTTTGTATATTGTAAAAAGTAAAACAATTCATAAATTCACTTTGTGTTTCTAGATCAGAATAAACATCATATAAATGTATAATAAAGTAATTGTTGATTGGACTTTCAGAAATAGAAACTGCAACGAATTTTCCAGAAAAGAACTTTCTTTGTTGACGTCATTCGAACATCCGTCATACGTAAACAAGTAAAAAAATTGTGACCTGCTTAGTAATTCCCGTGATTAATATCTACGAAAGTTTGAAATCTCTCTTTTGAGAATGAGAAACATGTTTTGGTAAACACTGTCATTTAAGATTTTTTATTAGATGAAAGTATCGCTTGTTTCTTTGCAGAAACAGTTTTGCAATTCTGCAATTGCAATGAAGAACCAACTAATTTTAATTAAACGTTCGGTTTACTTTCAAGTATCTGTAAATACCTTTACATTATGGAATAGCGAACAATGTGATTCTCAAACGATTAATAAAGAATTATTATAGCTACGCCCTGCGCATTAATTGGACGGTGCCCAAAATGATGGCTCATTATATATTGTCGGGTCGTTCTCAAGGTGTAGATCGACGATGATAACTTTATAAAGTTCTGCAAAATTGACCTTGACCGTAAAATTTTGATTAAATTTGAAGATCAAGGTTAACTCTGCGGTACGTTAACCCTAATTACATGTGTTATCTGTGCAATATTAAATTGTACCTTTAAAAAAGTTTTAATATATTAAAAAGATCATATCGTCGTACTCATGTAGGTACGTAAAACAAAAACCATTTTTTAATAAAAAATTATCTGATTTCATGGAAAAATTACCCTGATACTTGGTAAATATTAACGTCATCCGGGAATATACGGACTACTCTGGAAATATACTATTCTTATAATTTTTATCGAAAAATTATATCTATTTAAATTGAATGAAGATTAGATCTATAATTATTTTCTATCACTATTAATTGAAATTTATTATTTAGTTTATTACTTTATGCGAACTTAAGATTAATCACCCAGCAAGGTAACAGTATAACACCTTCAGAACAAGCCTATGATAACTGAAAATTCTTTGAACTTGTTTTTTATACAACAAATAGGTTACACGATAATAAAAGCTTATCGTGTACATCGAAAATTGATTTATATAATTCTTGAGAAATCCTACTACATAAATAAAACACAAGTTAAAAATTTTTACTTAATAAATAACCTGTCTCACTCGCTTCTTCCTACAGTCTCACAAGAATTTCGAGGACCAAAGTACCCAAAAAGACCCACAGAACACCGGTAAGAAA
Organism: Gastracanthus pulcherrimus; assembly: GCA_949152435.1. Classification (NCBI taxonomy): domain Eukaryota; kingdom Metazoa; phylum Arthropoda; class Insecta; order Hymenoptera; family Pteromalidae; genus Gastracanthus; species Gastracanthus pulcherrimus. Next base: position 25,614,431 of record OX424574.1, on the reverse strand, counting down.
CCAAACAAGAATACCCAACTGCTCGCGTAATCCACGAGAGATACCATCAAGCCCACCTAAGTATAACCAGTCCGTATAATTGCATCACACACACACACATACGCACTAGACACTGCGTTGCACTATATCAGCGGCGAGTGCAACGCGCGGAGGGGGGGTCAAAGAACTGCGCTGCGCCAAAGGTGCGCGGCGCACGAGAGGATCCTGCTCGACGCGTGATATATACGGACAGCTGAGAGCGCGAGCGCGCGACTCCCGGTATACGACAGAAGGCGAACCAGGAAGGGAATTACAGCTGCGGAGAAGACTTTGAGATGTGCAATTATGTACCTCGTCAAAACAACAACAACAACGGCAACGTCCTCGCGCTGCCTGCAGAGAGGTCGTTATTAAACGTTTATGGATGCGGCTATTCCTCCGTGGAGTTGTATGGGTGACGACGGGTGCGCGTGCTGTTCGCGGGCCTACCACTGGTTATCGGGTACTGGTTTGCAGCGGTGGTACTGTTACAGCGCGCCCTTAAGCCGCGCGAAAGTTTATGGGTGGTGGACGCGGACGTGGATGAAGGGAGTCGCGAGTGAGGGTCAATTATTTCGTCTGGCTCTCGCAGTGGAGTTTGGAAACTCAATGTTGGAATGTGGGATGTTATAGGTATAGGTGGGTGTATGGTTTGTTTACAGTTATTTAAGAAATAAATGTTTGGGAAGACAAGCGCTATCGTAAATATTTTTTGAACTTTGATTTTGAAGCAGTAAACGTAAGAGTAATATGAGCATGCGAAAAATAAACTAAAGATCAGTAGCTTGGCGATTAAAACATGTCTTTGCTCTACATGGTTATAAGGAGATTTAAGTATAAAAGTTACAGTTTTATTTTGAAAATCGGTATGCATTAAGTAGAAGAAACGCATCGAGAAACATTGTCACAGGTATACGTATCATATTCAATGCATAGTTTTTGAAAAAATAAAATTGAAAAAGAAAACATGAATAATCAATAATGTTGAAATCAATAAAACAATTTCTTATTTAGGTTATGTGTACTCCTTCGGATTTTTTCTTCAATCCTTTAAGGTCGGAACCTTTTTCCGTTAAGAAAATCGATTTTCTATCGTCTTTAATTAAAATACCTTCAAAATAGATAAAAAGTGAGTAAAAAAAATTTTTGATTTTCTTAAAAGAAATTCAATTTTTTAATCTAGTTTGGACCGTCAAGGTTTTCTAAGTAATATATATTCTATTGCCATATATTTAGTTTCACAATTACATGATTTTTTATGAAAAAAATTAAGAAAAAAACGAATAATATACTATGAGACAGCAGTAACCCACCAGGTATTGAAGGGTACGATTACTAAAAAATATTTTAGTTGAGTAAAATAATAGTTTTCAATATATATTACACTTTTGCCGAAGTTCAAACTGTCTTTATGATTGTTTAAAGAAAATTTCTGGGTGGTACAGAAATAAGTACACATGCCCTATGTTCGAAAAATTATCATTCTCCTTCTCATCTTCTCATTGGCCGTCTTATAATTTTGTCGAGGGACTGCACTTTAAGCTGGACAATCTGTCCATCAATTTAAATTGGAACATATCTAAATATATATTCTATATGTAATCTCTAGAATTTGGTTTATTAATTGGTACCACTAATCATGCTTAACCCTTCCGCTTCTCTAGGGTCTACTTCAAACATTACCGATGTATCGTAAATTTTCCTCAACTTTTTCAGAATCTTAGGAAAATATTTGACTAAATTTAGGTAAATATCCGGCCTCGTAGCGCGTCAAAGGAAGTGCTATTTTGTTGCTCCTTTACTAATATTAAATGCATAAACTATTGAAAAACTACTATTTGTAAGACTTAATAATCCCCATTTAATCATAATTTTTCGTATTATTTGTTGTGAATAACACTTCGTGTTTTCCGAAATTAGGCGTACCCTCCACCCAGCCGTCGATTTACCCACCAAATGCAGGCCTGAAAGGCCCAAATAAATAATCCAACAAATCCAAATACAAAATCTCTCGAACTCAACTCACCTCTTCGAATACTTCTTGAATCCTCCTCTCCAATCCTCCTCTCGAGCCTCCTCAAAATAAAGAAACCAATCGTCTATAAACCCTACAAACCAGCGAGAGAACCGGGCATGATTCGCCTCTCCGTCGAACCATCAACCCTCCGAACAAACGATGAAGAAAGAAATCCCTCTCGCGCGCAAAGTCGAAAAAAGACCGTCCAGCAAAAAGAGAAGAAGAAGACTTAAGCCCGGCCGCGCGTCTGCGCACAGGCTCAGAGCTCGCAACTCCGCGTACTTGAACACAATCGAAAAGCTCTCTCTGACTCGTGTCGCGCGCCCGCCGCGTACCTTCGAGGACTGGCGAAGGTGTGCGATACGTAGAGCCAGGGGGGACCGCCACCACCGCCGCTATCGAAGGCCGCGCCACGCACCGCGAGGAGAGCCTGCAGGAGAGGCGCATATGCACGCTCGTGCTCTCGAGCTGGGTAGAGGACGAGCGAGCGCGCGCGCGCGCGCGGAGAGGAGGCGAAACGGTACGGCGGAACAGTTAGACGGCGACCCAGATTCGCGGCCAAGACGTGCCAGTTTCTCGACGCGCGCGCGCGCGCGCTCGGGGAGCAACGCCAAGCCGGCCGATGGATGGATCGTCGGTAATATAGGCGTGTGTGTGTGTGAAAGAGATGACGATGCGCGATCGCAAGGTGTGAGAGTACGGTGGATTATGCGTGTGAGTGAATTTTGGATATCGGTGGGTGGATTTGAATGTCACGTTGGAACCTAACGTGTAATCGATTTGTTGAGAGGGATACTTGTCTTTTACGGGAATTTTGTTTTATTGTAGGTGCTGGTATTTAGCAGTATATCTATGAGAAATATGAGATAAACATATTTCAGTGATTTCGTGGGCAATATTATTAAATAATCTTTGGTTTTTATTTTTATTCAATATTCAAATCTATTGTACATAAGTATTTTATGAAGGGACGCATTGGTCCTTCGGAGGAGTTCTGTGCAGTATCAGTATTCGGCACGATATAGCGATGCAAGATTAAAGTTAAACTGGTTGCGCGCACTTGTTGCAATTCCAAGCCTCGATCGTATAGGCATTTCGAGTTTTTACTTGTTGTAAATATAATTACTATCAGGTAATCCTGATCCACTTAGTTTTGGTTTAGAGTCGATAAGTATATTGGAGAAGAGATTGTATAGATTGAGTACTTTAGGATTGCGGTTTTGTATCGTTTGTACTAAGGTTGATTCGATTTTTGATTGATGAATCAAAGAGATTTTTTATGTAATAGGTGCTTTTTGCTGTTTTACCTTCTTAAAAGTACCTTGCTCTATTGGTAAGAAAATTGATAGATTTTAAAAAACTTGGTGTTATACTGCGTGATATAGTTCTTAAAATGACTCACTAGGAGAGTGTCAGACTTTCGGAAAACGAATTTTGCTGAAACTTTGAAAATAGTTTTCTGGTACCTTAACTCTGGTACCTTACTAATAACTTGAGATACAGCTAATAGCGTAATTAACATATGCCCAATGTTAAAAATCTTGTATATATAGATATGCTAATGATATTAATAAAATATGATCTATCTACAAAAGCCTATTCGAGAAAACTACGAGCAATAGGCTTCATTTTTAGGACCCGAGAAAACGATTCCCAAATTTTCGTGAAAAACGGCGACCCGGAGGTCTGACACTCTGCTTGTCAGTTACATTATTAAGGTCCGAATTTATATTCGCGTCTCAGGTGTTAAGCTGCAGCTATCTTTGTCGCACTCATGCGTTTTCTTATGGTTGAGACAAGGACAGCTGCATCTCAAGATCTGAGATACGACTATAAATTCGACCTGAGTCATATCGTTTTTGGTTATTAATGTGTTAATTTTATAAGTTGGTTAAGTTCTTAATATTGATATATATTCGCTTCCACTATAAATTTTTGTATAAATACAGTAGTAGCTTTGTATACCTTTTATTTTCTACTTACGCCAACAATTCATCAAATTTATTACATAAATAGTTTTTAACAAATTAATGACGGTGTTAAATTTACCAAAACCCACATTATGAAAAGGTTGGCTGACACACTGTATTGTATGCGCATTTTTTACACTCATTAGGTGCCTAATAATGTTTACGATTGCTTGTACTCTTCTAATGAAGATCTTTAGAATTCAGCAACCCAAATAACTTGCCTATAATACCTTTTGCTCCGCCAGGGAATTACAAACAATTTAGAACAAGTATATTCCCACATGTTTTTGTAGCTGAATCGTTGACAAATTGTTCATACTATACTTGTTAACATTCAGATTCGTAATTATATACGTCTATTTATAAAATAATGACAATCAGTAAATAAAGTTAATACAACTATTTTACAATGTTACAAATATTTCTTAATAAACTATACAAGGTTTCGATTTATATAAGTATAAATTAATGCTATAACTAACAAGGAGAGTGTTTCACCTATGGGAATTGACTTTCGGTGAGACTTTGAGAGGTGGTTTCTGGTACCAGCCTAATACCCGTATTTCCTTACAATGGGCCCTTATTCTAGAGATATGAGCTTTTTTATTATGAATACGCATTAATTTAATAAAGAATGGTCTACTTCACATCATAACTACGTAAGTTTAGAAGTTATACATACGTTCAAAAAGTAAATAATGATGGCGGAAACAAGCTTTAATTTAAGCTTTACTTCACATAAAAATATTCGAGAAAAATCGGTTTTTAAATTCGTTGAGTTTTCACGTATTTTTAGGCACCATCTTCATTTGTTAATAACTTTGGACCAAACTAATATGTTTTATACGAAATAGTGCTTAAATTAAAGCTCTTTCCACCTACTCTTATTTGCTTTCTAAAAATATTTTTTAGCGTCAAAACTTTTGTAGTCATGATATGGAGTAGAGATACCATTGTTTACTAAAAGAATGCATAATTGGAGAAAAATAGCTCATATCTCGAGAACTAGGGCCCATTCGAACAAAAGACAGGTACTGGACACCAGAACCCATTTCTTTAAACCTTACTGAAATTCGTTTTCCACCGGGGGGGGGGGGAGAGGGGGCACTCGCCTTGTAAGTTTAATTTGGCTTCCCATTAGCATTTTTTTTTAATTTTACTGGGCTGCTCCTTCGCGTAATTTGCAAACGGCACTGTAAGAGCATTTTTATAACCAATCAACTGGTTCTTCAGAAACCGGTGCAGATGCAGTGAAGTCGAGGGAGCAACAGTCGTCTTCCTTATTGCCTATATAAATAATTCCACCTCGAAGTCTTAACAGTCAGAGCTCAGTTCTGCTGTGAGCGTCACTGATCAATACTAATAATATGTGCGTTATTCGAAATTATAAAGTACACATTTAACGAAAAACTAATATTATATTTCAGTGAATATTACTAAAGAAAATCTACAATAATGGATGTAATACAATAAAATGTTCAATCATTGATGGAATAGGTAAGAATTAATAAAAGTATTTTTCTAAAATCATTCAAATGACTCATTTAAGGTCGATCTTGCAAGGATGTACACTCAACGTGAAATTCTTCTGTCAAGAACAGTTTGAATTTTTTACAAATACTGTAAGGTCATTGGATAAAACACTCGTTTACTCTAAGCTCATTGGAGGATTTTTAAAAAATCCAAAACTGTTCTTGACAGGTGACTTTCATGTCTGATCGTGGGTCTTATAATTTTGTTATGGATTTCTAGATCCTAAACTATACAAAAAAGATGAATGATTTATTTGTGAACTCTCAGGTCAAATATTACATAAAATAAAAAGTTATAAAAGTTCACAAAGTTTTAAAGTGGTTAAAATTTTTCATATTCACGTCTCTATGTTAATTTTTGGCTTTGAGGCAAGTCGTTAACAGAGGGTCATATTTTGTAATGACTTCATGAAAATCCTTTTTTATTCTTCAGATTTATGAGTGCACGAAAAAATAATGAAAATCTCGTTTAATACATTTTTACATTTTTACCCGTTTCCTGATAATATTAACAATATTGTATTATCTATATTTTAAAAAAAAAAATTAAAGTATAACATTGAAAATTATCCAAGAATATAGAATGAAATAGCGATTCGTTATTAAACAGTATGTATAAAGAATTCGATTTTAAATAAATTTTGCAGCGCTAACGCTATATATAATATTATCTATAATATATTATTATTTAAGTTCCTTTTATTATTTAAGAAAGTTAATGTATATATTTATTATTAAAATTAACAAAGTAATATAATCCACCATGAATCTGTTGAAACATCCGACTTTCGAACTTAATTAATCTTGCCTATTGTAGGCCAATGACCAAATCTGAAATGTCACAGTCATAATTATCGATAATATCGACAATATATAATAATTTTACGCAATTCCCTTATTTTTCATTTTTGTGCCAGAAACTATCCTCAACGCATCTTGTATTTTTTGTCTGATCTTTCTTTCTCTCAATCAATCAACGTGTCTTCTACTTTTGCACTGCAGCCGTGTGCTGTGCAACGAACGAGCGAGACGATGACACACGGCACCGCTACTCTCCTCTTCTATGGAAGTCGGTTTTCCTGATAATAATTGGCCTGTTTTTTTGCGCACGATTCCTTCGCTCGTTCGCTCGTCGGTAGTTTCTTCGATTTTCTTTTCCTTCGTCATCACACTTGGTACTTTTGTTTTTGAATTTGTACCGTAACTGCAGCTCACGCTCATTCGTTTTCTTGATTGGAAGTTATGGGTTCGGTGAAGACCAAGGATGCTTCGAAGAAGAACTCGAGTGAAACACAAATAAAAAATTGTCTATCTATATTTTATTTGTACTGCCATAATTAAAATTTGATTATAATAACGTATAGGGGAAACTGGGGCTGCTTTGAAAACTTTTTATTTCAAATTTTGTAGCTTGTATAATCTTTTTTAAAATCATATTTATGATAGGTGATTATCAAGTTTAGGTTTTTGACTAGCTACAAAATATTTTACGTCTGCATGTTTGCAATTATTATTATTTTACTTCATGTATTTAAATAAACTTTTTTTACAAAGTTGTCCCAAGCTTGCAAATATTTATTTTTATGAAATACATAGTAGACCCAACCTACACAAAATTTTTGGGAATAGATAACTAACCTACATTTTGTCACTAATCAAGTAACTTGAGATGTCAAAATATTTGTTCTAATAAGTGTTATATAAATAAGAACTTTCTTCGTATAATGAAAAACCTAGTTTAAATAATTTGCTCATTTTGTATGCATTAGCTGAAAGTTACAGAAAATAACACCAAAATCGTAAATTGTCGAATAAAATTTACTTTGTTGATATATTGACAGGTGTTTTTCGGTAAAAATGTTCTATTTTGATTACATTTTCAGTGTATAAAGAAAGTGACAAAAAACGTTGAACTTAAAAGATATTTGAATTGTATGAATAAGTTGCCTCGTATAAGTACAAAGTAGTTCTCTGATCTCTCCTACTGTTTAGATAATTATTATCTTGTAAAATTTAATATAGGTAATAGTGAGTAATATGTTGTTTACTTTTTCTTGCACATTTACGAGAATAAACGAGGAAAATGTGGCCGTTTTATAGAACTGCATGTTTGATAAGGTTCTGAGAATTGATTTATTTCGAGATCCAAACAGCACCAGTATTCAAAAAGAATTCGTTGAAAAATTATTATATAGAATTGATAATAAATATTGGAATCTGAATGAACTAAATAAAAAAATAAATGTCACAATTTAGATAATCTTAATGAATCATTTATGAATGATCGTCCCCTTGAGTGCTGATGGCAAAGAACCTTGACCATGAAAATTTTTTTAGTACTTTACTTCATGAATTCAACAGATTAGATTTTCATTCAAAATACTTTAAGCTTTGGACGGCCAAAATCAGGATTACGACGTTTTACGACGGCAACGAAAGATTAATTTTTACCCCAGACTTATTTGTGTAACCACAATCGCGAGTGAGAAAATTAAAAGAATTGAGTGAAATTGAAATTATCTGAATTAAATTAAACTGAACAAAAATTATTTCAGGTTTCAAATTAAATTTTACCTTTAATTTTACTCTTTATTATATAATGTAATCCTTTTCATAGATATAGATTTTTACCAAAAATATTTTTGTTTATTTTTACTACTTTTGCAACTAAACAATAAATAATTATACACAGTCGGGTGATACCCGCTAATGTTTTTGCTAGGAATCTTATACAATAAGAAATCTAATATTTTCGCCTTAAAAGTATTATGAGCATAAAAAAATCTATGGAAGAAAAGGTCGGATGCTGAGTGGAGGAGTTGTAGTACACCATGGAAAAGATTTACTTGACCAAAGATAAAAACGAAAGGCTGTCGTCAAGAAATTCACATTGCATAATTTATTTACAATTTTTTAAATTACTTAATGAGCCATTGCAATTCACCCTACAAGTATTCCTATTAACATAGGAATCAGGGAATTTATTATTTTTTAAAATTTAAAGTATAAAATAGTAAAATTTTATTTATTTATAATACTATTAGTATAATTGTATTTTAACCTTATGAGTTAGAGATTTTTAGTCTTAGAGATATAACTAGAACATCCACCACGCACACACGAACAAGCACGAACACTCACAAATACATATTATTATCTACTGAAAAGTGATATCAAGAAAGCACAGAATAATTGACACAATTTGGGATATTGTCTATAAAATGATCTCATTTAGCACAAATTAGTATTAAAGTGTACTGCTATTCAGTTTTACCCTATATGTATACTAACGCTGCAAGTTTCTACTTTGTAACGTATTGGGAAGTAGGTAATAAGTTCATTTCAAGATTTGATTGCGACAAACGAACAAGTTAAGTTAAATAAATGCGCTTAAAAAATATTATTGTTTAAAGAATTAGGATTCATTAGAGTTTAATAATACGAGTATGTTAAAAATTTAATTAATCGATAAGATAAATTGATGTGACACATAGTTAAAACTTATAAAGAAATAATTAATATACTTTATAAGTGGATACAATGATGATATAAAGAAGACGTGTTTGTGTGAGCAAAGAAAGTGATGCTTTGTATAGTTAGATGTTACCAGATGAATAGAAAATAGGGAATGTTAAAATGATGAATTGAAAATGAAAGTCATAGAAAATCAAATGAATACACTGTATGGGATTGTACTTTCTAGTTATTATGCCTTATTGTCTTTATTAATCTATAAATTAAGTGCATAATGTATAATAGAATAATAATGGTGTATCTCAGTTTTATTACACAAATTTCGTAAAGAATTATACAATTTATACAAAGATTTATACAAGATAAATTTTGTAATTATTTTATCAATTTATATTTATCTCATAAATTAAAATACTATTGAATAACCTTGTTTATAAAATAATACAGAATCCTATTATTCACATTCTATCTTGATTTTGAGTTACCTGTAAAATGTATTATTTGGGTTGTTTTATATTTTGCTTCCTCATTTTGGCTTTGTAAGTTTTGTTATAAACATTAGGTATGTAAAAGGGTGGTCTAAAATTTCCCGAATCTTAAATTTTCTTCTTGAAACCCCTTCAAATGTTGTAATTGGCTTAAAAATGAGATATTTTGTCCGCCGGTTGCCTGAAGTTAACATTAAAAGATCTCTACCACCGCAAACTGGTTTTAACATTTGATTTGATTTTAAGCACTTTTATTACATTAGATGAGCTAAAAATAATTGTATGTTAATTTATCCAGCTACCAATTGTTTTTTTACGTCTATTATAAGCTTAGTAACAAATTCACCGCATTAGGCAAGATAAACAAATTTTTTCCTCCTACATAAAATTGTTTTGCTTATTTTTCACTAAAAAACCTGCTATATACGGGGAATTTTCATGGCAGTATATGTTAACCAATTCACACGTTCTACGTCGTATTTTGAAAAGTAAATCGAGTTCTATATATAGAAAAATTAAGGGACAATCGATTGTCTTGAGTTTTATATGCCAACCAATTATTTATTTATTATTTTATTTAGTTGGCCCCTCAATTCTACTTAAATGCACATATTTCAGGGGCCAATCTGAATTAAAATTTTTTAAATAATAACCTTATTTATTTAATAAATAAGGTTATTATTAGCAGGTTTTGTAGTAAAAAATGAGCAAACTACAATTTTATTTAGGAGGAAAATAATTGTTTGACTCGTCTAATGCGGTGAAGTTGTTAATAAACTTATAATAAACGTAAAAGAAATTGATAGCTGGATAAATTAACATACAATTATTTTTAGGTCATCTAATCTAATAAAAGTGCTTGAAATCAAATCAAATGTTAAAACCAGTTTGCGGCGGTAGAGACCTCTTAATATTAACTTCAGACAACCGGTGGATAAAATACCTCATTTTTAAGCCCATTACAACATTTTGAAGGGGTTACAAGAACAAAATTTTGGATCCCCCTAGTATGTAAGCATTTTCTGAGACCTCATGAATCAAATAGGTACTATTTAAAAAAGTGTCTGTATGGTTGTGCGTGTGTGGGTGCGCTTGCGCACTGCATACACATGTGTATGTAGGTGTATGTATGTATGTATGTTTGTATGTAAATTAGCATATGTATGCAGTCACATTTAATTTTTTGTGGCTCATTTTCTTTTATTTTGCTTTCTCAAAGAGTAAGTTGTATAACAATGATAATTTTGGTATGTGAGATTTTGAAGAATTTTGATGTTTTCGAAGATGCTGAAACAGAAAAATAGGTTGTTCAAGAATGATTAAAATGATACAAAATTTATGGATTTTTCTTGCTCATATTAGTTTTACATATCGCCTATTAACGTATTACGTGGAGATGTATGAGCATTCTCATTTGTTAATACATTCGGTAATTTAATAGTTATTTTACAAATCCCGACTGCTGAACCTCAGACACCTATATCCAATGCATTACTTTTATCGCCTCTTTGTAAAGTGTTGAATAAAAAAAATGTATATTAACTCCTATTTGAGAATACTTTTAACAGCAATTTTTTTTCGCTAAAGCAGTTAATCTTTTTGTGATTTTTAATGCGTTTTTGTTTTTTAGCTATTTTTCAATTTCGGGATTTTAGTTTTTCGTGTTTTTTGAAATATTAAACCTTTTATTTTTAGATTTGATTAAATATACATCTGCATCGATATTTGATGAAATCCATCTGTGATACACTATTTTTAAAAAATGTCCGTATGTACTCGTATGTGTACGTGCGTGTGTGTACGTATGTGGCCCTCGATATCTCGAATAATCAACAATCAAATTTATAATCATTCAGGGCATATTTTGTTGGTTTTTTTACACGATAGGGAGCACAAAAATAATTTTTCTAGATTTTCTGATTTGTTCTTGCTTTTTAGCGGTTTTTCAATTTTTGGGTTTAGTTTTTAGAGCTTTCTTACGCATCAGTGCTAAATTTTCGCTTTATTTACGTAAATACATAGCGGAGCACTCGAGTTGTCATCAGAATCGAAAATTAGCATAATCACGTAATTGCTAATTCTCAATTCTAATAATAATTCGAGTGTGCCGCTATGTATTTCCATAAAAAAAGCGACCCTGAAAAGAAAAATTGATTCTGATGCGTATTTTTTAAGGAAAAAAAAATCTTTGAATAGAATTTATCAGCCGATATAGTAGGTCTGACGCATCCCCTTAATATGGTATAAATGCAAGAGCTTAAAATTACCTATCTTTTCCGAACCCAATTTTTTGATAAGATAATTTCTTTTATTTGTTATAAACAAAAACGTGTCTTGTGTTTAAACTGTTGTACATCGAAAACGTATGATGGAAATTCATTGAAAATTTTTGAAATGATCAGTTACATGGTGTACAATATTCAGTAAAATTTTTGTGCAATTTTATTTTTCTTTTATCGAAAAATAATCATTTTGAAAAATAAAATAAAATTTCTTTGGATTTATTTTTGTTTTATAGGTAAAAGTCAAAAAGTCGACCATTCTCATTCATTGGGTTTTAGAAATGAAAAGTATGCTAAATGAATAAAAATGGATTTTTATTATTATATATATTATTATTTATATTATTGATTGTATTGAATTGGAAAATCTATATGATCACAATCAATAACTATTACTTTTAAACTATCAAACGATTTTTAAAGTCTTATAAGTCATGCTTATTGTGCTCAAATTACTCAAACATATATAATGATTAATAATAAATTTTCTCGTTCATTTCGTGTATTTTCTTGGATCAAACCCGTTTCTTGTGCACAATTTAAATAAAATTAAAATAACCTAGCTTGCTTTTGATACAACATTTGTATACACTCAAAAGCTCGATTGTTTAAGAAGTTAACGTTATGTTTGTTTACCTGATTCACTATGCGCAGCGACAAGGCGTGAACTACAGCATACTCGATCAAACATCGAGAAGTGATAAGCAGATCATAAAATTTTCACGATAATTATCTTTTTACTTGTAATTTAGACTTAAATGAAGCTTTGGAAGAAGAGATTCTATTATTGTTTAACACGATAAAGTTGTTTTTGAAGTTGTTATTTTTTTAACTTCCTAATATTTATCTACTTATGGCACGGGATAGACGTGAACTCAATTAAGGTACGTAGGGCAGAATGAATCATCATTTAATAAATAGTAATGCTTATAAGGGGGTACATATACCTTAAATTTGATATAATAATTATTATTTTTAATGCTTGATAAAATAATTTCTATAATAAAAATTTATACTCATTTAAAAAACTTTCTCTTTTTTTACGGATGTAATGTACCATTTCACCAGAGAAAAATGCCCAAATATCGATTACAGGTCCAGAAGTCGAGCGTTTAACTTTTCATGACAAATTCACTGATACAGTCCACTGATCGTAATGTCGTAAAGTATAGCATCTCACTGTAAGCGGCTGTCAATTTTTCAATACCAAAATCTTGAAGAAAGTTTGATTTTAAGACACTTTTTTAGTGCTATATTCAATTTTAATGCTTATAAATAATAAAAATGTATTGGTGTTGTTCGTTTAAATGAGTGATTATAGTAGTTATTCGTTATATTCTTCGAGATTTTTGTAGTGCAGGTAGACAGGTAGCCAGTGTCAAAACAAAATGAAAAAAACTTGAAAAATTGACACCCGTTTACAGTAAGATGCGACCAGTGAACTATATCAGTGAATTTGTCATGAAAACTTAGAATCTCGACTTCTGGACCTATAATTTATATTTGGACATTTTTCTCCGGTGAAATGGTACATTATGGGCAAGAAAAGGGCAAATTTTTTAAATGCGTATACATTTTTATTAAAATTTTTTTTATGAAGCATTAAAAATAATAATTATTATTTCAAATTTAAGGTATATGTACCCCATTAATGAGGTTCTATTGGTATGTATCTACCATAAAAACAAATAGTTTTTTTTTTAAATTTAATCTTACATAATGATATATATGAAAGTAAATATATATTATAAGATAGCGGGTTTTTGTCAAACTAAAAGATTTTTGCTTCCTCAAAGAGGATGCTTTGTGATAGTAAAAAGAGTTTTGCTAAAAACGTGTTAGAAACATGTTTTAAAACTTAAGACAAAAATTATTTTTGTAAAAAAATCGATTTTCTTTCTCTGACGATAACTGAAGTAAATCGGCAGCATTTTATCTAAAACTTTACAAAAAGGTAGCTTTTTACTATCTCATGACCTGCATATATTTTAAGATCATGAGATAAGAACGATGCCTACGACAGACAGGCAATCGGCCTCCTAAGTACAACCTAGAAAACCTATGCCATCGTTTAGAGCACCAAAAAAAAGAATTCTAAGAAAAATTAGCATCCTAGACTTAAGGGAACTTGAGATATTAGGGATCAAAGTTTTCAACCCCTAAAAGAAAGAAAACAACAGAAAACTATAAAACAGCCATTTGGCACAACTTTCAGCAATTGAATAAGGGCTCAAATGAAAGATGCCAATGAAAGCTATCATTTGAAAATGACTCCAAATGGGGGCTACTTTTTTTTCACTCTTTTACAGGGGGTGAACGGTTTAGAATAGAAACTACCCCTAAGGATCTTAAGACGGTAAATGAAAGCTGACGTAAAAAGCTATCGTTTCGAGTCATCACCCTTTGGGAGACGTGCTCCCTTAGTAGTATTTTAAGACTATTCTTAAATTACCAGAATCAACCCTTAAATCTATATTAATCTATTGCAAATTCATTAAAAAGTGCATAAAATTACTTATATTTTACAACCGTAAATTGTGGACAGACTCTTTTCTTTCTCCTAAATAATTTTGAGAATAAGTAAATGTGACTACACGGAGGGAAATGGTCTAGTAAAAATTACTCGTATTTCGTGTGGTAATGGCAAGACTTAATTGCACAATTGCAATAATTACTTTTATTATAGTAATAAATGCTACATTAATAGCAGTTATTTCTATTTATCTGTTAATATGTACTAGCGAGTGTAGGATAATCTGCTAAATAAATGTAGTAAGTATAGTGTTATCTTAGCTATTTTTTTATTTTTGTTTTTTGAGTTTTAGTTTTTCTGTTTTGCTTCCTCATAGAGGAAGCTTTGTGATGGTAAAAAATAGTTTTGCTAAAAACATGTTAAAAACAGGTTTTGAGATACTGGGAATCAAAATACACTATTGTATATATGGATGTGGCTCAACATTACGCTGAATATATACGGTTAAAATCAATGTTCCGGAGCTTTTTTTTTTTGTTTTTCTTTAAGGACGGCGAATCAAAAAACTGATTGTTTTTCGATGCGTTTTTGTTATTTTAGCGGTTTTACGATTTTTTAGTTTAAGTTTTTTGGGCAATTTGATACCGTAAAAATAATATCATCGACTGAGTGATAAAGCATTTGAAAGAGCGTAAAATTACCTATCTTTTCCTACCCGATTTTTTTAATAAGCTATTGCCCTTGTTTTGTTATTGACGAAATCGTCATTTCTATTCAAACGGTTAAATCTATGAAATATAACAGGGAAATTTTTTGAAAAAAATTCAGATGATTAGAAATATGGAGAAGAATATTCTGTAAAAATTTTGATACTATATCTTTTGTAAAAATATCGATTTTTATTCAGTAGCGCATACTGGAGTATATCGGCAGCATTTGATCTGAAACTTTCCAAAACGGTAGCTCTTTACTATCTCTTGAACGAGTTCTTTAGCCAAATTACAACTACCTTTATATTTCGAGATATTACGAGGTTATGTATTTTTTGTCGAGAACCACACGGTCATTTTTTACCATGCATGGCTCATTTTTTTCGTTTTTTTTATGGAGAATCGAAATTGAAAAGATATTTAAAGATTTATCGACTAGTTCATTTTTATAACAATTTTTAGATTTATGGATTTTTGACTTTTAGTTTTTCGAGTTTTTTGGTATGTTAGAAATATTATGATCTATTTAGTGTACGTACATTAAACAGAGCATAAAATTACTTATCTTTCACAACCGCAAATTTTAGATACACTCTTTCGCTTCTTTTGTTATACACGAAAAAAGTCATATTTAGTTTAAACGGTTATATCTGAGAAATCTATGAGAGCAAATCGCTCACAAAATTTTAGATGATTTGGAATTCAGTGAATCTACGTACTAACATCTAATTACTGTTAATTTAAATATTTAAATAATTTTAATAAATTACGCACCGAGAAAAAATTACTGTGATAAGGATTATTACTTATCGTTAGTAAAAAATTATCAGTTGTTAATCCTTCAATGATAAAAAGCACAACCTTTGTGAGGTATTATTTAGATAGAGATATAGCAATTTAAAATTAATTTATTAGAACAAAGAATTTAGTTTGAGGAAGCTAAGTGCCAATGAATCGGCAGCGGCTTTTTATCGAAATTCCGTTATTGTAAAATTATAATGTCTGTTAAATCGATTTTTTATGTTCAACGATCACTGGAATAAATATACGGCATCCTATCAGAAATTTTTTGGACGGTTTTGTTTCTTTTTATTAACCGGGACTTTTATTTAATTTTTTTTATAAAGATTTAAAATGGAAATGCATTTAAAATATTTAACAATTTATGTTTGATTTATAACGATCTGTTAAATTGATAATATTTTGAAATCGAATAATTAATTTTATTTTATTTAAATACTTACAGTGAATTATAATTTCAGTGTAAATGTTTTTGAAAGAATTTGCAAAAATTAGATATATCTTTAACGCATGAATTTTTGTATTAGCTATTTTAATTTTTTATTACCGTATTGTTTTATATATAAAACACGATTTATTTTAAATAGGCTATACGTCATGGATCCAGTTCTTGATCACTTTAGAATATTTGTCATACTCCTATGATCTTATAAACGAAACTATTGCATAAAAATAAAAAATAATTTTCATGAATTATGTATTAATGTTTTTACTTTGATTTGCACAAGTTTTATTTTAAACATTAATACATAGTTGGGATTTTGTCAAAAAGTTGAACAATTCTTGTCCCTCCTGTTTTACAAGGTAACAGGGCATTATATGAATCTCAAAAAAATAGTACTACAACCGGACTATCGTATCGTCTCAAGGGCTTTATTAAAAAAAAGTTGTATTAAAATATTCACAAATTAAAATGCAACCGATTCCTACTTGTAGCTCTTATATACATTTTGTAAAAAAAGTTCACATATACTTATTTATTAGTATTGATTTCTACAAATAATTAGTTAATGTTGTACTTCTACTACCATACCTTTATTATATGTCTTATCTGTCCAACGAAAAGTTCTTTAAAGGAGCATTCAGTTATGAAAAATAAATGTTTAAATCGAATTTGTCGTTTAAAAAGAGAAACGAATTACTTTTTTCTTAATTTCACATGCATCTGGTGCATTTAAATAAATAAACTACTAAAGAATATATACGACACAAATATCTTGTCCGTCCAACGATTACGTTAAATGTACTAAAACAATCGGGGGCGGTAGCATCGAATACGACAAATAGGTAAATAAACAACATTTTAACCTATTTAAGCGTAGATCATAATCGTTCATATTCAGTAATAACCGATGCAATTTTTAATTTATGCTAAACAAGATATACTTCATGTAAGGTAATATATATCAAGCAATATTAAATGAAATTTATACTTTATTAATTCGTAATTTAAAAGAATTGGTTATAAGAAACGTTTAACATTGTAATATTTTTTTAATTACATAAAATGTTTTTCGATCTCGCCCATTTTAATTTTCTTTATTTATATATTAACATTATTACATCACATTTTTTATTTTCGGTTTTAAAGACTTTATTTTTTTTAAAATCGTACTTTTAAAAAGAGCCAACTTTTTGACAATCACCCAGTTATTAAATACGGTTTGGAAAATAACCCCACGGGAGCCAGAAATTGTTGATCACTCTAATTCTGTCGGAGAGCAATAAATTCTTGATCACCTCTAAACCCAATTGTTGATCAGAACGATATACTCATTTAAAATATCAGAAATAGCGTATTGAACTCATTTTTGTTATTAATGCAATTAATATAGTATTAGAAGAACATAACACACATTTATGAATACACAGATAACATACATAGATTGGAAAAATATTATGAGTACGATAATCAATACATATTATACGCGACATTTTGAAATCATGGAGAAATAATGAAAAAATATACATTTTTAAATAATAATAACAATAATAATAATAATAATAAATAATTCGTAATAAGAGTTTATGTCTACATTATTACCGTATATTTTAGATATAATATTTTGAGGTTATGAAAATATTAAATACTATATTAATTTAAAATAAAGAATATTTTATATGACTTTATATATAATTATATAAAATATTCTATTATTATAAATTAATACAGTATTCAATAGTTTGATAACCTTAATATGATAACCTCAAAATATTATATCGAAAATACGGTAATAATGTAAACATAAACTATTATCTATTCTTAATCTCTTTTTTATTGAAATGACTTGGTTTATTAGAAAAATAAATATTTGTTCACGTGGTTCCAAGAAAGATACAAAACTATGCAACAGAACTACTTTACAAATGTCGTCAATTCTTTTAACATAAATAAACCATTGAAAAATCTGCATATCGTTTTTTTCCATAATATCATTTATTACTTTTTGATTACTTTTGACTACTTTTGGATTCAATAAATCATGCATTGATTCAATCGATTAGCAAGTGATTAAAGCGTACCGTTGGCTGTAATCGGCACGTTTTCCTTTAATAAGTTCAAACACGATAATAAACTATGATAAATACATTATCACCCCCCTCTTATCCGATTTTAGAATATAAGCTCGTAGTCTTGCTAAAGTAGCTGTCACTACGCATTTTGTGATACGCCGAGACATCTGCAGGGTGTCAGAAAGGTATTGGATTTGAAAATATATTTAAAGTGATTAGATATACAATAAAATTAACTAAACTAGAACTACCACTCAACAAAGTACATTTATAATTCGATATTTTCGTTATAAAAAATACATTTGATTACTAATGAAAAGCTTTAAGTTTCAAATGATTTAATGAAATTTCGTAGTAATCTTTTAGTGCAAGCTATATAAATAAAACAGTAAATAAAAATCTAAATTAGTGTAATCTAATATACTCTCTCTTTAAATTAGTTTATATATAAACATCTATTTTTTAAACGTACTATACTTAAGTTTGTCAACGTATACTGGAATAAATTCATTTTCAAATCTTAAAAGCTTAATTTGTATTATACTATTGACATTTGCAATAAAATTTTTACGGCTACAATTACTCTGGATAAAAAATCAGTTATAACAAAGCGAGATTAAACTTCACACTCGTGTAATTTTTTGTGAAAATAAATGTCTGTTTTTTTTTCTTTTTAAGTATAAAACATGCAAATTTCGATCGCTCTCGTGGTGCTGCTCGCGGCTTGCGCCAGTGCGCGCAACGTCGACGAAGCGCGACTACCGCCACCGGCAACCCAGTCCGCCTTGATGGCGCGTTACATCGTCAACGAAGCTGGTGAGTTATCTTTTTTTATAACGAATTGGGTGGAAAGTCGTGCAGTATGGACGTCCACAGCTACTTTGCCTAAGTGAAAATCAAAATTTCTAAAAGAACTTTGTTGTATGACTGAACCTTTTGTAAGTGATGATAAATTAGTTTTGGTGAAATTAAAGTATGAGTGAAATATTAGTGAAAACGAAAAATTAAGGTTTTGAGTTTTTAAAAAATGTGTCGTTTCGTCCAGTATAGTTTTTGGTAGAGTTTTTACGGTATAAATATTAAATAATACTACTTAAAATATATCTAAAAGTTTTAAAATGGCATAACCTGGTTGCAAAAGATCAATAAAAACTAATATATTTATAAGAAACATAGTGCAGAAATCTCATAGAATCTTATAGAATGCACCCGGATTTATCTGTTTTTATCCATTTTTTGCAGCCGTTAAGTACGATTATTAAGAATATTTATTTTAATTCGTTTATTTTCATTTACTTATTTTAATTGATATTGCAAATAAAATAATTAATATTTAGTTAGCTTGTGGTATACTGGACGTATGCTAAACCTTCGGAAAATAATGCTGACTCAGAAAATACCTGGCTGACAATTAATTATTCCAATGAGGATTCTTTGAGCACTGGATTTCAAATGTAGCGAACTTAAAATATGTTTCCTCGAACAACGCACACTCAATAGAAAGTTCTTGCGAACGAATTAGTTTGACTTTTTTTAAATTCTTTAATAAGATTAACGAAAATGAGCATTCGATCAGATGTTTGTTTTGACTAGTGAACCTACACCGATCTGTACCTATGCTCGATGTTGAGTATCTCTGGTAGAATACATTTGAATTTTTTTAAAATACTGCAATCTTATTGGATCAAACGCGTTTTTGCTTAGCTTATTAGAGGGTTTTAAAAATCAAACGAATTTTTCAGATAATTTCCACGTCAAGTATAGAATTACAACTAAACGACAAAATGTAAAGTTCTGCCTTTTATAGCAATGAGGGCCTACATCTTGTGGCTGTCCAGATTATAAGAGTACTGTACGATTTTTCTCTTCAAAACTTTATAAATGTCATAAATTAATTGGAACAGCAGTAAAGTATTTTTGGAATTTCTATAATCTCGAATAAAAACATAATGTACATCTTTTCAATGCAGAATGGACTTCGATTGCTAGTATCAGCGTACGGGACAACACCAAAGGCTACCCATTCGTGAACCTGGTTTCTCTGAGTGATGGACCTAAAGGCAAAGGTACCGGTGTTCCATACATCTTTATGACTCCTCTGGACTTCACTGGACAAGATCTTAAAGTAAGTACGAATGTAATTATATACAGAGAGAATTTTTTAAAGAAAATAGAATCATAAAAATCATAGTAAACGTGGACCATGTCGTCTTCACCTTAAAAAGGATACTGGTACATGATCAAATTTGTCTTGGTTCACGATAAAATTTATCTTACTTCACGCAAAAAATTTATGATGAATAATGTTAATTTTTATCATAATGTATCATGGTAATTTTTACTGTGAAGTACTTTGTATCTGAAAATTCTCTTGTGTATTGACTTATCATAATAAGTCTTACAAGGAGACCATCAACCCGGCGGATCTCGGATTTTGATAAGGCTTTAGGAGATGTTTTCTGACATCTAAAAATGAAGCCTGACACCCGTAAGTTTATTCTAATGGACCCTCATATTCGAGATATTAGCTATTTACTCCGAATATACGTTATTTTAGTGAAAAAAGGTACCTCTTCTGGACATTATAACTATGCATGTAGAACTAGAAAAAATGGCTCAATAGATAATAAAAGTAGACGAATAGAGCTTTAATTTGAGACCTGAAATGTTAAAAAATATTAGTCTGAACCAAAGTTAATAACAAGGAAATATGGTGACTAAAAGAGCATGAATATTCGAGAAATGAATTTTAATTTGGTTCATTTTTCATGCATTTTCAGTAACTATGTGTAATTGTTAATAACTTAGACTCAGATTAATATTTTTAACGTTGCAGCTATCAAATTAAAGCCCTTTTTGCCTACTTTTATTATCTTTTGGGCCATTTTTTCTAGTGCTAACACATGCATAGTTATAATGACTAAAAGAGGTACCTCTTTTCAATTGAATAACATATATTCGGAGTAAAAGAGCTAATATCACTAATATGAGGGCCCATTAGAATAAACTACGGGTGCCAGGCTTTATGAACTCCTTGTTAGTGTAGTAATATGTCAATCAATATCACACATACTTAAGAGTGAATTTACCAAAAAACTGTTCTAAAATGAAAATTAATAAATAAATGGTAGTACATAATGCCATAATGTTACCAAATCTTATATAAAGTTACATCATGCTCGTCACTTTTATATGTATTCACTTAAAAAACAATCTGCAAATGTTAAAGGAGCAAACTTTTGTACTTTTAGAAAGATCAACGGGTAACCATGCTGATGTCGTTGGTCCAAGGAACTTACTGCGATGACAAAGGATATGACCCAATGGACCCACGTTGCGCTAGAGTCATCTTTTCAGGAAAAATTGAACAGGTGCCTTAATTTATTTTTTATTTTAATAGGTTCAGTAATTGTTAGCTCAAATGGTTTTTATTTTATAGTAAGCAATTATATCATATATTTACAATAAAAGTCATGACATCAAATTGATACGATATTGTACAATTTTATGCAAATTTAGCATTGATTCTTTTCATTTATTCAGCAAATAATTGTGTATCTTTGATAAAATGGTATTAACGTTGAACGCGCGAATTACAAAATGCGCCCACCGCGGTTTGTGCGATGAACTGGCAAGTAAACGAATAAATATTCAATGAAAATTTTTCAGTCAATTAACAATCATTTATTCAAACAACAGTATTGACTTTGTATATATGTTCTTATGTAAATTTATGTAAATACTTTAATATAGAATGTCATACAATCATAGATTGACTATATCGACTGTATTAAATATAATTTACATTTCTATGTTGTAATACATTATATTCTTTTTAAGATTCTGGAAGGTCATGAAGAGTATCAAACAGCAAAGCAAGCATTCTTCGGACGTCACGAATGGCTCGCTCATATGCCAGCTAGTGAGTATAGCTTGGAAATATAAATTAACACTTATTAATAAAAATATATTAATACATTATTTCTATTTCTTAGACCACCATTTCTACTTGGCCAAACTGAACATCGAGACGATTGAGGTACTCGCTCGATTCGGTGGTGCGGCACATGTCACCGCCGACGAGTACTACAACGCTAGTCAAACCTCCGTCGACGAATACGTTCGTCGCTACAAGTGATTTAACACAATTCTCTTGATTTCGTAAGCGGAAATAGCTTATAAATTGATAAATTTTGTATAAATATTTAAAAAATAAACCATGTTTTTATAATTATTTATAAAACTGATTAGTATTTTTAATTTTGTTATATTTCCTAAAATGTAGCAATCGCTTAAATATAAATTTAATACACAGAGAAAAACCATAGGAAAAAATTCCTAGTTGATTTTAAATGAACTACTAAACATGCCGACGCGGGAATGCATCTCTATAAGATAAAGGTACAGTTTCATGCTGCGTCAAATTTGTTGCGTCAACTTGACCACATAACATTTTGTAATATATTATTTCACTGTCATACACATATGATCTTCCTAAAAAGTAATATTTTGCATTAATGATGGACCGTAAATGGTCAAATATGTTGTTTTAAAATATAAGTACATTCTCAACACTTTTTAAAACTTTTTATTTAGATAACCTTTTCAGTGATATTCACGACAGTTCAATTGTTTATGGAAGTTAAACAATATTAACATGAAAAATGCGAAAACGCGCATAAAAACATCACGTGCACTGTAAAAAAATGAGTAGTAAAATTACCACATCGGAAGTAGGTAACAAACCGACCTATTTCCAAAGTAGTACATTTTCCGAAACAATACTAAAATTACCATAGGGTAGTAAAATTACCGTACGGAAATAAAATTACTATACGGAGGGTAGTAATTTTAGGAGTAGATGGATTAGGAGTAGAAATTCATTACCGAAGTAGTAATTTTACCACCCGAATAGTAAAATTTCAATGAGCATGGTGAAATTAAGGTTAAGAATAGAAATTTTACGTACATTTTTAATAATACTTATTTCAAAACTTTTCTTAATTTTTATACCAGTTACAAAAACAATCCAGCTACAAAACGATAAGTGGTAAAAAAGAAAATATGTTTGGCATGATTCAAAAAATTCCAGAAAGTCTAGAAATGTATAAATATAAATATTAACAATAACGTGAATGCCGATAAAACAGTAATTAAACGGTATACGGCTTCATCTTAGTAATGTATACGTTTAGTATTTTTGATAAACTACTTGAACATGTTTCTGGTTTCATACGCGAGAGAATTGAAATTTTTTGACTTTACTTCACAAATTCATTGCCTTTTGGCCATTTTAGTCTGGCTGTGCAGACAATTAGAAATTTCGAAATACTTTGTCACTCTCAAACAGTGTATTTAATTACTATCTTATACTTTATTCAACAGCCTATAGACTGTCTCTAACCTTAATTTCTGGTTTGCCATACAAAATACTTCGGAAGCTAACTGACAGTTTCTCCTGCTTCCAAGATGGCGTCAGCGCAAACGTTCTGTATGTGGTACTTTTACAATGCATGTGTGAATTTTACTACTACTGTTGCGGAATTATTACACTATTTCCGTTGGTAAAATCACCATATCCAAAGTAGATAACAAACCGACCCATTTCCAAAGTGGTAAATTTACCAATTTTGGTAATGATACAATTCCAATGGTGTTTTTACGTCACTCACAGTCGTAAAATTACGAAACGAGTAGTAAAATTACACAATGATTTTTTACAGTGTGGTCTAGTTGACGCAAAAGTTTGACGCACCATGAAAATATACCTTAACACGGGAAGAATATTTAGAAATTGAAATACAAGGTTTATTTCTGACAGAAAACCCTGTTTCTACCATTTTTATACTATACGTTCTTATAGTATATATAACAATGTTGTAACAGGTTTTTAATCACAGATAAAATGTATAAATTTCATAAATATGTTCCCCATGTATATAAGGGTGGAGCGAAAATGCAAAATTTTCGAAATTCGATATACTTAGCAAAAAGTGTTGCCTCTCCACGTGTACATAAAAAAATTTTGGTAGGTGCATAAAACTGAGATCTACAGCTCTAGCAAGGGTTCCAAAGTTTTGCAGTCTTACAAAGATAATATTGATGTTTGCTAAAATTAGATCTTTCGCAGTTAGCGCGACAAAGTGCAGTACCGGCGCGGCCGCTAGATGGCGTGGCGCTAACCGCTAGGGATCTAACAACGTTGCGCACATATAGGGCAGCACACCTGGGGCTCCGGTCCAGGCACGATCGAATTACTGCCCTCTCACAGCCATTCCAGGCAACACCGCATAAAGAGACAATAAAACTATTTACATCACTGCGCGACCTAAGTCCGCACATATGTCACGTCTATCCGTGATATAAGTAGTCCACTAATCCACCGTGCGATAGCGCCCGAACGTAGCGAGAGATATATGATGCGTAGAAATAAAAAAAGATTACTATGGATATATAAGTAAATACTATTAAGATTATCAACAGTTTTGCAGTTCAGACACTAAAGGTTAAAAGTACGGCAAATATGTCCATAAATAGTGGTGAACATGTCAAATTTAGATTACAAAAGTTTAAAGAAAATTCTAAACGTCTCTTTGATATCGCAACTTGTAAAGGCGATGGAATTAAGAAGTGAAGTGTCCTAGAAAAAAGAAAATACCTTTTCACCACACTGCGCGTAAAGTGCTGACTGTACGCCCTCTCAGCAGGCCGTACAGTACCGCATGGACTGCCTAGGGAATAAAGTGACTTGCGCCTGCGCGATGCGCCTTTTTCCGCTCTCGACTGCGTCTCGAGCGGTAAAACAGCGCGTCGCGCGTACACAAGTCACTTTACTTCTAGGCAGAGCATGGGGTACTGTACGGCCTGCTGAGATGCGTACAGTCATTTCTTTACGGGGGTGTGGTGAAAAGTAGTATACGCACCTCTGGAGTACAGTAGGCAAGCATGCACTGTGTGAAATGCCGACCTCGCTTCGCTCGGTCGGCAACGTCACACGGTGCGTACATTGCCCACTTTACTCCCTTGATGCATAATGTACTATTATCCGAAAGAAACTTTAAGATCGATCAAAGAACTACTATTAGCTATTAGGCAACTAATGATTGATACAGTTGATTATGTGGAATCGAAAAAATTCGAAAAACGCTTAAGTAGAAAGAAAACAAGAGAACAGCGAGAAAATAAATCTTCCAATACAGTAGTGATAAATTCCAAGGGTCCATTTATAGTGGAGACGAAGAGTAACAACTTGTTTCAACTCCATTCACATCATTGTAAGTTATCGTAACTACAGGCGTAAAATTTATCGAGATTTTTTCTATCCCCACTCTGTAGGCCCGAATACGTAGGCGTTTTACTCCCACTTGGTTTTGAAAATCCATTGGCTATATTTTTTTTAGAAGAGAGGGAAAGGAGCAGCCTCTTTGCTCCTCTTTTCGAAGAAACAGATGGCATGCGTAGGAAATGGAAAGTAGCCGAGAATGAATGAAAAGAAAGGGTCAGCCTTTCTTCCCTCTGGTTTTAAAAATAGATAGAACGTTGCTTACTGACTTTGCTGTAGGTGCGCGCAGGTAGCAGGAAAATTTCATCTGTAAACGTCCTTCGAGAAACACTTACTTTGCGCAGGCATTCGAAAATTTATTTTTCTTTAGGCTGATAAGCTGCCAGTTTTCTTCCACTAGAAACGAATTTATTACAGTAAGGCATAGCGCAAGTTTGAAGGTCCTCGCGCAGGTGATAGTAAATTACTTTACAGCAATAAACAACCTTTTGAGAAAGGCATACTACGCGCATGGATTCGAAAATTCTTTTTTCGAGCCAAAACGCTGTCAGTTTTTCGGCGAGAAACGATTTATTACAACAAGGCTTGGTACACGTTGAAGGTCTTCGCGCACGTGGTAGTTTCCAGCAATAAACCACCTTTTGAGAAAGGCATACTACGCGCACGCATTCGAGCCGAAACGCTGTCAGTGTTTCGGCGGGAAACGATTTATTACAGCAAGGCTTGGTACACGTTAAAGGTCTTCGCGCAGGTGGTAGTTTCCAGCAATAAGCAACCTTTTGAAAAAGGCATACTGCGCGCATGGATTCGAAAAGTCTATTTTCCAGCCAAAACACTGTCAGCTTTTCTCCGCAATAAATGCTAAGTAGATATGCTGTAGGCATACTGGCTCACGCGGGTTCTGTATCACCCCCTGCCCTGCCAAAGTGATCCAATATTCATCGTGTGTATAAGCCCTATCCCTGTTTGTCCCCTTCTCCAATTTTTGAGCATTCGTATAGTATGTTTTAAGCCCCTCCCCTAGATTTACCCCCTCTCAAAGTGATACAGAATCGGTCGTGTGTATAAGGCCTATGCCTGGTCCCTTCTCCAATTTTTGAGCATTCGTATTGTATGTTTTAAGCCCCTCCAATGGATTTACCCCCTCTCAAAGTGATGCAGAATCTGTAGTGTGTATAAGGCCTATGCCTGGTTCCTTCTCCAATTTTTTCCCGGATTCGTATTGTGTGTGTTTTAAGCCCCGCCTCTGAACTGTCCTCTCTTAAAGTGATGTAGAATTCGTATCTGATTTTTTCTATCCCCACTCTGTAGGCCCGAATACGTAAGCGTTTTACTCCCACCCGAAGACAGGGAAAGTAGCCGAAAATGAATGAAAAGAAAGGGTCAGCCTTTCTTTCCTCTGCTTTTAAAAATAGATAGAACGTTGCCCACTGACTTTGCTAGCAATAAACGTCTTCGTCGCAGGTATGCGCTGTAGATGCGCGCAGATAGCAGGAAGATTGCATTAGTAAACGGCCTTCGAGAACTTACTGTGCGCAGGCATTCGGAAATTTATTTTTCTTCAGGCTGATACGCTGCTATTTTTTTTCCGCTAGAAACGAATTTATTACAGTAAGGCATGGCGCAAGTTTGAAGGTCCTCGCGCAGGTACTAGTAAATTACTTTCCAGCAATAAATAACCTTTTGAGAAAGGCATACTGCGCGCATACATGCGAAAAGTCTATTTTCGAGCCAAAACACTGTCAGTTTTTCTCCGCAATACACGCTATACTACAGTAAGGCATAGCGCGTGTTGAAGGTCCTTGTGCAGGTAGTAGTACATTGTCCCCAACAATACACGACCCTTAGAGAAAGGCTTACTGCGCGCACGATTGCTTTTTATAGGCCTATACGCTGTCAGCTTTTCGGCGAGAAAAGATTTATTACAGCAAGGCTTGGTACAGGTTGAAGGACTTCGCGCAGGTGACACTTTTCCCAGCAATAAACAACCTTTTGAGAAAGGCATACTGCGCGCATGGATTCGAAAAGTCAATTTTCGAGCTAAAACACTGACAGTTTTTCGGCGAGAAACGATTTATTACAGTAAGGCATAGCGCGTGTTGAAGGTCCTTGTGCAGGTAGTAGTACATTGTCCCCAACAATACACGACCCTTAGAGAAAGGCTTACTGCGCGCACGATTGCTTTTTATAGGCCTATACGCTGTCAGCTTTTCGGCGAGAAAAGATTTATTACAGCAAGGCTTGGTACAGGTTGAAGGACTTCGCGCAGGTGGCACTTTTCCTAGCAATAAACAACCTTTTGAGAAAAGCATACTGCGCGCATGGATTCGAAAAGTCAATTTTCGAGATAAAACACTGACAGTTTTTAGGCGAGAAACGATATATTACAGTAAGGCATAGCGCGTATTGAAGGTCCTTATGCAGATAGTACTAAATTGTCCCCAACAATACACGACCCTTAGAGAAAGGCTTACTGCGCGCACGCTTACTTTTTTTTTAGGCCTATACGCTGCCAGTTTTTCGGCGAGAAACGATTTATTACAGCAAGGCTTGGTACACGTTGAAGGACTTCGCGCAGGTGGCACTTTTCCCAACAACTTTGACGCCGGCTTCTAGAGACGCACTTTCTCGACATCAAGATTGTAGAAACTTTCACGAAAAAAAATGTGTAGGCGTAGATGTGACCGACAGGGAGGTGGTTGTTAAAAAAATTCTGGGAGGAAAATTTCTGCAATGCAGGCGTTTTTCTAATTAAGGGAGGAGAATTTTTAACCAATCGTAGAATTTCTTGAAAAAGTGAAAGAAGGGATAAGCTCTTCTGACGATATAAATTCTAGGGCGCAAACTAGGGTCAGTCAGTAAATTTTCAAATTTCAAAAAACATATCAACTTGAAATTTGAAAGAAAAATTCGAGATGGCTTCAAATAGCAAGACAAATTTGCAAATGATGCGGGATCGTATCCGGTGGCTCATTTCTAACGGGCCCATATTGCTCATGATGCTTGACCATGTGTCATGGGCAATGGATGCGATACATTCCTGTAAGTAACATTTTATAGAATTTTATTAATAATAATTAAAATAATATTATGTTAAATGTTTATTTATTTTTCAGTACCACCACTACCCCCTGTTGCTGCTATGCAACAGTTGTACGAGGGAATAATACCTCAAGAGAGCGCACCGGTTGCTCGCTCGCCGAGATCAAGGTCGAGCTCGAGATCCAGCTCGAGTTCCAGCTCGAGTTCCAGCTCGAGCTCTAGTTCCAGCTCTAGCTCGAGCTCAAGGGGCAGCTTAAAGGCGGCGAAAGGAAAAACTATACACGATGTTGGTCGGATTCTAAAAATTTCATCGCCGAGCAGCAGCAGCGGCAACAGCAACAACGAGCGAAAGAGGAAAGCTGAAGATAACTATTTTTTTATTCATTTTTTTTATGTTAAAATTAAATAATAAATAATCACGCACCCACTTTTGGGAGCGTGGGTTCGAACCCCACACCTAGACTGTAGGATGGAGGGCGGTTGAATAAGGAGCACAACAATTGTAGAAAGATTCTTTTAATGAGGATGGTTCATTACAGCGTTGGTGTGCACGCGCACGGACGGATCCAGAATGTGTCCAGACTGCCTCCAGCGTCCTTTTATATCGCAGTCCCTACCGAAATTCAGCGCGCTTAGACTGTCCTGGCCCTTGTCTTAGACTCACACCGCGAAGTCTAGCCGCCCGCTGTGACCGCCAATCAGAACGCTCGCACGTCGTCAGGTGAGCAGAGTCACTCCCCTTTACGCCACGATCATCTCAGCCTTGCTGGAGCCTAAGGACTGCCGATCTCGGTCGGTGGCGAGCGAATTTTCCGAACGCTATTACTCGACGCGTTTCCCGAATTCAAGCGTCGGTTGGAGTTCATGGAATTATTTGTCCGTTTGGACTTCTTAGATTTATAAATACCCTACAAATCTAATAATATGTTTTTTTTTTCTTTTCTTTTATAGATGAAGCTGAAAACCAGCCGAGGCCGAAAACGCCTTCCACGCCACCCCATTTGCATATGATGAAGTCACCTTCCAGGTCGACAAAGATTGGTAAGAAATACAAAAATTTGAAAATTTCATTATATTTTAATATTTATATTATATTATATTTTAAAACTTTTTTTTTGCAATTTTTATTTTTTTAGATCAAGTGAAGGACGACGACAAAGCTTCGCTTCAAAGTAAGCAAGCGAAACGAGATTGGCTGCGAATGCACAGCCGAGTGCAGGATAAAACTCAAACGAAGATAGCACCACCACCACCATCACTACCATCATCTCCACCACCACCATCACCGCGACCATTAATAGTAAAACCTCGCATCGTAGAAGATGTGACATTCATCGATTAGTTATTATGTAATAATATATATATATATATATATATATATATATATATATATATATATATATATATATATATATATATATGTAAAAAATAATTATTTTATTATATATTAATTTTAATGTAATAAGTGTTTTTTTGAATATAATAAAAAAATATTTTTTCAACTTGTTTTCGTTTATTCCCCTTGTCATTTCCTCCATTTTTCTTCGTTTTCCTTATAAGTAAGTAAATTTCAAAGCAATGTAAATCTTTATAAATACAACAAATGTTCTTTTTTTCTTTTTTTAAATGGAATACGGCTGATATTTTTAATGAAAAACCGTCTAAGAAAAAATAGTCTAAGAAAAATAGTGTTTTGCACATTGATATTGTCTATATGATGAACAATGCTTTATTCTAATTAATGTAAAATATCCGCAGTAACACCCACATGTACCCTATGTTTGCTATAGATTTTATCTATTATATTTTAATTTTATATTTGTGAAAGAATAATATCGTACAATGATTTTTCTTTTAATTTTTTTTTTATTTAATCATCAAGCTTCTCTTTTTTTACAGAATATTTAATAAAAATTTATTTCCAATATACACATGAGTATGTATTCCTTTTAGAAATGATATCTACTTCATCTTGGCCAAATTTAGCATCCAAATAATCCAGTAGCCATGCTCGTATTGAGATAACGTTATGTACAGCGCATATAGGTTTCCTTCTAATGCTGAGAATGTGATTAAAACATACGTAATAATTATCGCTCGATAACGTTTCTAGTGATGGACATCCAAAGTCTTCAAAGTTTGAAATTAATCTGTAAATAAAAACAAAAACGTAAGAAATACGAGCATAGAAAAGTAAAAGGAAAAGTATGAAAAAGTATGAAAAAGTATGAAAAAGTATGAAAAAGTATGAAATGTTGTAATAAAAAAGTATGAAAAAGTATGAAAAAAGTATGAAAAAGTATGATAAAAGTATGAAAAAGTATGAAAAAGTATGAAAAAAGTATAAAAATAGTATGAAAAAGTATGAAATGTATGAAAAAAGTATGAAAGTAGAGTCATATTATATATCACTTACACATTTGGTATGAGATTTCTTAGCCATTGCACTTTCTGCTCTCCCTTAACGTATAATTTCTCAATCCCTTGCGAGCAAATTTGTAAAATTCGTTGAAGACGATGATAACGAATATCTCCAGCGTCCCATGCAATTCCATGATGATACTTCTCCACCCAGTGAGTCATACATTTTTCTTCTGCTGTCAGTTCTTCCAATGTCATAGGAGGTTTAAAGAGGTATGCAATCGGTAAAGCAGTTTTCTTTAAATTGAGAAAACATACTTCTTTGAAAATGAAAGAATCCTCTGCTATTCTTTGGAATCCTTGAATGTCACAAATATAAACATTCTCTTCTTGAAATTGCAGTATGGCATTTCTGAACATCAAGTCGTAGTCACGTGTTCTAGCCATCTTACAGCTCTGTAGTTGATAGTTCAGTATGAAGTGAACTCGGAGAATGAATAGGAAAATTCTCTCATCCTGATTTTATAACAAGAAACTCCGCCTCATGCTCTTTTAGGATTGGTAGTTCAAAAAAGAAAGTATATTCTTGATTGGAGGGATGAAAAGCCGCTTTTTGGTTGGTTCAAACGGAAGAAAATTCATCCCTCCCTTAAAAAATCTCCCTCCTCTTCCCAAAAAGAACTATTTTAGTTGGTTCAAATGAAAGAAAATTCATCCCTACCTAAGAAAATCTCCCTCCACTTCATTTTATCCTTGGTCAGTTATTTGAATTTTCTACCTCTACTTACGTCGACATTGCATACAAAAAGGGAAGCGGTTTCTTGGACAAGCACAGTTCATCTATCGCGGTCAACGAGTTTTAGTCTTGACTATCGTACACATTTGTGAAGTCCTATTCTAGTGCTATTCTAGTGCTATTACAGTGAGAAAAAAGCAAATATGGCATCCATCGATCTTTTTGAACGCCTTGTTCAGCTTCTTCGTGATACTTTACAAAGTATAAATGATTTAAGTAATAACGATATTCATTATTGGTTGGACATGTGTAATTCAACCATAAAAGAATTAAATGAAAAAATTGCAAAATCTAAACTTACAAGAGGAGAGAAACAGAAAGGTCAAACTTGCGTGACTCATCTTTCGTGTGTGCAAGTTGAATTTGAACAACATCTTCAACGAGGCGGTAATTTACAATCTGAGAAAACAGAAGCTAGTGTAGAGTGGCGAGACGTGCAGTCGGCATTCCAAAATCGAATCAAGACTGGCGTAGTTGTAAATATAAAACACATGGACATTCTGAGTTTCTTAAGTGATGCACAAAAGCTCTTCAAAGTTAAGGCACAAGAATGCTTAGATGAATACACTGCTGTGAAAATAAATTCAGATTTTATCTCGGAATTTTCTATGCAGAAAAATGGAGAGGAAACGACCGATATTAAATATTTCACGAGTGAAAGTGCTACAGTATACATGTCAACAAATTTAGAGGAATGGTTTAAAGACTATATCAAAGAGCCCATTCTTACACAACTAGAAGAATTTCAGGAAAAGGATTCCGGCTGGACATTGAAGAGTATTAAAAGTTTGTGTATAAATGTGAAAAATTATTCTCCATTCAAGGGCAGTTCTCACATTCCTCTCCCAAAGTTTATAGAAAACAAAAAAGCATGTGTTAATGTTCATAACAATGACAATCAGTGTTTAAAATATGCTATTCTTTCAGCATTATATCCCAGCAAATATAATTCCAACAGAGTTAATCAATATCGTGTACATGAGAACGAGTTGATCTTTAGTGATATACAGTTCCCAGTAAAACTGAAAGATATTTCAAAATTCGAAAAATCGAATAATATTTCAGTAAATGTATACATGCTCAGAAAGTATGGTTCAAAATTTGAAGTATCGCCTTGTCACGTTACGTCAGAAAAGAAGGCTGAACAAGAAAATCAAGCAGAAGAGGAAGATCAACATGTAAATCTACCAGAAGAGGAAGATCAACATGTAAATCTACCAGAAAATAATAATCAACCAGAAAAGAAGGGTAGACATGTAAATCTACTTATCATTCAAGATTTTTACATTGATGAGCATGAAGAAAATAATTTTGCTGATGGTGATGAAAGCATGCCTAAATACCATTACGTTTGGATCAAAAGCATGTCTCGTTTTTTGGGTTCTCAACTGTCTAAAGCTAATAGAATCATACCACTGTGAAAGGTGTTTACAAGTTTTCTATAATGAAAAAAGATTGGAAATTCATAAAAATCATTGTAAAAATATGAATAATTGCCGAATCAATCTGCCAGACTCAAAGAACAACATTCTCAAATTCGAAGATTACAAAAAGAGAGAAAAAGTTCCTTTCGTTATTTATGCTGATTTTGAATGTTTATTGAAGCCTACTGAGAATGAGAATGCTTTTCAACTACATGAAGCATACAGCATAGGTTACTACACAAAATGCAGCTTTGATGACAGATTATCTGTCTATAAACCTTACAGACAAAAATTTGGAGATCAAGAGACACCTGCAGAATGGTTTGTTCGAGAACTAAAATCAATAAGTGAGAAGATAGATCATCTCTACAAGAATCCTAAACCAATGAAACTCACAGCTCTAGAAGAATTATCTTTCCAGAGGTCAACCGTTTGTCATATATGTCGAAAATCAATCCGTGATGAAGAACTTGCAGTGCGAGACAATTGTCATTTTACAGGACGGTATGTTATTAGTTTAGTTATATTTAAAATTAATTTTTGGTGATTCCCAAAGAAAAAAAAAATGAATTCTTTTTTCTCTTTAGTTTCAGAGGTGCAGCTCACAATTCATGTAATTTGAATTATAAGAACTCAAGATTCATTCCCTATGTTTTTCATAACCTCAATTATGATACTCACGTCATTTTGAAAAAGATCGCTACTTCTACATTGATGAAAGGACGAGTTAGTCTAATACCTCATAATAAAGAGAAATATATTTCGTTCACGAAATACATAGATGACTGCGACATCAGCTTTAAATTCATAGATTCTTGGCGTTTTCTACCATCATCATTGGAAAAGCTCGCATCATATCTACAAAACGTGCCTATAGCGGTGAAAGAGTTTCGATCAGATGGATTCACATTCATTTGATAAGCTATCGTCTACAAAATTGCCAGAAAAGAATGAGTTTTATAATAAACTAACAGATTCCCATATTGCTGAAGAAGACTACAAGCATGCTGTTCGAGTCTGGAATAAGTTCAATATAAAAACATTGGGAGAGTATTCAGATCTTTACTTAAAAACAGATGTTCTACTATTGGCTGACGTTTTCGAAAGTTTTCGAGAGACATCTCTTAAAGCTTATGATTTATGTCCTGCCCACTTTTACACGACTCCAGGGTTAACATTTTCAACAGCTCTTAAAATGACAAAGGTAGAATTAGAGCTTCTTACAGATATTGACATGTTAATGTTTATTGAAGCAGGCATTCGGGGAGGAATAAGCAAGTGTTGTAATCGATATGCTAAGGCAAACAATCCATACATGGGTTCTTCATACGATGAGAAACAGAAAACGAAGACACTCTTATATTTTGATATAAATAATCTGTATGGGTGGGCGATGGTACAGCATTTACCGATTGGAAAATTCAAATGGATTGGATCGCGGAACTCGACTCATTTATATCGTTTACTATATAACTTGATCGATCGAATCTCAATTTCTTCCTCGGTTTCCTGTTGCTGTCTATATTCAAAATGTGATTAGAAGGTGGCAAGCTTTCGACTTTCGAATCGACGAGCTTCTCGAGTGGTGTAATGACTGGTTTCAATGTATCACCAATAACTTTTTCAAAATCTTCTCTCTCCTTTTTCAATAAAGAGTATTTTTGTTTAATAGCCTCACGTGCTCGCAAGAGCTCGCTGAGAATATTCTTTTCTATCTTGAAGTCTGACATGCTAACGAGATGCTGTCTACAATTGAACTTGTAAGTTTCGGATTCATAACTTCTTTTTTATTGCAAAACAGTCAAATCCTTTTCTGTATCTACCATCATCCATCACTCTATCTTTGTCGATAACAACAAATCCATACTTATCATTCTTCCAGCATTCAGAACAAAGATTTCGAAATTCATTGAAAGTTAAATCAGTATTGACATGATCTTCATAGATATGTTTTAGATTAACATCGTCTTGACGATAAATTACTAACATATTAATATTGTCCCTTACGAGGTGTTTCGGTATATGAGCGTACGACTGACATAGATAAAAGCTGTCTACACTTTTATGTCTTCCCATACAGAAAAATGCTCTGACGTTATCCTGCTTTTCACAAGCCACATCATCAAAAATCATAATTGAATTTGGTCGGGCTTCATCTGGAGATACTACATATTCATGCTCACTAAAAGGTAGATATGATATACCTTTTATCGGTTCCAAAACTTTTTCGAGAAATTGATACTTTGGCTGATTCAAGGATTTAGAGTATACATACAAATTTTCAAATCTAAGACCATTGGGATGTGTAATTAGAGCCAATAAACTATTTGTTTTTCCACAGTTAGATGGCCCGCAAAATACTGCTCGTATAGTATCAGGTAGTAATTCTCCATGACGCTTCCTTCTCTTCTGTTTTCCGAAATCAAAGTTTGTGACGGGGAGTTTGACGTTCTGCTCGCTAAAATCCATGTTCACGTGTCAAAGTCTAGTTTGATATTGAACTGTGGAAATATAAACGCATGTTTTATATTTTGATCTTTAGTTATAAAACAACATGATCGTACATAAATCTCGGAAACAACCAAAATGTTATGGATTGCTTGATAAAGTGATCAATAACTTGCCGATTGAAATGCATCTTCCTGGATATCAATACTGTGGTCCCGGAACTAAATTGAAAAAACGATTGAAAAGAGGTGATCCTGGAATTAATCCGCTTGATCACGCATGCAAAGAACATGACATAGTGTACTCTGATAAAAATGGAGATCGTAAAGCAGCTGACATGAAGCTCGCTGATAAAGCTTGGCAACGTGTTAAAGCCAAGGATGCCAGTTTTGGTGAAAAAGCATATGCTTTTGCTGTTACAAATGCTATGAAATTAAAAGGAATAACTGGAATGGGTTTAAAATTTAGTAAATTAGTGACGGCTGCTAAAAAATCAATGTCACCAAGTAAATGTTCCCGCAAGGTTATTCAATCCGCCTTGAAAGGTGCACGTCAAGCTGTTAAGAAAGTTGGTGGTAAGAGGAAAGTTATCATTCCACGTGTTCTTCCAATTCCATCAAAAATTGGTGGAGTTCTTCCGTTTCTCATACCGCTGTTCATGGACTAAGTGCGACCGGTGCTCTGGCAGAGAGAACTGCAGGAATAGCTAAAGCAGTAAATGATACTAAAGCTGCACAGAAAAACCATGAAGAAAGTAAGAGACATAATAAGGCAATGGAAGCTATTGCTTTAGGCGAAGGTCTCTATCTTAAACCATATAAAACTGGAATGGGATTATTTATGAAACCTCATGTTAGTCATGGTCAAGTTACTAAAAAAAAAAACTTCGATTTAACTTTGCCAAATCGTCCACTGACTGACTATGATCTTCTAAAATATGCTCGTATGTTGCAAATTCCACATTTCCGAGGTGTTTTTATGAGAAATAATGTGCCTACCGATGGTCCATGGAGTAATGAATCTGCTATTGTTAACTTGGATGACATGAAAAATAAAGGCACTCACTGGGTGTATTATCGAAAACATGCTTCCAAAGTAATTTACTTTGACAGTTTTGGTGATCTGAAACCTCCCATAGAGCTCATGTTATATTTCAACGTGAAAGAAGTAAAATATAACTATAAAAGATATCAAAATTTTGACACATTCATTTGTGGTCATCTTTGTCTTCAATTTTTAACCGGAAGACTATAAAAGAGAATATTGCAGACGAATGGGACCATTCTCTTCCAATCAGTCATGGAAGACAGTTTCACTTTGAGTCTTTCAGGAAAATCTTCTGTTCTAGAAGCCCAATATTTTCCTTCAATTGAACTACCTCAGCATAAAAATTTTGTTTTGGGTTTAGTTGAATTTTTAACATTCAACTCGATTCCCAATGTGGACTATTCGAATAATAAACTTCATGTGAATGGAAATATTATCACTATCCCTACTGGCAGTTACGAGATTAATGCTATTAATAAATTTTTACACGAAACTTTGAAATCTAAAGGAATTGAATTTTCTTTGAGAGCTAACAAAAATACTCTCAGAAGTGAAATTAATTCAGTCATCCGTTAGATCTCACTCCTCACAATTCAATAGGTCGTCTTCTTGGCTTCACTCCTCGCATTCTCAAGGAAAAAATTCATCACAGTTCTGATTTACCTGTGAAAATATTGAAAATCAACGCACTCAGAGTGGAGTGCAGTATACTACCGCAGGTGCTTAGATCAACAACAAAAAAGTTTATAAAATCCATGAGTTCTTTCCCAGAGTTCCATCAGGATATAAAATCTCACAGTGTCAAGTGCATAGATCATCTTCAAATTCAAATCGTAAATCAAGATGGAAATTCAGTGAATTTCAGTGGAGAAGAAATTACTATTAGACTCCAAATCAAATCGTATAATGGGTATCGTTTACAATTCTAGAGTGCATATAAGTCAACCAACATGTCAATCGGTCATCAGTCGACCGAAGAAACTCAAACCGTTAACACGGAAGAGCATTCAGTTCCTCAGAAGCCTAGGTCTAAAAGTTCGTGGAGAAAATTCACGTGTATAATTCTCTGCTGCTTCCAGAAAAATGGACGAAATTCTAAGCATTCAATCAGGTGTCATATTCGATGAGTCTATTGCTCATTACGAGGTTCACGCACATCAACCATACTCGACACTAAGCTTTGATAATAGTGATGAAATTAGTGATGATAATAGTGATGATAATAGTGATGAAAGAGCCCACCAGAGACACCAGTAGAAAAGAAACTCTGAAATATGACCGCACAACTAGTTTATGAGGAAAATTTGTGTATACCTGTTGGCATCTGCAGCAATATTTTCGCAGAAGTTATCTCCAAAAGGACAAGACAAACAAAATAGCGCCTTTAAGCTGATAGGTAGCTACTGAAGGCTCAACAAGAAAAGGCCACCACTGCCTTCGCAACAAACATCGAAAACGGTCAAGAAAATAAAAAGAAGACCAAAAAAAGGAAACTGCATAGAAGAGCCAGCGATCGCGAATACCGAAAAACGCGATCCTCATGAAGCCACCCAGGGGAAATTCTTTGCCGAAGTGCTAAAGGGACTCAACGAGATGCCAGCACTCGAAGACGCCTAGATGAAGATCAACCTCATCAGCAAGACGCACAGTGGTGATGTACGCATTCAAATAAATAGAAACATAAAGAAGGACGCAGCCGTAACCACAGCAATCAAAACCGCGGTAGGCAAGATTGCGTCTTCTGCTATGTAAATCTATATTAGTACGAGTTTTTAAACAATGTCGACTACGAATGAATATCTGAAAGATTTGAAGAGTATGTTAAAAATATCGCTTAACAGTGAAATAAAAGCAATTTCTATTCAATGTTTTGGAAATTTTTATATTGGCAAGTCCCCTGGAAATCTTTCAAGGAAACAATTGAGACCTACCAAATTAAAATCGGATGAAAAATAAAAAATATTCGGATCATTTGTCAAATAATTTTCTAATTTACGCAATACCTAATTTTGTAATATCGAAATATTCATAAAAAATTTTTTTTTGTCACTCGAAGTCACGGGTAGGGGGCGCACAATTTTTGTTTTCTTAAAACCTTTACAATGTCAATAAAAATTATTCAATTTGCACCTTTGAAGTTTTAACGGTGTGATGTAACTCAAAGGACCTTTAATAAGCTATAACTTTCGCAAATTGAGTTCTCGTTTTTAATTTCAAAAAGCAATACACATCATAAAGTGTTATATTTTTCTTAAAAGTATTCTTGAATATCTAGCTTGAAAATAAAAATTCCAGTGAGGCTTTTAAACGTTTATATTCCTTTTTCAGAAGTTAAATCGTTAAGGGCGAGACCCTCAAAAAAGTGAAACAAACTTTGGAAAATTATTTAGAAATGCTTTTCAGTTCTTAACTAAAGTATTTTTACAATACAATTTTTAAAATTTGTTTTAGCTTTCTCGGTTTTTGGGCGACCAAAAATAACTTAGGCCCCCAATACAAGATTGGAAATAGTTCACTTGAACGATCTGATTCATGGATAAAATTTGTAAAATTTCGAACGTATCACATAGAAATCTTAGATAATTACTAAAATTTCTAAATTACTAAAATTTTAGGGTACATACATAGACCGTACGTTCTTAACAGGTTAAGATGGACCTGCACAGACTTTTCCCAACAAAATTTTTTATCACATTTCTGTAATGTTTACCTTTTGAGAAACATTTTGAAATTCTTCTAAATGTAAAAATTTGACAATTCAATAAAGTTATAGCCGGGCAAGTAAAACTATTAACATGGGAGACACAATTTTCTATTTTCAAAAAGTTCCTCGTACATTTCATCCGGATCAATTTTTTTAAAATTTTCAAGAAATATTGCTGAATTATTACGAAAAGAACTTGGGGTTTTGATTTAAGGTACACCCATGTTAAATATGCAATCTTTTCACATTTATAGTGTACAAAATGTGTTTTAATACTTTGAGACTTAAAATGGAGTATATATAACTTAAAGAATCCCATGCTTTGTTAAATTTGAGTTAATAAATATCTCTCAATTCATTAAATCGGTTTGATCATCAGGGGGATGTACGAAAGGAATTTATTTAAAACCTTTATTTTTATCCTAAAAATATGCATTTTCTTCTATAACTAGGGTTGTCGACGGTAAAATAAGTTAAAAATTGGTATATAACCTTTCTTAATCATGTCCAAAATGTTACAAAAGTTTCAATTTTTTGGTCAAAAGTGAGAGATTCTTTTAAAACTGCTGCAGGTCTACCTAAAAGAGATTTTGGAAAAAATAATACCTACGACATGTAATAATATAAGCTTAATTTTTTGGAGCGCTTTGAGAAAATAATCTTCCAAAGCAGATATCCAGTTACCAGCGGATATCTGTAACTTTTGAATTCGCAACTTTCCAGGAGCCTGCGAGCCCACCACCCGCCGGACACGATCTAGCTTTTACTACTCGTATCGCAAACATCGCTTCGTGCGTGCACAAAACTTTATATACTCATAACAAAGCAGCGTTACCTCGCGCAATTTTATTTAGCGCATAAAAATAAAACATCAGAGCATCGTCAAAGCGCTTCCGGCCTTGTAATCACATATACACCCATATCGAATCCCCATAACAAACCCTTCCAAAATCAACTTTGAAAAATATCGACAACGCGTATAGGTATATCTATGACTCTTCGCGGTCGGCCGAGCACTCGGAAGCAGACAAAGGACAGACAAAGAACAGCTGAAACTCTGGGCGGGCGACGCGATCTCTCGAACAGCTGCTGCAACTGCAATTGCAACATTGCCATTGCCATTGCCCCGCGAGTGTTTGTCCTCTCGCGAGGCCGTCGCGTCGTCGCGTGAACTCCCCTTTATATACTTACAGTCGGCGATATTCAACTCTCTTGTTCGTCGTGTAATATACATACAGCTACACTAGATTCGCTCGCGTGCGCTGCTGGGATTCAGTGATCGGCCGCACGTCGGCCGAGAAGTGCCTGCTTAGTTCTTGTGTAGCTCGACGGCGACGACTCTTTTTTTTCTTCGAGGTACGATGTGTGTATTTATAATAGACAGCGGTCGACGATACGACGAGTTTTTGCGCAAGTTGTTTGTGCTTTATTTTTGCGCTGCATGTGTTGATAAAATGATTAGATTTTGGTTGGTCGGTGCGCGTCGATGATATTTCATTGTATTCAAATTGAGATGCCGCTGTAGCCTTGGTTGGGTACTGACGATATTTGCAATTCTTTATTCTATCTGCAGAGTTTTTGAAGTTTTTCAGCTTTGCTTGAGGCTTCTGGGGATACGTGATATTACGCGTGCGAGTTAAATGATACTCGATGATTCAGTTGTTAAAATAGAGCGAGAAACGCGTTAAACACTGAGGTTACAGACGTCATATTTTTATTTTGTTTAGAAATAATAACGTGTATAGATATATATAATTGTGTTTTTATAAAATGGATAATTGTAATTAGTGAAATTGGGCACTCATTATACTGCAATAAAATTTTTATTTTTCACGTAAAAATGGAAAGAATGATACGCTGAAATCGCATATACTGAGGATTAACGGAAAGATTTAAACTAAATTTAAATCCGTCATCTGAGTTAGAGAAAATGAAAAGTTCAATAGTTTTCTTTCTTGCCAAACCACGATATACTTAGATAATGATTCACTTTCGTTCTGATAATATTATTTCAGAATTTTAAATAAACTTTTTACTTTGTTTAATAAGACGCATTTAAGTGAATCATTCATCAATTTACTGACGAATAAAAATAATATTTTTACAATTTCTGTTTAAGATAGGTTACAATTCATGACACAGCATTTATAATAATTAAATTACAAAACAGATATTTCCTATACTGCATAATTTTTTTCCGCTATTTCACCTGTGAGCAAACGACAAAATTACATAATTAGATAAAATTATCGTTTTCATGAATAATAATATGTCAGTCACATAAACAGCAATTTCTCTTCTTATTCAATATTTTAAAGAAAAAATATGAAATAAAGAATAAAATGATAATTATAGTTAGTCATTATTATATATTCACGTTGTCATAGTAAAAAAAAAATTACACATTTTTCAACCTATAATAATTAAATTATAATTAGGTAAACATTATAATTAAAACTATTTGATTCAATATTTGTGTAAAAATATTGTTTCTTCTCTGGAAACAAAGGAAATGATTGTGTTGATAATGTTTCTCTCTTACAATTTATTATTTCTGGTTCCTTATTTATACATCGATGACAACTGTTTGACCGATTAGCAGATAGCGATCACATTTGCTGATAAAGGATGGAGATATTATAAAGACTGTTTGAAATACAAAAATTATGAAAACAACGAAATCTCCTGAATCCTGCGGGAATTGTAAGGTTTCATACGTCAAACTTTCTAAAATATACTTAAATGCTAAAATTATTATCTTGAGAAGTTTTATTTATAATATCTTAGTTTCCGCAGGATTTAAAAAGTTGCGTTGTTTTAAATTTGTTGTGTTTTGATCAATCTTTATGATGATCCGTCCTTTATCCAAAAATATTAGCGGTAACCGGTAAGTAATCTATTAATATGTTGACACTACTTCTTAATGTGTACAGAAGTAAATCTACACTATTGCCGACAAGACCTCGTCTTGCTATACACGACATCGATCTACTTACATATTTATAAACAAACCTTCAAGTCACACTGTACCTCAGTTTCCGTAAGATATAAAGTTTTTATTGAATACTTTAGGTATTTCAGTACTTTTAACAAAAAACTAAGAAACTATTATAATTTTTCGTACAAACACTTTAAACATTTCTAATTTAAACAAATACAACCAGAAATTCTAAATTTATATTAATTATCGCCAAGGACTCAATTTTTGGTAAATTATTAAATAAATAATTATATAAAAATTACTACAATTAAAAGTTGTATTAATTAAAAATCATTTTGAAATACCAATTTATTCTCATATTTTTGAGAATTACGAAGATAGTTAATATTTAGATAGTTAATATTTTTAGCAATTATTGTAACAAAAATACATATCGTGTCCGAGAATTGGACTTCTTTAGGATGATTCACTTACGGGTGGGTTGACACACTCATATTATGGATTCAATTTTTTTTAGAAAGAAAAAACAATTTAAATTTAAAAATTAATTTGCTAATAATATTTCTATTCATTTGGATGAAATAAGCCAAAATATGTATCAAGATAAAGGGGTGCGCCAACGAAATAGCTGCTGCGCCAACCATGCCGCTTCTCCCCTACACGGGAACAAACATTCCTTACATTTGAGAAAATTCAATTTTTTTGTTATCAAGCTTTTAATATAAAATACTTAAAACTGTAATGAAATTAACAACTTAACTATAATTAATTTAACGCAATTAAGTATATCAAAACACATTTAAGAGCCAAAGATTGATTTATTTTCCATGTACCGCAAGATTTCATGAGACCAGATTAATAATGTATTGAACTCAATCTAAGCTCATTTTGCAGTTTAGAAAATATGTAGTTACAATGGCAGTGTCAAAATACGCAAAAAAGATAAAAGTTAAAAGTACTTATGAGAATTTTTAATGTTTAA
The DNA here is from genome assembly GCA_949152435.1 of Gastracanthus pulcherrimus. Taxonomy (NCBI): domain Eukaryota; kingdom Metazoa; phylum Arthropoda; class Insecta; order Hymenoptera; family Pteromalidae; genus Gastracanthus; species Gastracanthus pulcherrimus. The sequence continues at coordinate 25,571,125 of OX424574.1, read as the reverse complement.
AGTGATCATAACTTTTATTAGCTTTAATTATTTTTAATTTCCACATTACTGTACATTTTTCTAAACAAAGAAATCCCTGCAAAGTTCAGCCATATGATCTGGATTACTGTAACCTTGTAGTCTATCGCAAATACAAGTTTCCGGGAGAGTCGTTTAATTTTGGAATTTTAATATAATTGTATGTAAGAAGAAATCAATTTTTATTCACAAAAGTGTTGTTGCGACGGATCTTATTCTCTTTAATTGTTAATATTACTAAAGTTGAAATTTAACAAGAAAAAAAATGGAACTTTACAAATTTAAACGATCATCTACTTTGACAGCAGATAAACTACGACACAACATCAACTATCAATATTTCAAATCACCCCATCCACCAACAAGACGCAAAAATAATCAATCAATCTCGCTCGAAACTCAACAAACTCCCCACCCAAAAAAGAAACCCCAACCACAACCCACAACAGCCACAAATGTAATAATAACCCGCGTCAAAACTCTCTGCCTTCAGCCGCGCGCACTTCACTTCCGCGTGCACTCAGCCATGCTGCACTCGGCACCGCGCGGCAAAGAGACGGAAAGAGGAAAAATGCCGGCGTCCACCAGGGCCATGACTCTCGCTCTCGTCGCGCTGTCGATGACGGCCTTGGTCGTCGAGGCCTCCTCCTCCTCCTCCTCGCTCGAGGATTCTGCCGCGGCCACGGACTACAGGGACTGGCAGGAGTTCAAGGAGTTCCAGGAGTTCCAGGCGTGGAAGCGCTCCGCGAGGGAGAAGAGGCGAAAGGAGGAAGAAGGGAAGAGGTTCTACGGGCCGGAGACCGAGAAGAGATTCGAGAGGAGGAAGCACGGCGGCGAGAGGTGGTCGAGGAAGGAGACGAGGGGGGTGAAGGGCGACGCGGCGAGGGATCCACCGCCGATCGATCAGGCCGCGCTCATGGCGAGATACATCGTCAATCAAGCTGGTGAGGAACGATCGACGATGAGCGTTGGATTTATTGTGTGCGGGCGTGGATAGAGAGAATTTTGAAGAATGAAAGTTGTAGCGTGAATGTCGCCGCGGGGTGAGGCGAGACCACCACAGGCGTAGTAACGAATGAACTTCCGAAATCTGTCGAGTGTAAGACTCGGGTATTGAATATTTTTTATTGGCGCTTAATTGGTGGATTTTGCACTTTATGTGGACTGAGAATGATGTTTGGATTATAACTTTTTTCAAGCACTCGAAAGGAACTACTGTAATTAAAACGCCGCTTACCAACATTTGACTATAAAATTGGGTCGAATGTCGGTATTCAGCGTTTGAATTGTCGATAGTTCCTTTCAAATGGGTGAACGAAATTTTTACTTGAATATCCATATCATTCATTTTTAGTCCGTATTAAGTACAAAACATGGCAATAATATCGCACCATTAAAAGAAATATTTAATAACAGAGTTTGCGCGACAGACTTCGGAAGGGGTCCTGTATTACTACCGGTGGTTTCGCATTACCCCAGTTGATGAAAATAGACTTTCTAAACTTTTCCAGTAGCATTTACTAAGAAAGGTCATACCTTGTAGGTCACGGTTTTTTATGAAATTTTAGTAGGTTTTTTCTAGTACATATAGAAATGAAGCCTCAAGCCCGTATTTTCACCCTTGTTATCGAGATATACGCGATTATATCCCAAATACGCATTATTTTAGTAAATAATATGGTACATCTACTTCTTATTATATCTCTGCATGTATTACATTGGAAAAATGGCCCAAATGACAATAAAAGTAGGCGGAAAGAGCTGTAAGTTAAGCTTTGTTTCGTATAAAGATATTAATGTGATTCAAATAGTTATTCATATTTAAAGATGATTGTTAATAAAACATGAATGTAGGAGGAAACATTTTTAAACACTATCTTCAATTCTTAATAACTTTGGATCAGATTAATATTTCATACGAAATAGAACTTTAATTAAAGCTCTTTCCGTCTACTTTTATTATCATTTAACTCATTTTTTCTATTGTAAGTACATGCAGAGTTATAATAAGAAATAGATGTACCATTTTTTACTAAAATAATGTGTATTTAAAATAAGATGGCTTATATCTCGATAACAAGGGCCTATTCGAGGAAACTACGGGTTATAGGCTTCATTTTACGGTACCAAAAACACCTCCTAAAGTTTCATAAAAAATCGAGACCCATAAGGTGTGAATATTTCAAAATGGAATTGGTTGTATGCATGTACCTTTTTGACGTAGTAAATTAAATTTGGCTAAAGTTAATAATCTGAGTTAGGTATTAATAAATAATAGAAAATGAAGATTTTGAGTTTACGACAAAGTGTCTCCCAGTATGGACACGTATAGTTTAGAAACGAGTATTATTTGTTTAAGTATTTCAAAATGGTGCTTCAAAGATAGGTAAAAGTTATAAAATAATATGTTGTTTACATCTATTTTACTTTAAATCATATCATATATGAAATAATTAAAATTTAGTTAGCTGATGCATTGGACATGTGTTTAACCTTCGCGAAATAACTTTTGACTCAGAGAATAACGGCATATTCGTTTTATCGCAAAAACTTTCGGAGGATTGATTTAAAAACAAGAACCTCTGGTCATATTTAATAGAACTATAACATGCATGTATTTCCACACCTAAAATGCTGCTATGTAGCGGTAGAAGCCCAATAGCCATGGAGTGTCCATACTGAGAGAGGGATTATACTGGAGAACTCTCCCTTATACACATATATATAAGTATAACATTACAGTTAGGTAGACCAAGCTAAATTAGTAAAAAATAAAATAGCACATTTGAAGAAGTGAGCAAAATATTTTATATGTATAATGTCCTATTTACGGATTTATTTATAAAAAGATGTGTCAAATTATCAGCAGGAAGTATAAACATGTTTTGTAATTGTCTATTCCTATTTAAATAAATTATGATGACATTTTTCCATTTTGCATATAGTACATATTCTAGTAATATATTATTTAAAAAGTAATTTCCTCATTATAGAGAAAAGTAGATACAATACTGTCATGTTATCACTTCGATGATGCATACATGCGTAGATAATGTGTACGTGATCAGGAAACTACCGCGTTTTACGAGACGATTCATTTGTATAAAATGCTAAGATCTAGATTAAGATGACTCAAATTGGTCATTTTAAATACATACAAGATTTAGAATAAGAGTGAATAGAATAATGAATTAACAAGAATAATCCGTTAATACCTAACACAAATATATTATTGGCATATAGATCAATAATAATATATAACTCAACAAAAGATTATAAAAGGACAATGCGTGTTATTGATAATAAACAAATTAAACATTTATTATACAGATACCGATTTAAAAAGTAATCGAATTATTAATGAATACACAGACTTTTTAAAAAAGATCGTTGATTCTAGGTTGGACATCCGTGGCGACAGTTAGTTCGCGAAAAGATACCGAAAATTATCCGTTCGTGAATATCATTTCATTCAGCGATGGACCTCTCGGAAACGGTACCGGAATTCCATATTTGTTCCTGACGCCGTTAGATTTTACAGCTCAAGATGTTTTTGTAAGTCAATACATGTAACTAAAGTATATCATTACATATTACGCTTTTTTAAATGATTTGCATAAATTCTAAAAAATATTTATCTCATTACCGTATATTTTATTGGCTAAATGTATTTTAAGAATTATATTATCCTATAGATTGGGGCTACTTCATAAAACACTTGCCTACTATTTTTGTACACTGTAAAAACCTATTTTTATGAACAAAATTACTTTATCTATTATACCTTAAATGAGTTACATTGGTTATTAATGTTTCCAAACAATCGGAAATAGGAATGGAGTAAAAGGTTATTTATTCCAGTTTACCCATTTAAATAAATGTAATTTACGAATTTGACCGAAGGTTAGGGCAATTTCGTAAAAAAATATATACAGGTCGAATTGAAAACCTCCTTCTTTTCAAAGTCGGTTAAAAAGTTTAACTAATTCAAGTAAAATAATAATAATTGCAAACATGCAGGCCCAAAATATTTTTCTTAGCTAAACTTAACCGCCTACCATAAAAATGACTTTATAATAGTAAATTGTGTACCATGGGGGATAAGTAAGCTTTTTTCGTCCGCGTGTGAAGTTTGCAATACGAGTCGAAGGCGAGCAAGACAAGCATATTACGAACTATAGACGAGTATTGCAAACACACAAGGGCTAAAAAGACCTCTCCCCCATGGTGCATACCGTATTTGTTGTCAAACATGTATTGATAACGCGTTTTTTATGCCTATGAAGCGAAACTAAATATGTTTTTTGAGATTATTTAAAGGTGGTTACATCGATCTGAAAAAACGAGTTTTAGCAACTTTGTATCCAAATAAATAGCTGCTAAAATTTTATAATAAAAAAACAACCACAGGAATATGATTTTTTCTATATTTCCTACTATATTTAATCATTACACTTAAAAAATTAAAAAGTTTGGGAATTTTGGACCACCCTAGTATTGCAAAGACACGAGGTCAAAAAGCCCACTAGCTCTTGGTGCACACAATATTTTATGTGACACATGTATGGATTTTTGCGGAAAAGTCTCGAAAAGTACAAATGAGTAAATAAATGAACAACAGACAATAAAGTCCCCTTTTTCGCCCACAGTTTTATTTTGCCCGCCGGTCAGAAAACAAGTACTTCAGACTCGCTTTTCAGGTCCATAAAACCGCGAAATTCGTGCATGTGTTACATAAACATCTTTATCGCCCGCTATACCTAGCTGGCAATAATAGTACATTATGTAATATGGGAATTAAGTCGAAGATTACACCCGAGGGCAGTAATCACCCGAGAGAATACTCGACTTTATTCCCGTGTTGCATATAGCACTTTATTCCCGACATATCTGTGGCAACTTTATTGTCTTAAAAATAGGGACTGCCGGTAAGAACTACAATTTATTGAAAATATATATTAATATAGAGAAAAATAATTTTATAAAATGCATTTGCGGGAATAAAAATTTGCGGGAAAAAAGTAAATTTACGGGAAAAAGTAGATTTGCGGGAATTATATGCTACTTTTGTTCTGCTTTTAAGGTCAATAAAGTGGCCATTACGGGCTGAGTCGGAAATTAAAAGTCTTTACCGCCCGTTGATTTGGAAATAGGCGTAAAGTAAATTTTTTCTCGCTAACCTTTTATTTTCTCCCGCCGGCTGGAAATTGTCCACTTTAGCTATATGGGCATGAAAAACCGCGTTTACGTGCAAGTGTGACAAAAAAGATTTTGAGAACTAAAATTTAGAAACCCTAAGTTTCTTAAGTAGCCCTGTTCTCCCCCTATATTTCATCCGAATTTCTACAAAATCTTAACTAACATTAATTTCTGTTCTCCTGATTCTACAAACTGCATCCCGGCATAATTATAGCAGTGCATTCGATAAGATTGTGCATATTGATAAGAAGAACAAACATCAATAAACTTGCTTTTTTTTATTAGAAAGACAACCGCGCCACTCTTATGATGAGCCTGGCCCAAGGCCGCTACTGCGAGGTAAAGGATTACGACCCGATGGATCCTCGCTGCGCCCGAGTTGTTCTTTCTGGAAAAATCAAAGCGGTATGGTATAAATTACCATTAAATCTGTGCATGATTTTCATGCTTTTTTAAACTGAAGGGAAGGGATACGATAGGGTACTTTTTAAATCTATACTTCTACAACAAAATATGAATTCTCTAAAATATTTGGATATTTATTTATTGTGATAAGTGATTATATTTTCACACTTTTGTAGTAGAATTTATTTCCAAAACATGTAAAAACACAGTACCTTAGCGCACTTTTCTCATGTAAGATAAATAGAAAATCGAATTTTTTAATTTTCTTTTGAATCTTAATAACAAAAGCGTAAATGTATTCGAAAACCTTTTGAAATCAAATGCTCTGATTATAACACCTAATAGAGAAAAGTTATTTGAAAATTTTTTAGAATATCGTGTTGTGGATTTTTACGCTTTTACATCACCTTATTTGTAATAGGTCTTTTAACTTAAATTTTAATCTCTAATTATTACTATTATAATTATTATTCTCGTCAATAGAAACATATCGTCCGATTATATTGTCTATATTATTACTGAACCAAGTCTTGATTTTTATAAATAGCAAAGTATTTTTATTATATGTTTATATTACACACAGAATACAATTTTGTTTCTTTATAGGTAAAAGAGGACAATCCTGAATATCCAATAGCAAAGAATGCAGTGTATGGACGACACCCGTGGTTGGCTCATATGCCAGCAGGTACGAATAAATAACGTTTTGATTACCCGAAATAGTTTTCTCATCAATAAAGATAATTTTGAATTTTATTTCAGATCACCATTTCTTCTTTGCAAAATTGAAAATCGGTACCATCGCCGTATTGGATACCTTCGGAGGACCAAAATACGTGACTGTCAAGGATTATCTGAATCCACCCAATCCTAAATCTCACGCCGAATATATCGAGCGGTATCAGCTTGGCGATGGAAGCAATTTATTCTTCAGAAATTCGGAAGATGAGCCAGTAGTTTTGATCAATTTTTAAACCTTTTTATAATATTAGATAATGTAATCGACAAAAATGCCATATCAACAAACGAACTATTTTTATACAATTAATTAGAATATATTTTTGCAAAATAAATTATAGCTAGTAACGATAATGAAGAGGCTGTTAGTAACTGAATACATTATTGAATACAATTTAATAATTATTTTAAATTAAGACATCGGTAACTGCGTATACTTTTTGTAAATGATTTTTGTAAATATAGGTATAAATGATATTGACTTTAGATTAAGTAATATAATTTTAGCTATTATACAGAAACATTATTTCTTTGCTTCGTATAATTAAATAAATATGTTTATTATTTTTAACAAAATTGTTAATATTTATTATCCTGAATAATGAATTATGATGATACAAATTTAAGTTATGCTACTATAATAAACGCCATTTTTTTAGAAATTTTTGAAAGATATAAACCAGGGGCCCTAAAAGATTTTCAAAAAGCGCGCTAACTACAAAACCAGAAGTCGGAAATGAATCGGCAAAGCGATACTGACGCGATCCTTGCGAATAAAACTTGAAGCTGTCAGAAAGTAACACGTATAGTATACCTATATATAGCGAAATTGATAATTGACTGAAAAACTATTCTCTTGCTGGTTTGAAATTTCGCCACCAGGTGAAATTTGCATGGGATAGTTGGCGCTTCGGTATCGCTTAGATGCCAATTAGTTCGACCAATCACGGACTATCTTTTCAAAAGCCAAATGGGAGAATGCGTTGTTTGGATGTTAGTTTAGGTTATGTTTAGTGTCACGCCGTTCCGGATAGTAAGTTAAAATAGTATTATTTTCTTTTGATTATAAACTTCAGTTTATTGAATAAATTTTAAAAAAGAACTGCTCTGTTTCGTATTTTTAATTAAAAAAATGTATTATGGTGTATTATCAATTGTAATACATTCAATGTTAGTTTGTTTGACATGTTCGAAATAGGTTAGGCACGTGGTTTTCGACTTTGGATAAAATCCTTATTATATTATTATTTCAAACAGAAAATACATACAAAATATTTATTTTACGTATCTTTTATGCCTAAGGAAGTTAATCAATCATTTTCGGTCATTGTCTACTTTGTTTTCATGCGTATTTTAAATGTCAACAAATTGTTTATCAACATATTTTATTTATTACAGAATATAACCATATAAAAAAATGTCATTCCGCGGCCGAGGAGGTGGAGGTGGAGGTTTTCGAGGTGGTCGTGGAGGAGGTGGCTTCCGGGGTGGTAGAGGAGGTGGTGGTGATCGAAGAAGCGGGTGAGTTTTCATTTTTATTATCTTACTTTATGCGTGTTGTTGCTTATTGTACATGAATATTTTCATTTTATTGAATTCTAGGTATGATCAGGGACCACCAGAACAGGTGACACCACTATGTCATTTTGAATGGTCAGTTCAAGACGATTTGGTTGCCAAAGTTGACATAGAACAAGTTCCTTACTTCAACGCTCCAATTTACACAGAAAACAAACAGCAAGTTGGAAAGATAGACGAAATATTTGGAAACATTAGGGATTACTATGTTTCTATCAAATTGTCAGAAAATATCAAAGCATCGAGTTTTGAAAAAGACACAAAGGTATTTATTAGAAATATCAAATTAGACATGGACATCTTTTGAAATATGTTCTTCATGCTTAATTATAGTTTCCTTATGAATGAAACATTTAAGTTCAGTGTCATTTCTAATACTATACAGAAATTGAATATTGAACAATTCTAATCACATACAGATTTCAGTTGAGTGTTTGAAATTAAATTCAAATAAGAGCTTTTTTGAAGTATAGTTATCTTTTCATTATAATTGGAAACTGAGTGCTAATATAAGGGAAGAAAAGTTTTGATTCATTTAAAAATAGCAAAACAATTATTATAAAATTGATAATAGTCTTAAAACATAGCAGTGTTGCTTTATTTTATTGTTGCTAATATTTTAAAATTATATAATAAATCCAGTTCTTGATCAAGATCCAATTGATCGATTTTGTAAATATATAATCACATTAAATTCACAATGAAAAATATGTCAAGTAATTAGAATGAATTAAATACTATTACAAAATTTGAACAAAATTAAATTACCCAACCTGAGTTGAATTTTAAAAATTAACATAAATGTAGAATTTTTCCATTTAAACTAGGCTTTCAAAAACTTTTTTGAACAAATTATGATACTTCAAGAGTGTTTTAAAGTTTATTAGGATTAATTATCAATTTTAGTTAGCTTATAATTTTTTAAGTAACTAAATAAAATTTTTCTAAGAATCTCTATTACATACATTACCTTGAATGGATCGAGAAAAAATTTGAAAATATTAAATTTATGACCAAACTTCATTTGAATAATTCTAATTTTATGTGCAAAATGATATTTTCATGTAGTTTTATGTCTGTTATTTCGACTCGAATATAATATTTTGAAGTTTTTCTCTATTCATCCAAGGTAATGATGAATAAAATATAAAAAAGAATCTTTGAAAATTTTAGATTAGTTCATTAAAACATCTATAAACTTGTATCCCTTGAGCTCTTATATTTTGCAAAAAAAAAATTGTTTATGCCTAGCTTTGAAGGAAATATTTAATAGATGTTCTCTAATTCACATAAAATTTTCCAAAAACGCTTCATGAAAAATACAATATCTAACAATCATTGTCCTTCATTTCAGCTGTTCATAGACCCAGCGAAACTTCTGCCACTTCAGAGGTTCCTGCCAAAAGCACCAGGCTCCATACAAAAGCGTGGCGGAGGTGGTCGTGGAGGCCGAGGTAATAATTATCATTATTACTTAACAAGTTCAGTGCAACAATGTACAAGAGTTGTGCTAAAGCCAATTTTCACAAATTTTTCTTTTTTCTTTAATTCTTACAGTAATAATATCTTAATTTACTTACCGTCACAAATTCTATTGTCGATCAGTGTCTCTATTGTAATTCATTTGCTTTTAAATCATTAGTATGAAAGTTTTGCATTACTTTTTTTCTTATTTGATAGATAAGAATAAGTGTTTTCAAAATAAAATAAGAAATAATTCAAAATTTGCATAATAATGATTTAAAACCAACTGATTCACAATAGAGGCTTTGATCTACAACAGGATCAATGACGGTACTAATATAACACAGTTTTGGCAAAATATTGTTGATCTTAAGATCATAGGGGACAAGAAATTTACCATAAAAGGAACTTTATAAATTTTGAATTCCATGCTAGCACTTAGAAATATATTTAAAACTTCATGCAGCACCCAAGAAAAAAAAAATCCACGAGCCACATGCATAATTCCCCCAGCACTGAACCTGTTATCAAATAACATTACTCTTAACCCTCATTAATTCTCAAAAAATCATCATCAGGTGGCGGCGGTCGGGGAGGCGGTGGCTTCGGAGGCCGAGGCGGCGGTCGCGGTGGTTTCGGCGGCCGAGGCGGCGGCGGCGGCTTCGGAGGCCGAGGTGGCGGCGGTGGCTTCGGAGGCCGAGGCGGTGGCGGTGGATTCAACAACAGAGGAGGCGGCGGCGGCGGCGGTGGATTCCGAGGTGGTCGAGGAGGCGGAGGCGGCGGAGGAGGATTCAGGGGAAGGGGAAAATGGTAGTTGCCGGAGACGACATGAGACACAGAGGATACACACAATTTATATAAGCATTTCTTTTTTTTTATACCGAAGAGACACACCGATAAGCGCCTTGTGAGCGGAGGGCGCGCGAGACGACATACACACACACACATATATATGTAAAACGTTGTTGAACGTAGCTTTTTTTTTGTAAGATGTAAGATTGACGAGTGTTTATGTGTCGAGAAGGGCGTGCGCAGGGTCTGTGCGAGAGATTCTGCGCGCGCGCGCGTAGGTTTTTCCAAATGAATGAATATCGCTATTTTGTTATAAATAATAAGAGAGGAATTATCATCGTGGCATGATGTTAAATTTATTGTGCTTGACGAGTTGTAAATGAAATATAATACAGAATTTTTTTTTTCGTAAACTATTTGTGTGGACGATGCTTATTTCAAACCTCGTCGAACTTTATGTGCTTTCCCAGCTCCTTCTCGGCTCTTTTCAGGAGCTTGTCGCGGCCTCTCTGCTTGACTCGCACCTTGTTGCCGATTTTGTCCTTGCGATCACTTTTGATCTTGTCCCAGTAGGATGACTCCTCTCCACCTGAAAATTTGGGAATTTGTTAAAGTGAGACGTTGTTTTTTTTTGTTGGTGTTTTAATTGTCTTTAATTTACGAACCAGTTAGTATTGTAAGATTTCTGTCTTCACTAGTTTTTTGAGCTAGTGCTGTTGCTGCTTCTGACGAATCGCATCGTATGTAAGCTTCGTGCGATCCTTCTTTTATGTCTACGTACTTAATATTACTACTGTTACTTTTTAAATCCGCCTGAAATTAAAATTTTAAAAGTGACTTAATATGTTTTTTAAATTATAATAAATAGAAAATTACTTTAATATTTACCTTAAAACCTTTAGTGTCTATACATGGTTCATTGAGTTGAACCTTCACTATTACACCTGGTATAAATTCTAAATTTGAAGCTGGATTTTCCTTTTTATTACCAGTTGTTTCTTCATGTTCAGACTCCACCCTATTTCTGTCTCCCCACTGATTCCATCTAGCTCTCCTTACATTTTGCTTCAACTGCTTCATCTTTGATCTTTGAAGATCTAAATATTTATTTCGCAGTCTCTTCCAATCTCTCTTACTCATTACTTGTAAACCCATGTTAACAGTTTGTAATACCTCAAATGGAGCACGATGCTTTCGTTTCCTCTTTTTCTTTTTTTTCTTTTCAGGCTCACCTTCATCATTGGAACATTCAACTGTTTCTTCATTGTCTCCTTTTTTATCGGTCTCATTTTCAGTAGAACTTTCTGGGTTGGTTTCTGCTTCCGGTTCATTGACTTTTATTTTCCTTCGCTTCTTGCAATCCTCTTTATCAGTCCCATTTTTAGTAGAACTTTCTGATTCAGACTTCGCTTCAGACTCTGAAAATTTCGATTTCTTTCGTTTCTTGCCACCATTTTTATCAGATTCACTTTTAATAGAACCTTCTGGTTCAGCTACTGCCTCAGATTCTCCAGTTTTTACTTTCTTTTGTTTTTTGCAACCTTCTTTAATACTTTTTTGTGATTCAGTTTCTGGATCTTGTACCCTTTCTAATGAAAGCCTGTTTTTTCGTTTTTTACCACGCTTTTCTTCTTCTGTATTTGAGTCAGATGGACATACACTAGAATCTTTGTCACCATTGTCACATTTTTTGTTTTTCTTAGATTTCATGGAATCTGATTGATCAGTTATGGATTCTTTTCTTTTTTTAGCTTTTGGTTCATCTTCATCAACTTTTGTACCAGCATTATTTTTCTTAGGTTTTTCAGAGTTTTGGGAACCATTTTGTTCTTGCTTCTCTTCGTCATTAAAGGTTGTAATGCTTAATACATCTGTTGGAGCTGTATGAGATGGTAATTCACAACCTTTTCTTCGAAAGGCCTGAAAAAATATTAATTTTTTTAGTTACTTCAAATTTAAAATAATTTATGTGTGAATTTACAAACATACTTTTAGGCATTTCTCAGCACCCTCAGGTGTATCAAATTCAACAAAAGCAAATCCCTTGATCTTATGATTAAGTTTGTACTTTGGAATAGAAACATATGCAACCAGCCCATATTCAGAAAAAAGAGTTTGTAGCCACTCATGATCAGCATCCGAAGGCAGCCCTTGCACATATACTGTACATTCATCAACGTTCAGTTTTTCCAGTATTGGAGTTATTCGACGAACCTTAGTACCATCTTCGGATACTTGCAACATAGTAGATTTACCAAGTGCTTTAGCAATTCTACTTACATCAGTAGTCAATGATCTAATTCTGTTGAATCTTAAAAATATCTCTAAATCAATATCTAAAAAAGTAAAAATATATTATCACATAGCTTATTTTAATCAATTATACGAGCTTACTGAATTTAAACTTACCGGGATTCTCCTTTATGAGCCCTGCAATAAATCTATCTTTGCTCAAGTTTGAATCACCAAAGTAAAATTCCATTTGTTTAAGAATAGCAGCGTAAAGCGCCTTTTTTCTCTGTCTGTGTTTTCCATGTGGAACCTTATTTGCTTCCTCCTTGGTAACATTCATAACTTCTGGAGCCTCAACCTCGGGTTGTACTTGAGGTACTGGTACAACCTCCGAGGCAAGCTCAATATCAGAGTTTTGTTCTTCAGAAACCATGTTTGCTGCTTATTTACTAGAAAACCAAAATAATTGTTTAATTTTTTGTGGTTAAAATCTCCTACTTTCAATAGTTTATTAACACCTTACCTGACAGGCTAAAATATCGCGAAGAACACTACTTATGATTAAAACAAAATAATTTACACATAGCGAGACTTACAAACTGTTGCTTTTTAACATAAACATATATTTTTAGTAAATTTACATTATTCTAAACAATAAAAAGACCGGTAAGGCGGTAATGTCCGAAGATAAGCGAAACGAGCATTCAAACATGTGTTTTCTTTATCACATATATATTTATGCTCCAACCTTCAACGGCATGATCAACAGCCAATCGTAGCGCTCGAAACGAGTATTGAGCTTGCAAAGATTTCCATGAAAAGTATCCTTTATCACTGTCCTAACCTAAGTGTCAACTACTCCGAAATCACGAAAACTTCAAGTCATTCGTGTTTCGTGTCCGGCTGAGAATCTTAGGAGACGCGTACACATACGCGAATCCATTTTAGAAATGGAAGAAATGGGCATCACTTTGCCAGATAAGGTAAAAAACTGCCAATTGCTTTCACTGTTTGTATTTTCTTAGAGATTTTGTAATAAGGCAGTGATTGAAAAATTAATAAAGCAAACTTTTTGGTTAGTTTGAGTCGTTCTCCAACTGTATTTATATTATGTAAATTTGAACTGTAGTGCTGCACCTGTCAATGTTTTGTCTATCGTTAACTGTAATTTTTGATATCCTGAGTATTGAACTTTCTAATTTATTTTGGTTTTTTCTTTTTTTACCTTTTTAGGATGTCTCTGAAATTGACTTGAAACCAGTGATTGGCCATGGCACTAGTGGTGGAGAAGAAGTGGATGTTGAAGATCTGTATACTAAATACAAGGTATGTAACTTAGTAGTGTTTATTTTACTGCTGGATACATTAATGATATCTAACAATGTATCCATGTATGTAAGACTCAATTTGTAGAAGTTTTTTTGTTTGTACTACAAAAAACTGATTTTTTTTATTTTTTTGTGTAGAAACTGCAACGAATGCTTGAATTTCTGGAAGTTCAAGAAGAATACATCAAAGATGAACAACGGAATTTAAAGAAGGAATACTTACATGCTCAAGAAGAAGTGAAACGTATACAAAGTGTACCACTTGTAATTGGTCAATTTTTGGAGGCAGTTGATCAAAATACTGGAATTGTTGGCTCGACAACTGGATCAAATTATTATGTACGGATTTTATCAACTATTGATCGGGAATTGCTAAAACCATCAGCTAGTGTTGCTCTTCACAAACACAGCAATGCTCTTGTTGATGTGTTACCGCCAGAAGCAGATTCTAGCATTTCTATGCTTCAAGCAGGTAAAATTAGATATTTTTTTTTTATATTAAATTAAAAGAAAAAAGGTGCAATGCTAATATTACAGTAACTAGATTTTCTTAATTTTCTAGTAAAAAAATATTTCGAGTGAATAAAATAAAAAATAATGCATATTCTTTGCTTTTGACAGATGAGAAGCCTGAGATTCAATACAGTGACATTGGAGGAATGGATATGCAGAAGCAAGAGATAAGAGAAGCAGTAGAACTGCCACTTACTCATTTTGAACTTTATAAACAGATTGGTATTGATCCGCCAAGAGGTGTTTTGATGTATGGTCCACCAGGTTGTGGAAAGACTATGCTTGCTAAAGCTGTCGCAAGACATACTACAGGTATTCATTTTAAATCATCTAATAAATTTTTCTCTTCTATTGTATTACAATATCTTTCATAAGCAAAAAAATAGTACATTATGCATCAAGGGAGTAAAGTGGGCACTGTACGCACTGTGTGACGTTGCCGACCGAGCGAAGCGAGGTCGGCATTTCACACAGTGCATGCTTGCCTACTGTACTCCAGAGGTGCGTATACTACTTTTCACCACACCCCCGTAAAGAAATGACTGTACGCATCTCAGCAGGCCGTACAGTACCCCATGCTCTGCCTAGAAGTAAAGTGACTTGTGTACGCGCGACGCGCTGTTTTACCGCTCGAGACGCAGTCGAGAGCGGAAAAAGGCGCATCGCGCATGCGCAAGTCACTTTATTCCCTAGGCAGTCCATGCGGTACTGTACGGCCTGCTGAGAGGGCGTACAGTCAGCACTTTACGCGCAGTGTGGTGAAAAAATAATTTTATCATGTCATTACTATGTAATCTTACAAATTTTAATTTTTGTTAAAGCTGCTTTCATTCGTGTGGTTGGATCTGAGTTTGTGCAGAAATATCTTGGAGAAGGTCCAAGAATGGTGAGAGATGTCTTCCGTTTAGCAAAAGAAAATTCTCCAGCTATTATCTTTGTTGATGAAATTGATGCTATTGCTACGAAGCGTTTTGATGCTCAAACAGGAGCTGATCGTGAAGTACAGCGTATCCTATTAGAATTGCTGAATCAAATGGATGGTTTTGATCAAACTACTAATGTCAAAGTTATCATGGCTACTAACAGGTAAGCAATTTAGTTTAATATGCAGCACATAATATATAAATAGATTAAAATCATTTCTATAACAAAATTTTATTTAAATTTCAGAGCTGATACACTTGACCCTGCTCTTCTGCGTCCAGGTAGATTGGATCGTAAAATTGAATTTCCACTGCCTGATCGTAGACAAAAACGACTGATTTTCTCAACAATTACTACTAAAATGAACTTAAGCGAAGAAGTTGATCTTGAAGATTATGTTGCTCGTCCAGATAGAATTTCCGGTGCTGATATCAATGCTATCTGTCAAGAAGCAGGAATGCACGCTGTGCGTGAAAATCGCTACATTGTCCTTGCTAAGGACTTTGAGAAAGGTTACAAGAACAACATCAAAAAAGATGAATCTGAACATGAATTCTATAAATAAATTATTGACTCAACAATTCAGATCTTTTGTGCAAAGCTGAAGTAATTGCTTTTATTTTATTCAAATGTGTTTACAATTTATAATAAAACATAGTATTACAAGGAATATCTTATAAAAAGAATTGATTTACAAATTTACGAGGACCGTTTTATAAATATCCAAAAATAAATCCATTTTTCCGTAAATCCTTCAATTACTTTTTATTTCTTTTATTTCATATGCTTATAAAATTAGAACAAATAAGCATGTAACAGGACTTCAAATGTTGATGTACGAAGACCAAGCTATGAGTGTCTATAATAATAAACATATATAATCAATAAATTGATATAGTACAGACAGTCTAATAGGAAGAATATAAAATATATTTTTTCATCGGCACTTCTGCAAACGGTAAAGAACCTAAGCCGACGCGTATTGCATTTTAACATTTTAAAAGAAAATTCAATTTGCAAAGGTTACAGCTTGTTAAAGGCCCTTTGAGTGACGTCACACTGTTTTCAAAGTTTTACGTATATCTTCTTAAATATTGAAGATATCGTAAAAATTCCAAAAGTTTACTAAGAAAATATACCATAATCTACAAGAATACTACACTGATAACAAAAAATGGGTATATTGGGTATTCTTCCCTATTGACTATATCTACATGAATTATACATATATATATATAGCTATACTACTACGTGTTTGTATACAATGAAAAGATAACCTATAAATCGTGACAATTCATAAGAAAAGGTTGTTTCAACAGTTCAGCTAAATAATATATTGTATTAGTCATTTATTTGTTACAATTGGTGTTTATACTATGGAAGATATAAATCGAGAAATGGATTTACCTCGTGTGTTAATTGCAAGTTCAAACAGTGAAAAGGCTAAAGAAATAGCAAGTAGTATGTATAAAATTACATATGTGCATATTATCTCATTTGATATTTAAAACTTTATTAACTTATTACGTTGACATACTCTTATTTTAATAATGTTCTCCTTAGATATGGGAGCAAAGTATTTATCACAACAAGCAGACACTGAACATCATTTGTTAGACATTGATAACAAGTATTATACGGCTCAAATATTACTGTGCACAACTGAAAATTTATCAATAGATCCTTCAAATTTTGAGGCACTAATATTTCACTATGATCTAGGAACAGTAAGACACTTTTATTTCAAAAATGTTTATTGAATTACTTGTTATGACTATTTAATGCTCAATGAACTTTTTAGGAAGATGCCTTGCGTCTTGTGGATGAAAAAGTTGCGCCATTAATTGCTCAATCAGAAGCAGAAATATTATTATTAGTTTGTAATTCTATACCCAATGCTGCCGTCAGAGAAAGAGGTAACTATTCTAGTTGAGTGCACAATGAATAATATAAGTATTTACTACTTAAAATATTACTACTTAAAATATATCAATTTCAGTTATAGAGTGGTGTGCACTTAGAAAATTTGAGCTTATCGAACTAGAGCATTCAGATCCTCAAGATATTATGGATCTCGAAGAGGATCAAAGTAAATATGGAATTGAACGAATCATTGAAGCTCTAGAAACTCATATGTGGCCAAACATTAATCTTAAAGGTTATTATCATTACAAATGCCAATCACACATGAATTATAGAATTAAACGTGATCGATAAAATTATTTTTAGATTCTAGAAAAAGTACTATACAAGAACCACAACCTGAAGTAAGTGAAGTCGGCGATCAGTTAGAGAATGTTCGATTAGGCAATTCACAGAATATTTCAGAACGCTTGCAAATGGAAAGTGTCCTAGGTAGGTGTCCATAACGAAGAAATTAATAAAAAATGAATACATTATATTTATAGTTAAATATTCTTCTGTATTAGTGTATTTAGGAATAAGTATTTGAATAATTTATTATTTTATAGATGGAATCATGAATAATGAAGGAGCAGATTTTGGTGAACTATTCAGTCATTTAAGAGCAATGAAAGAACACGCAGCTGCTATGCCTTCGAATCAAAGGAGAGTTGCAGCAGAGCAATTAGTAACAGCATTCTGGAAGGCCATAGGTGGAGATCCTTCAGAAGTTGACGACATAGACTAACTTCTGCAAATACACGCACGCAATAATTACAAGTGATGTATGGTGATTTTAATTGATCCAAGTGATTATCATATATAAACAATGTGTCAAATCGTTGAATGCAGGGGAATCATGATCAAATTTGTTTTTAATGTATAAAAAAGAATGTGAAAAAGTATTATCGATATATTATTTAGTTTCGGACACAAACTTGGATCATGTTTTATTTCCATTATTCTATTGTAAAACATTAGATATTGTGAACATCAAGTTATTTGTAGTATTTTTTATTGGAATTAGAATTTTTTAGCTAAATTATTTTTATCCTAAAATACTTTTTAGACAAGAATATTATAATAATTACAAAAAAATTTAATTATCATTGATAATAAAATAAAAAAAAAATGTATAATTAAATTTTTTTCCAAACTTGTAAACAAATATTTTAATATTTATTAATGTATTTACACTGTATGTTAAGTTATACGTAACGTACTGTTGAAATTAGGTATATGTACACCACAAATATGTTATTGAAAATCTGTTATAAAAACTGGCGAAATATACAATTGTAAACACTTGTAAAATCACAATAAGTAATTTTTTTTTAACGATTTACTTTTTTATGTATAATATGCAAATGTATGTAATATAAAGAATAAAATTTGAAAATTCATTTCTCTTCTCTCAGTTCTGCCAACCATTACATAACCCTCATTCTTTCCAATTCTCTAATCATAAAATAAAAAATGAAGGAAATTCAATTGAATCAATAAATTCATAAAATTGAAATCGGAACAACGTTTTCAATACATTCCCATCGCAACGTCCACACCTCAACAATCGTCACTTTCAACTCTCCGTTTTGAAGCCGACAAATAGCGTTGAGTTGTCACTTCTACCGCCTAACTTTACGGGGCTGAGAGAGAGACCGAAAAAGCAAAATGTCTGTCGCGTTGTGTATCATAAGGGGATGCCTAATGTGCAGTGCGCCCCTGCACGGAGACAGGTTACGGCTGAAATTTTGGAATTAAAACAGCGGCCGGATACGTAACGAAGTATATCGTGTCGTATGCAAAGTGGCGGCGAGGCATGCGGCCGCGTGTCCAGGACACCGAGAACCCTAGTCGTGAGAGCGCTTCCCCGAGCTCGAGCCGCTACGTATAGCAGAAGGTAAAAATTGCATGTAAATATTTTGGAGGGAGTGAGCCTGCCTGCTCACTTTTTCGCACCTCTTCACACAATCGATCAATCAATCAATTCTTCAATTGTTCGCGAAAGTTTCCGAGTGTGCTTGGAGGGCCTGCACTGTCTCACTTTTCACAGGTGTCAGCTGAGAGAGGCTCATCGCTGCATCGGTCAGAAGGTTCTTGAACGTAGGAAGCAAGTTTGGGTGTATAGACTTGGATCGAGTGTTCGTGTCTGCTTGATCCAAGTGCTGAAGGTACCGAAGGAGCGAGGGAACGGTTGCTGCTGGATGAGAGGACAAAGCAATAATTGGACACCACGCAGAAGTGAAATAGATATTGTAATATATGAAGCGGAGTTTTTATTCCCTGATAATTGTTGATGTTTAGATGATTATGGTAAGGTTCAAATAGTTGTTGCCGTTATCTTGAGGATTTTGGGACTAGCGCAGAATTGAGAACAAGTGCCAACGCCAAGATGCAGGGTAAGTTTGTCTATATTTACGTGGGTCTATTTTTAACCCTTTGACCACCATTGATACATCCAATTTGATCTAATATTCAAAACTTATTGTTTCATAAGTAAATACAGTTGTACAAATAGATAGGATTCGGTTTCAAATACAAGAACTGATAAGTGTGTCACTGAAAATATGATTACATCAGATACATTCATTTTTTTTATTTTTAAGATATTAATTATTTGTAACAAAATGATCTTATAAGTATGCATTTAATGACAGTCTAAATTACATTAAATTACGTTTAATTACAGTTTAGTGTTCATTCAAAAATATTGGCATGTGTTAAATTGTAAAAATGATTGAGTTTTATATACTTTTTGATTACGAAGATATTATTAAGTCTATTTATCAAATTATTGAATTTATAAAACTAAAAATATAAAATTAAAGGGTAGTTTAGTTACAAATTTTTTTAACGAAATCAAAGAATAAAATAAATAGTAGATATTATGTATTTTTGTGTAAAGATCTCAGTGACATGAATGAGTCGGAAGACTTCTCAAAAATGGAGATCGCAGAATTGAAAGATTTTGAGCCACCACCAATGGATCACATTAAGTTAGAAGATATTGAAACTCCCAGAACACCAGATAGTTCTAAAGGAGAAGCTAGTAGTGATTCGGTAAAAACTGAAAGTCCAAAAGTATGGAAACCGGTACTTGGAAAAATTCAAGCCAAAAAAAGGTTAATGGCTTTTGCAAATAAATTCAATACAATGCCCAAAGTACACAAATTAAAAACTAAAGGCGATAAGGTCAAAAGTAAGTTAAATAAATTTAATTACATTGAAGTTTATGTTTATACTTCAGTATGGACTTAAAATTATATTAAATTTTTTTGCTTAACAGGGCAGGAAAAGATTTTGGCAATAGAAGAAATTGTAAGGGAAGAAAATCAAAGCAGATTAGCTGCACAAGGTATTGCAAATATTTCAATTTAAAACACATAATTATTTTTTTTTATTTAATGTTCCACAAATTTTGAATATATTTTTTTTTTATTTCAGAGGCAAGGGATATTAACATAAGAAATGCGTTACGTGATAGGAAAGCTAGAGAGGCAAGTAGAGAAAGAAAAAGCGAAGAACGTTATTCAAGAAGATCAGGATCATCATCGTATAGGAGAAGGGGTGACAGGTACATGCATAAAATGCATATTATTATTTATTCATATTTATCAATTTATTTCAAGTTTCTGAAAAAGATTATTAATATCGTTTTTAAAAAATGTATAATTAAATTATCAAGTAACTATTTTACAAGATAACTTCTTAAGTCCATAAAAAAATTTGCATACAAGCTAACTAATATATTGATAATTTATTGATTTGAGAAGATCATGCATATTGTATACATACTATTATTATTATTATTATTACTATGCATACTGTATACGTACTATTATTATTATTATGCATACTGTATACATACTATTATTATTATTATGCATATTGTATACATATTATTATTATTATTATTATTATATTTAAAAAAAATTTAATTTCTAACTTTAAAGGGAAAGAAGACATAGTCGAGATAGGAAATCTCGTAGTAGATCAAGGCAGCGATCTAGTCGTAAATCATCACAAGAAGATGAACGCTACAGTAAGAGCAAGTATAAAGAAAAGAAAGAAACGTCAGATAAAAAGCAAAAGGACAGAAAAGATGATTCAAAGCATAAGCAGGAAGAGTCAAAACATAAAGAAGATTCTAAATCATCTGATAAAAACAGAAAAGAGGATTTGAAATCTGAAGAAACTAAGGAAGATGATAAGAAAACCGATAATTTTAAACCAGATTCAAAATCAGAGTCTAGTAAGAAAGAAGGCATTACTGAAGAAAAAGATAAAAAACAAGAATCAATAGAAAAAATTAATAAAAAAGAAGATTCCATATCAGAGAATATAAAAGAAACACTAACTCACACAAATCAGGAAGAATCTAAAAATGAGGATTCCAAAGAAGAACTTAAAGAAGAACCTAAAATGGCTGAAATAAAAAAGAACGACGAAACGAAATTTGAAAAATATGAAAAAACGGATAAAGTAGAAAAAAATGATAAACCTGAAAAAGTTGTAGTTAGCAAAAAAGAAGATTCTAAGTCTGATAGAAGCAATAAAGATGAGCAAAAAGCTGAGCAAAATAAACGCGAAGATGCCAAATTAGAGTTGGAAAAGAAGGAAGAATTAAAATCCGAAAAGCAGAGAAGAGACTCGAAATCAGAGTCAGGAAAGAAAGAGGAGACAAAGTTGGATAAATCAAAAAGAGAAGACTCAAGTAAACGCGAAGAATCAAAAATTGAATCGAAACGAGATGACGATCGCGATGAATTAAAAACAAAGCGAGATGATGCTATGAGTAAACGAGCGAGTTCCAGAGATAAAAAATTGGAAAGGATTGATGTAAAAGAGAAACGAGAAGAACCTAGGATGAAAGTTCACAGAGAACGCGAAAGAGAGAAGGACAAAATAAGAGAAATGAGGGAAAAGGAATTGTTAAAATGTCGTAATTGGAAGGATTTTCGAAGATATGGATTTTTTATTGACGATGTAGGATATATTAGAAGAAATGATAATGTTGACAAGATGGGTAAACCCAGGTTCGTTTGAACTGTTACTTTTTTAGTTTAAAAAAATAGTATTTTTATTACATTGTTTTTCCTTTTTAATAATTTCAAAGAAATTACATAATACATTTTTAACCTTAGAGTATTTATTAAATGTTGAAAAAAAATCGTGTTTATAGGTCAGCTGAAGATTACAATCAATATCTCGAGCAAATGTTAATGCTTTCTGATGAGCGACAGCATCGATATGCCTTTCTTGCCGAAGGTCAGAATGGACCTAAAGAATTTCCACCAGAGACAATCAAATCAACGAAGACTAAACCTTCTCTACTATACTGTGAAAATCCAAGACATCCAATATACTTTGATCGCCAACAAATTTTAAGTGTAGTATCGTCTAATCGACGAGAAAAAATGGAGGATATCTGTGAAGCAACGCAAATACGGTAAGCAACGATTTTTTTCCGCGTTATCTATTTCTTTATACATTAGATTCATGCAAATGATTTGAGAAGCTAATGGCTAAATTTATGATTCACTGTACATTCACTTGTTATCTTCTTTAATTTACATACTTTGAATTCTCAGTAAATACTTGCTTATTTATTTGTTAATTTATATATTAATTTATTTATTTAGTTCTAAATTTGTTTTAGCTCTTTTTAAATTATTTTTAATAATTTCTGATCAATCTTTGATCAGCTCTAGTTTAGTTCGGCCTGTAATTAGACTTGAAGTATACATTTTTAGACAGTAAATAGTTATTTTGTCAGTCAACAACCATTTTATAGTTACTGTGACTGTTTTTACGTTATCGTGCCGGTACACTTTTGCAAACAAAAAGAAAATCGAAAAGTCAATTAAATTAAAAAGAAATTATATCAGCAATTTAAATCTTAATTATACCAGTAAACTATTATAAAAAACTCATACATACAATTTAGGATTACAATATTTGCGTCTGTTATTACAACACGCATTTAAAATTACAGAACAACAAACGGAATTAAAATTCGAAATTTATCAATCCCTCCAGCTCACAATTCAGTAATTTTTTTATTGAGAGCAGTAGTTAAAAGTAAACAAAAACACTTCCTCGCCACCCGACGATTCTATCCAGCAACTCTCCACTCAACCAAAACTCACTCGCCCACCCAAAAACAAAAAAAAATCGACACTCCAAATTCCAATAAGTATTTCGCATTGGCACTCACTGAACGCCACTAATTCCTTTTCACAGGATAATCACGTCGGAGCGCGAAGAGGGCCACCACGAGCGTCTCTGGTACAAGACGATGGACCCGTCCAAGTCGATCACCATACGAACGTCGATCGACGTGCCGTCCTTCCCGCGCTCCAAGTGGGACAGCGAGAACGAGCAGAGCGACGAGGAAGAGGACGAGGAGGAGGAGGAGGACGAGGACGAGGAGGACGAGGACGACGACAACGACAACGTGTTCGACAAGTCGCCCGAGGATATAATCCTGACGAAGGACCGAGTCCGTATCGATTCGGCGTCGACCTCGGAGCCAGAGCCAGAGCCGGAGAAACTAAAGCCGCATCTGCAATCGCCGCCTCTCTTGCCGCAGGTTCCACCGCAGGTTCCACCGCAGGTTCTACCGCAGGTTTTACCGCAGGTTTCACCGCAGGTGCAGACCCTAGCGCAGGTGCAGGTGAAGTCGAAGCCACAGGTACAGCCGGAGCCGGAGCCGGAGCCGGAATTAGTGGTGCAGTTGGAGGTTCCACCGCCACAGCTGCAGACGCAGGCTAAGGCGGATGCGAAGGAGCAGAAGCAGACTTCCGTTGAACCACGTGAGTGTTTTGTTGGAATTTTTGGTGTATATGTGAGAGCGACGATATGCATCTCAAAAGTGGCTTGACGAATCAAGCTGATAGTAACTTTCTACTCTGGGTCTTCAATTGTAAATATTCTGGTTTTAATTTGTATGGCAATCGTATTAAAGTAATTTCTATAATAAATCCAAAGAAAGTGTCTTGAAATTTGGGTAGCATGTAGCTTCTACAGGCGGGAAAAGAAGTCTGGTTTTAACTTCGGCAACTAACAATGTTTATATCGCAAAAGAATACGGCAAACTTTGCTCAGAAAATTTGTGTGTACTACACAATGTTTAGCACACCAGAGTACACTAATAACCAAAAACATAAAAAAAGAAGTAAATTGATTCTCGAAAATTTTGGTCATCGTTTGTGGCTTTGACTTTCAATCAGAGATTGGCAAGTACTGAAATTTACATCTTTTCGAATACTTTTTATTTTCTTAAATATTTGGAAAAAGTATTCTACGAATACTTTTAAAAAATGCTCGGTGGTCGCATAAAGTATTTGTCTAATACATTTTTTGAATACTTCACGAATATTCAATATTCGCAAAAAAGTATTCGTCAAATAATTTTTTTAAGTAGTCAATATTGCACTTACTTAACGTGTCAGACCTGTAGAAGAATTTTACTTTTTATCTTTTTGGGAGAGGGGCGAAGAGTAGGTTTTTAATAACAAAAATAATAAAGTATTCAAAAAAACTTTGAGGTGGAGTACTTACCGATCTTTGCGTTCAACATACTACCGTTCACCAGCGCTTTAACACTGTTGACGAATGTTACCGATTTAAATTGTTCTAAGCAATTTCTTTTTGTAAAATAATTTCTAATAAATACAACGAAAAATACAATTTTAAATACACCAAAATAAAAAACTAAGAAAGTAGTAAGTAGAAGTAAAATACTGTGAGAATGATTCTTAAAATTCGGTAATCGGTGCTTCTTCCATGTGATCGTCAAAGACACAATCGATTACCGAAATCTGAAGGGAACAATTTCTTTTTATTGGAAGAATACACAGAGCTCACGACCTACGGAATTTTAAATATTAAAAGCAACGCGACAGTACAGAAAGCTGTAGCATGTACATACTTATAATACTTATAATAATGCTCGAAGTCATACAGGCTATTATACATATTGAGTGTCAATCAGTCGAACGCTATATGACGAGCCTATGGTGTTTACGAAGTGGGCTATCGGGCTTTCTTCGAGGAATGGCAATAAAACTGCGCCGGGCCTGCCGAACGTTTCCAGCGCGAGAAAAGTTCGCAGCGCGGGACAATGAGCAGTTTATTCCTAGCCTCTCGGGCGTCAAGATGGGTACACATTATAGTAGAGTGGTTCAAAATTTCCAAAATTTATCTAATATCAAATTTGTAAGTGTTTTAAGAGTTAGCATTTGTGATTGAAATTAGTATTCCGAAAGCTGGGCGCGAATTAATCAGGATAGATAATTATTGGCAATTCATCATATGTATCTTTAAGGTGATGTTAAATCCTGTGTTACTGGTAAATACGGGGAACCACTTTTTTCATTTATTTTTCAATTTTAAGAAAATATCTCTATGATAAGTTGTTCCTTTTGATTGGAATAACAACTTTCCATAGAGATATTTACTCAAAATTGAAAATGAAATGAGAAAAGTGGATCCTCGTATTTGTCGGTGACAGGTGGCTTTAGCATCACCTTAAGATGGAAAGACAAGCGCGTTTTCTTGCTACTTGAGTGTTTTAAAATCTTTATTCAGGATAGAATTTACTGAATAATTAGCAAACGTAAGGATATCAATATAAATTTTATCATTTATATAGAATTAATTACAGTCACTTTCTAATACTTTAAATAGATACTGTTATAATTTGATGTAATATATGTAATAATGACATTTATACGCAATTATTAAATAAAAGCTGACATCAAGGCTTTTTAGTTGAGTTGTTGTGCAACTTTCTACGTCAAAACAAGAAACAGCTGATCAAAAGTTAGGCTAGACTGAACTTTATAAAAAGAAAATTTAATTGGTAAATGAGAGAACATAAAATATTGTCGAAGCTGTATAACTTTGATATTTCTACGACTGTTCTTTTAATAAAAATCACTTAATTGATCAATTTAGTTTTAATAATTTTTTTTGCGTTACTATGGAAAAGTCACTCTTAAATCTTAACGTCTAGCACCCATCTTCTGGAAAAGTTATTTTTTGACAAATACTAATTTTTACAATCGTTACTTTTGATAGTTGATAAAAAAAATTTTTTTTACTTTTGAATCACTAATATATAGTTAACAACTTATATTGCATTGATCGTGCATTTTAATTTAATCATTAATAAGATTAATAAGAATGTCTAAAAACATTTTTTTTCTATTTCTGTTCTATTACCATTCGTCAAATTATACGCAATTTTAATTTTCTGATATTTTGGATATTCTATAAAATCATCTATCCTATAAACTTCGAAATTTTACAAAAAGTAATTGCATATTTGAAATTCTGAATCGCAGTACGTCTGAGCTTTTGACTTACTTCCCGTTTCTTTACTCTCTCCGTTTCTAGTGTACGAAAAAACTTCGTTTATCGAGCAAACCTATTTACTTTATTGTTTTAATAATTTACCACAACACTAAAACCTTCCCCTTAATTCACAATCTAACAAAACTTTCTATTTTCATCCCCAGACATCGAGGAGCCGGCCGCCAAGTCGAAGTCCAAGCGCAAGTCCAAATCCAAGCACTCGCACTCACCATCGCCGACGAAGAAGCGGGACAAGTCCCCCTCCCACAAGAAGGACAAGCACAAGGACAAGGAGGAAAAGTCCAGCAAGCACCACGACAAGCACCGCAGCCGCGAGGACAAGCACCACCACCACCATCACCATCACCATCACCACAAGGACAAGAAGCAGCAGCACCATCAGCACCAGCAGCTGCAGATTGCAGATCAGTCCGAGCTCGCCGAGCCAGTCATCGAAAAGCACCACGCAAAATCCAAATCCAAATCGAAATCCAAATCAAAGTCAAAATCCAAGTCCAAGTCCGTCACGCCCGATCAACAGCAGCAGCAGCAGCGCCAGGAGCGTCCGCACCGGGAGGAGCCAGGGGACGACAAGCTCGTGTCCGAGTACGAGCAGTTCATCAAGATGGTCAGCAGTAGCGATGCGGCGGCAGCTGCCGCTGCCAAGGCGGCGAACTCCACGGCGGTGGAGGTCGCTGCTCGAGGGCACGAGGGACATTCCGAGAGAGCCGCGTCGCCGTCGAGCTTCTACGAGTTCAGTCTGGAGGCGAAGCTGGCCAAGGAGCCGGCCGGGGGCTTGAAGGTGAACGAGGTGCCCGCGACGGCGAGCGTCAAGTTGTCCGGCAAGGACGTGGGAAGGGCGCCGACGAAGTCGCCGGGTGTGCCGAAGTCGAGTGCTGCCGGTGGTGGAGTGACTAGGAGTGCGGAGAAGGAGAGGGATAGAGATAGGGAGAGGGACAGGGAGAGGGAGAGAGACAGGGAGAGAGATAGGGAAAGGGAGAGAGATAGGGAAAGGGAGAGGGAGAGGGACAGGGAAAAGATCATCGAGGCGGTTAAGGTGCCAGAGAAGATCGTGGTTGAGAAGCAGCCTACTCCCTCGCAGCCGGCCCTAGAGGTATGGTGTTTATGCTTTGTAAATGATTTTTGGCTAATGATTGTGTGTGGGCGAACAAAACCGGATAATTACAATTTTCTGATTGTTTATTAATTAAGAAAAACTGTATTCTGTTTCTATATAAAACTTAATAAAGTATTTATTAAATATAAGGATAATAATGTACTTATATGAAAAAGGACATAAAATCAATTTTCACAGTAAGTGAAACTATCCAGTTTTAATCGCCCTCTTCCCATTTGAAGAACTTTAAAGTTAAATTATTAAAAATTATAGTACCTGGAATAATAAATAATTAAATTACTTACACAATAGTGATTTAAAAATACATCTTTTTAGTGTACATGATAACGGGGATAATTTGCATACTTTCCATCATTTTCCTATTCAATGAGATTATTAAAATGTACTCTTTCCCGTATAGTCATCAAGTTTATGGTTATTAAAAATGGCGTGTTTATTTACATTTATCTATTATTTTCAATTAATAAATTGCCAATTTTTGTTCAATATAAAAATTTTTCTGTCCAATTTACTCTTACTATGAACTAACTTGACTACTGGACAAAACTAATTTGTATGAAATATTAAGTTCTTCGTAATAATCGTCTAAACCGTAGATTTTATTAAATGAGATTGGAATATTTAATAAGGAATATTTAAAAGGAATATCCATGGATACTAATTAATTGACATTGGCAGTAATTATATTTATTATTACTATCGTTATTTGTTTAATGTTCTATTAAATAACTAATTACAACTATTTCATAAAATAATAATATTCATAAAATACAATTCAAGTATTTCAAGAATGTGGTAGAACTTAGCTCCTCACATTAGTTTATTTTTTAAAAGTCAGTAAAAATAATTTTGGACCTTGTAATGTATATCAAGTGATCAAATTTGTATAAATGAACACTAATAAGAAACAATTAAGGAGCCCTCACACTCATGAGTTGATGACGTAATTAAAATTGACAAATAATAGAAAACTGTCTTTTGAAAAAGTATATAGACAACTGAGTGTCTTCAATATACCTGATCAATATGTCTAAATGAGTACTTAGGCCTTTCTTCCCTAAACTTCTTCTCATTTTACAAGTAGGGGAGACTGGGGTGTAACGGTGCACTAAAATTAAATGTGTTCTAAACTACATAAAAGAAATGTAATTCAATAAAAAAAATTCCTATCTGTTCTTTGCTATGCAAAGAACATTTTCCTTCGTTACTGCTGAAATTGATAGAATATAAACGTACTTAATAATTAATATCCGAATACATCGAAAATCACGATGTTCAAAATCATCGGGGTATAACGGAGCGGTTAATTGGGGTACAATGGAATGGTACGTTATTATTATCAGGACGGTACATAGAGCACTTTATTATTTTTTAATATTATTGATATTATTATGACTTGTAGAAATTGCTACCTAAAAAAATAGAGAAACTATAACACCAGGTTTTTTGCGTTTTCATAAAATGCCAGTTTTACAAAATGTACTGTGTTTCACAATATCAAATTATGTTCTATTTTTAAAATTCGTTCTGCGTGGTAACGGTTGGTGGAGAAGGGTACATTAATTCGCATAATCACTACAAGTAATCTAATAGGCGTTTAAATAGATAACGCCACTTCTGAAGCAAAGTTATTAACACTTATCTGTTATATATATACCCCATGCTCCGTTATACCCCAGTCTCCCCTGTATAATTATGCACTATAAATAGTAATGAGTTAAAAATAATGTCACTAATAACAATACCATCAAACATAAACTGTTTACACTTGGATTACAGCAGCAGCAGCATCTACAGCAGTTACCACAACACAAACCCAACTCCGAGGACTCCGACCCCGACTACGAATCCGAGGAATCCGAGGAATCCGACGATGACGATGACGACGACGACGACGACGACGACGAAGACGACTCTCGCTCGATCCCCAGCGACTGGGAGAACGTCAAAATCAAAGTCGAAAAACTCAGCAACGACGACGACGACGACGAGGACGACGACGATGACGACGACGACGCCGAAACCTCCGACCACCCCACCACCGCCGCCGTAGCACTCCCCCCAACCAGCGCCAGCAGTCCCAGCAAACTCTCTAAACTCTCTAAACTCAGCAGCAAGTCCCGCAAGAAGAAGCGCAAACGGCGCGCCAGCTGGAGCAGCGACTCGAGCTCCTCCTCGAGCTCCGAGTCCGAGGAGCCGAAGCCCAAGCGACGCCGCAAGCGTCGTCGCAAGCGGGCCTCCCGCAAGCCCGCCTCGAGCTCCGAGTCCGACAGCAGCGAGAGCAGCTCGAGCGAGTCCTCGAGCTCGGAGGAGCCGGCCGCGCTCGTGCAGCGCAGCAAGAAGAAGCGCAAGAAGGCCGACAAGAAGAAGAAGAAGCGCAAGCGCAGCATCAGGAAGCTCAGCAAGAAGCTCAAGCGCAAGCGCAGGCGGAAGGCCAGCACGGACTCGAGCAGCAGCGACTCGGACGCGAAGCCCCCTAAGAAGAAGCGCGCGAGGAAGCTCAAGGCCAAGCGGAAGAAGAACAAGCTGAGCAAACAGCAGCAGCAGCAGCAGCACCAGCAGCAGAATAGCAGCGACGGGGGCGGCATCGTCACCGAGAAGGAAAAGGAAAAGTCGAAGAGCAAGTCGGAGAAGGGCGAGAGCAAGCACCACAAGGCTGCCAAGATCAAGGAGGAGTCCTCGAAGAAGTCCGGCAAGAGCAAGCAGCACGCCGTCGAGCCCGAGAAAGCCCTGAACCCGAAGCTCGCGCTTGCCGAGCAGCTGCAACAGGTCAAGATCCCGCCCGTCGGCATGGCCGAGAGCGGCAGCGCCGGCAGAAAGAGCAGAGGCCCGAGCGAGGACACCTACTCCGAGTGGGAGCGGGACAGCGTGCCCAGGCAGTTGGCGAAGGAGCCCGAGCTGGAGAGCAGCAGCCTGCAGCGGCCGCCCGAGGAGCCCACGCCCAAGGAGATCGCGAAGAGGAGGGATAAGCACGAGGAGGGCGGCAAGAGCTCGAGGAGCCAGGAGAAGGACAAGAAGGAGGCGGTGAAGAAGGAGGCCGAGGCGGCGAAGCTCGACGAGACCCCGGAGAGCAGCAAGAAGAGCAAGAAGAAGAGGAAGGACAAGGAGGTGAAGCGGGAGGCACAGCGGGAGTTCGACAACGAGTGGGAGAGGGAGAGCAGCAGTGGACAGCAGCGCCTGGCGAAGGCGTCCTCGGGGGACGAGGAGACGCAGAAGTTCGTGGAGAAGAAGCCCGTGATCGACTGGACCGACACGGACTTCGACTCGCTCAACGTCCTGTCGCTCACGCAGCTGGAGCTGCAGCAGCAGCAACAGCAGCAGCATCACCATCATCATCATCATCAGCAGGTGGTGGAGAAGCGCGAGGCGATATTCGCTAACGAGTGGGAGGTCGACAGCCTCGACGCGATGCCGGATTCAACGACGACGGCCGCGCTGCCGGCACCCCAGATGATGGTGCCCGTGAAGATCGAGCCGGTGAGCAGTAGCAAATTGAAGAAGGTGGACAAGAGCTTTAGGTATGACAAGGATACGGACACGTATGTTCCTGTGGAGATCGAGAGCACGAAGGATAGCAAGAAGAAGAGGGACAAGAGGGTCAGCAGTACTATTAGGATCTGGGAGGACGAGCAGGAGAACGCGGAGAGGGAGGAGCTGCTGCTGTCGCTGGAGAAGAAGATTGGGCCACCGGAGAGCAAGGAGAAGGCTGGAGGGGAGAACGAAGGTATGTTTGAAAAAAATTAGGTATCGGCTGACATCTCGATTGTATGATAAATAACGTCATTCTATAAATTTAAAAACAATTTTTTCGCAGTTAAAAGAATAAGAACACCAATATGTCATTTTTTTTCTTAAATATTCATAAACATCACCTTTGAAACTTTGGTATATTTTAATATATTCTTCTATCTTAAAATCATGATACTCGCCGATTTGATTCGTAGGTCATTTGAGTGGGTAATGAAATAATGAATAATGAACGATATAGACTCCTCGTAATACATATTGAGATACGCATTCATAGTCGCGACTCGAGAGATTCATTAATACAAAAACCGTTATCAACTATCAAGATTCGCATATACTAAACTTCAAGCCTGGGTTTGATTGTCATTTCAAGCTTGAAGTGGAGAGAAGAATCTTATATTGGGTCGTCGCTCCTTAACGTAGAGTAGCACATCTCATATTTTGTATCAAGACTTATTCTGACATAATAACAAAATTTATAAATCCTTGTTACAAACCAGTTATTTTTATCATATTTATTCTGAATATTATTTCAAATAATAAATATAAATTTAAGCTTAATTTCTATAAAAATAAAAATGAATTATAAGAAACTCTTGTTTAAAATAATTAGTTTTTAACAAAAATACAAGTTATTCTACTGTGACATCATTTGTCAATAAACAACGTTTTAACTGTATTGCTCATTGTCTCTTACGGAGGAAGCTTTTCATATTTTGATATAATTTTTCGACTTTAATATATAGAATCGTTCACCAAAGAATAACAGTAGTCTCCGAATGAACTTTCCTTGGATTATTTATACAATTTATTTTCCATTTATTAAAATTATCAAAAATATAGAGAACTCCCTATAAAATAGGACACACGGTTAATCTTCGATCCTACAACACAAAACCTCAAGGAGCCCAAACTAACCCCTCTCTTTCTCCCGACCCATCACCAACAGGCAAGAAGTCCATCAGCGGCAACGGCGGCAAGACACTCGAGGCCCCCGACACGATCGCCGAGGAGAAGTCCAGCCGCGAGGCGAATCGTCGCAAGAGCCGCTGGGACGTGGAGCGGGGCCAGTCGGAGGAGTTCGAGCACGCGCCGCCCGTCATGTGGGAGGTCGAGAGCAACATCTGGCCGAGCAGCGATCACCACGACACCGGCAAACTCCCCGTGCCCCCTCTCGGCATCATGAAGTGCGCGAAGGCCGGCGAGGCCTCCTCCTCCTCCTCCTTCATCGGCAGTCCCCTCCTGGAGGCGGTCAGCGCCCGGGTAAAGGACGAGAAGACGGCCAAGGTCAACTCGTCGACGTCGCTGAGGTACACGCCGCCCAAGGACGACGACATGGTCGACACGCCCGAGACCCTGAGGCGGAAGATGGAGGAGATAGCAGCGTTGGAGAGGGCGCTGAGCGCGAAGGACCTGGATCTGAGCCCGAGCGACATCATGAAGAGTCTCGGCAAGAGCTTCGACGCGAAGGACATGCTGGATCTGGAGCCACCTAAGAAGGCGGAGATCGTGAGTTTTTGGATTGTTTGTTTGTTGTGGTTTGGTGTTTGGTTATTTCGTGGGGGTTGAGAGGGAACAACGTGTTTGTAAAAATTGAGATATATTTTTTATAAGCGGAAGGCGGAGAGGGGACTTTAAGAACTAAAAGATGGGTCAAGTCCAAACAGTACCATTTTTGTATTCTTAGATAAATCAAATTGACAAATTTTTATGATATAGTAACACTCAAGACCTTTTAATTGCTGTATTTCTAAGTCTACAAATATTTTTTTCACAAAAAATACGAATTTAAAAACCAGTTCTTTCTCATTAAATTCGATTTTTTTTAATTGCACATTTTTTCACCTAGCATCTAAACTCTTAATTTAAAAACAATTATTTCAAGTTTACCGATATTTTTCTAATATATTGGCCAGATAAAATCCGTTGTTCCCTTTTAATACCCGTAGGATAACTATTGGACTCAAATTATGTGGGGTAACTAAGAATTAACGCTTTCAGTCTCGCAATTACGGCAACAATATGCATGTTATTTATATTATATCAAAAGCTATTGTAATATTCAGTGGAAAATATTTATTTTCGTAAATCTTTCAATTGAATTATAACCTAATAAGTAGTTCTCAAATATGTAATTAAACTGAAATAGTATATTATGCAACAAGGGAATAAAGTCAAAGATTATTCGGCTTTATTCCCGTATTGCATATGAATTTTATTTCCGACTTAACTGTGACAACTTTATTGACTTGAAAAGTGGGAGTTACGGAGAGAACTAAAATTTATTGAAAATTTATATTAATATAGAAAAAAATAGTTTAAAACAAAGGAAGCCAGTGAAACTGAAAATTTAATTTATTCCCGACTTAACTGTAAAGGCCATTTTATTGACCTAAAAAGCGAAACGAAAGTGGCATATGATTCCCTCTTGTACTTTATTTCAGCAAATGCGGGAATAAAATAAATTCCCAGTTTCTCTGGCTTCCTCTCTTTTATTTCAAAATTGAACTATTTCTGTCTATATTAATATAAATTTTTAATAAAATCTAATTCTTTCATTGGGTCACTTTTCAAGTCAATAATATGGCCACAGTTAAGTCGAAAATAAAGTTCTATATGTACACGGGAATAAAGCCGACGATTCCCTTGGGTGATTACTGCCCTAAAGAATAATCTTCGACTTCATTTCCTTAATTTTTGCATAATGATCTATTTATTCCATCAATATGCGGGAATAAAGTACATTTGCGGGAATTAAAGTATAAGAGAGAATAATATGTCACTTTCGTCCCGCTTTTAAGGTCAATAAATTGGCCTTTATAGTTAAGTGGGATGTAATAGTACATTATGCAACATGGAAATAAAGTCGACTTTATTCCCGTGTTGCATATAGAACTTTATTTCCGACTTAACTGTGACCACTTTATGGATTTGAAGAGTGGGACTCACGAGAAGAGAAAGAAATAGCTCAAAATTGAAAAAAAGAGAGATAGCATTTGCGGGAAATAAAAGAAAAAATGCATTTAGGGGAAAAAAAGTACATTTGCGAGAATCACATGCTACATTTGTCCCGCTTTTCAGGTCAATAAAGGGGCCATTACGGTTGAGTTGGGAATAAAAGATTTTTATTCTTTATTTATATTAATTCTTACAAGTGCATTTTGTTATACCGCCGGCGTTCAAACGAGGATCCGACGTATAAGGTTTTAAAATGGCTTATTACGAATCAGCAGTCAAATTTACAAAACATGGTGCACCCGAAATGACGGAAATCATAAAAAAACGATTTTTACGAAATTATAAGAAAATAGAGTCTTAGTTAAAGAGTTGTACGCTCGACAAGGCTTAACAATACTGGGCTCACAGATTTTTTAATTTAAAGACGTTCACCGGCTAGTCGATTTATTATATATTTGCTTTGAACTTTGACAGAATGTTATTAATAGTATTATATACCCATGCACCCGCAAAACTGTAAGAATCGTGACTCTACCAAAATGCAAATATGTATTCAATGTCAAAGTTGTGAGTCTTAACACGTAAGGTATAGGTTAAGCACGTGTTAAAGAGACATTTTAATTTATAGTCGTAGAAATGAATTATATATTTCCCTGAAAAACTAATACGTTGTATAGAATTACTACCTATATATTACGTAAAACAAGAAAAACTATAGTTAGAGGTCTTCTTTCAAAGATATGGCTAAGTAAACATTGATCCTTGTGTTATTAGTATATCTATATTGTGGTACAGTCTGTAGAAAAGTTTATACCGCACTTTAGTTTTCTGCCTTATTTCAAAACTTGTGGGTTGCTTTTACTATTTTAACATTTTAATTTATGAATTGAAGACATTATGCTATAAGTAATGCCGTTTAACGATAATTTGAAATATAAATTAACTTTTTAACCTTATTGTCACCGGTGAACTATCTTAAGAAGATTTAATGGATTTTGTACATATTTTAGTCCGCCATTTTAGATTCGTCCTATTGAATTTTGGAAATCTAACAGAGGAATTGTAAAGAATCAAACATTCGATTAATGAAAACACAGTATTTAAAAAAATTCAAATATAGACTCGATCAGATGTTTGTTCCGTCGAGTGCAAAGTTTAAAAAACAATGGTCTGCTTATTTCACACCAAACATTTATGCAACAGAAAAACTACTTGATTCTCGTAATCTCTCAATCTCTCAATAAAATGCACTATAATTTAATCAGTGGGTATCACGCGAAGTCGAGTAAATATTATTTACTTAAATCTTAGCCAGGTTAAAATGCACTTGGAAAGTATAATGTTTTTTAGTTTCAAAAGTATTCTCTTTTCTGAGAGTGAAGAAATCACCTCTTTTTACGATGCCGACAGTGAAAGCCTTAGATTTTATTTTTTCCACTCGAAAGAAGTATGATCTTACTCTGTGAGAGTGAAATTCGCTCGGGCGTGAGTCATTTATTCAATCTTTTGCCAAGAGAAAATATAACCAATTTTTATATATTGTTTATAACCTCAAAAGAAGTTAACAATATTCAAAGAATGATCATAAAAAAGTTAAAGTATTGAATCTTAAAAAACGCACGTTCCACGAAACATAGTTAAAAAATTAAGTATAATGAATCATCATCACGTATAAAAACCGCAACGACTGAAAGGGTTAATAACAACAAGGCCTCAGCCACCCATCCCGAGAAACCCTCGCACACCCAACGACTCCTAACAACCTCTATATCCTTCCCCAGGCCGCCGCAAAGGAGCAGAAGTCCGACGCCTACCTCAAGACCAAAGACGCCAGCGACCTGCCCCTCGCCAAGTCCAAGGACACTCCCTCATCATCGAAGAGACTCCTCAAAGAAGACAAACCCGATCCCCTCACCAGCAGCTGGGAGAGCACCAGCAGCAGCGGCGGCAAGCACCCCGAGCTCGAGGCGGCCTCGGAATTCGGTATACCGCCCCTCGCGGAAATCGATTCCAAGCTCGAGGCCGCGGCCGCGGCTGCGGCGGCGGCAGCGGCCACAGGTAGCTCATACAGAGACATATTCCTCGACATAGAGAGTATAAATTTTGAAACGAATCTTTTGAACAAAGCCACCGGCAGCGCCGCCGCCGGCGGTACAAGTGGCAGCGCGAAGAAAGCCGCGGATTCGTCCAGCGTCATAGCTATGGTGCCACCGCCCGAGGACACCCCCTCGAAGGACATGCTGAAGCTCGTGCCTAAGCAGGTCCTGCTGACCCGTCAGATCACCGACCAGTCGAAGGCGAGCGTCGCCGCCATGGCCTCGCCCGAGGCATTCGCCAAGAAGAAGATCTGCGACCTGGACGGCCACGAGCTGCCCAAGACCGCCGAGGCGCTGTCGTCCGTCTCGAAGACCGAGGCGCAGGTTGCGCAGCCCTCGGCCAGTGCGAGAGCCGCCGTCAGCTCCAAGTCGCCGCCCGTCTCGAAGAGGAAGAGCCCCAGCAGGAAGGACCGGGACAGCGAGAATCGCGGTGGGAAAGGTGCTGCTGGTGGCAAGGGGAAGAGCGCCGAGAGGGAAAGCGGGGGCGGCAGCAAGGACAAGAAGGATTACCAAAGTAGAAGCTCGTCGAGGAGAAGCCCGACTAGCAATTGGGACTCGAAGGAGCCAGTCAAGAGTGGAAGCACTAGTCGCAACGCCAGCCCGAGTAGAAGTAGGAGCAGGAGTCGAAGCCCGAGGAGGAGGGACGATCGCGCGAAATTGAGCAAGAGGGACAAGCGAAGTCCGGTTAAATCGAGCTCGGCTTATAGAGGTAATAGACGGTGAAGGGTGCTTGTACGTTGTATAATGTATAAAGTTATGTTTGTTTCTTTATTGTGTAGTTTGTACGAGTTTGTTTTGTTTATTTTATTTTATTTAAGTGAACAGGAGTTATACTCTATTTACAATAAATTTATTATAATTAA
The DNA here is from genome assembly GCA_949152435.1 of Gastracanthus pulcherrimus. Taxonomy (NCBI): domain Eukaryota; kingdom Metazoa; phylum Arthropoda; class Insecta; order Hymenoptera; family Pteromalidae; genus Gastracanthus; species Gastracanthus pulcherrimus. Next base: position 25,533,870 of record OX424574.1, on the reverse strand, counting down.
AAAGACTGTGTTACATAATTACAGATGAGAAATAGTATGAGGTTTAATCGCTTTATTATTTATTACTTATTATTTATTGTTATTATTTTATATAATTATTTTATTATTCTTTTAATTTTGTTTATCCGATTTTCCAATCGATTGTTACTAAATTATCTGTAAAAAAAACTAGATAATTCAAAGAAAAGTTCACAACCGAGCAAGAGCGATCGAAGTAAAAGAAGATACGACGATGGCTTCGAGTCTGAAAAAAACCGCGACAAACCTTATGACCCTATGGAAATTCTTAGAGAGAGAAATTACGAAAGTGACAGGGGTCGCGGTAGCAGGTAAGTTATTATTTCATTAACTCTTAAAATTCACAATTATCGTACGAATAATGCCCAAAACAAACGTTTTATTGCAATATACAGATCGCGAATAGACGAAGATGTGCCCAAATCTTGGAGGCACTCGGATCATCCGGACGACAAGCTGCCTGTCAACCCGTACCCTAACGAATACAATTACGAAAATAAAGCGCGAGGGTGGGACGACAATCTAGACAGGGACTCGAAAAGCCATCCACGCATCAGTTCGAGTGCCAGAAATAGAACCAGGTAGGCAATTTTGATGTACTCTTCGCACGGAACAATCATACTCGGCCGTGTACTAAGTAGAAGTGCGCAGACTCGTTGAATGTAAAATACTAGATTCCCTAATAAAAAAATTCTTTATTTTGGATATAAAATGAGAGTTTTTAGTCAATAATGCATCGAGAAATACTATACAAAATTTTGATTTAAAAATGAAATAGAAATTATATATATGAATCATAAGAAGTGAATCCGGACGATTTAAATTTTGTTATTCATTGTTCAATCGACGAAAATGGTTTCGAGTTATTTACCTTTAGTTTTACTTTAGTCTTTAGTGTTTCTTCTTCTAATGAATTAATCAAAAATTGGTTGGAACGTGAGACGAAATAAAATTCAACGATTTACAAATGAAGTATTGATTAAAAAATGTATATAGCATCAGCATTTTCCAATTCGAATGTAAATTGCAATTCAACTTTTTAATGTAATTAAATCGAGATTTTCAGTCAAAAATCAATTTTTTTAATTCATTTTATTCAATATTTTGAAATCGCGATTCCCTTCGATTCATGGATTATCGTGTTTTAGAATATTCGATTTTATAATAGAACCTAAATTATGAATCAACTCAACTTAATCTGATTCATTTTTCATCAAGAAATTATGTCTAGAAATAAAATAAATCTAAAAGAAATTGTGTCGATTCAAAAATTAATCTAATCTCAATGTTTCCTATTCAAACCAGATTCACGATCTTAAATGACAATTAATTTTACCGATTCATTAGTCCTATTGTCTCACTTCTCCGATTCATTAATGAATCGTGTATTGAGCTATCCGATAAAACCCTGCTAAAAAAGAACGATTGCATTTAAATAAAACCGCATGAGTGTACGGTCACATGCGACTTTCTCCAGATTCTGAATCGGGTTTCATAACTATAATCCAAATAAATTCGTAATCGGTGAAATTTCGGATGCGCCTGTATGAAATACGACAACATCAATAAATCGGCGCTCCTTACGAAGACTGCAGCACATTTCAGATTTCTAATGGTTGTCAACCTCCTATGAAAACTGGCAATTTTCACATTCTCCGACTAAAAGTATATCACTTCCTCAGAGGCGCTAAGAAAGTACAGTGGGATCTCGATTCTGTTAAGTCCTCGGGACCGAATTCACAAAATCGAGGCCCAGTCGCGTGGCGCTTACTCTCCCCGCACGCTGAATGCGGGCAATTCTCCCCGCCACACCACAGATGCCACCGCGATTACCTCCGCCGTCAACCACTGGCGTGCCGGTGAAGGGAAACTCACAAAATCAAGATCCCACTGTATTAGTATTTATCAGAAAATCTGAAAAAGCTAGTTATTTTAAATACCCCTTTAAAACGAAGGAGCTGCTTTGTATGGAGCGTCGAAATGTATTCTATTTTATACAGATCTTGAATTAGGTTCTATCCAAAACAATCCAAACCAATCGTAACTTTCAAATGAGAAAAATAAATGGATACATCAAACTACATCCAATAGGGAACTTGCATGAAAAAATGCTTTTGGTACATCAGATAGAATATCGAAAAATAATAGATACGTATTTATTCTTTTTCCAATTTAAGGTGATGCTAAAATAAACCCCCTGTTACCGACAAATACGGGAACCACTAGTTTCATTAAATTTTCAATTTTGAGAAAATATCACTCTGGAAAGTTCTTGTTTTTGACTAGAACAATAACGTTTCATAAAGATATTTGTTAGAAATTGAAAATTTAATGAGAAACCTGGATCCTCGTATTTGTCGGTGACAGATGGCTTTAGCATCACCTTAATGATTATTAACAAAGATACAGCAGGTTAAAATGTCACCTGACCTCACAAACTCCCATCGCAGTATATCTATATAGCAGTAGTTTGTGACTTCACACAACATTTAAACCTGCTGTATCTTTCTCCATAATCATTTAATTTACAAAAGAGAAACATACGTATCGATTATGTTTCGCTATTCCCTCTGCAGACGGACCTACTCAATTCTCTCACGCAGTTTCCCTACTAATTATACATTCCGATTCAAACGAACGCATGACCACCAGCACCCCTGACCTTCATTCTTCGTCCCGCAGAGACTCGGGCAAGGCGTACGACAGGCGCGATCGCAGGGACAGCCGCTCGCCGGACTCCCTGAGCGGCGGCGCGTCGCTGTCGCGGCGCGACAAACTGCCGCCGCCTCCGCGGAAGTCATCGCCCCTGCGGAAGTCGCCGGCCAGGTCGACGGCGAGACGGGGCTCGCCCTTGCCGCCGCCGAGGTCGCGGCATCGCTCGCGCTCCAGGTCCAGGTCGTGGTCGAGGTCGCTGACGAGGTCGAGGTCGAGGACGCGCTCGAGGAGCAGGTCGAACTCGAGGTCGAGATTCAGGAATCACGAACTGAGGCCCCTGGACAAGTCGCGCAGGTCGAGGTGAGTTATGATAGGTGGACGGCACTATGTGGTGTTTATGAAGTGTACACTTTAAGAGGCATTAGAAACCTTGAGGTTTAGAAGAACTTTAAAGACCTTAAAACACCTGAATATATATATAAATGGGATTGTATGCAAATGCAATATAAAAAATGATTCGCTGTACAATAGTAATGATTTGTATTATTCTGGTATTTGTTATTGACTAGCAAGATCATCATATGTTCTCTTAGGATCTGTGAATTAAAATTACAAGGTCAATAGACCTGAATTATTTTGATTGCTATATAGGAGTGACCGGAAATTCGGGTCATAGATGTGTCGTCCCGACATGTGGAAATCAATTCACTCGTTGAAATCGGACAGCTATTTCAAATGCATTGGAAATAGATGATTGCCGTAAAAAACCCAAATCGTAAAATATTAGGATATCGATATCGTAAAATTATCTTAATAATTTTTTTTTCAAGTTGATGTAAATTTGCATTATGTATTGAAATATGACTTTTTACAAATTTTTAATTTTACGATTTTCAATATCATAAATTCTACGATGTATATCGTAATTTCTACGATATATATCGTGCCAGTTAGGATATAGTTTTCTCAGTGTAATGTATTTCACATTTAGTCCCTTAATTTTAACAAATTTTGAATAGTTCCATCTTTCGAATCCCTACATTTTTTCGGGTTCTCCAGTTTCACTGGGTTATATTGTTTAAACGGGAAACCCGTTTGTATTGGTAATTCTAATTTGACTGACTTTGGAGTCATCTTAAGTTCATAATCCAGTTTTTTCGGGTAACCCAATTTTACCGTGTGTTCCGGATTTGAAGTAAAGATTACTAGAAAAATGGAATATCTATAAACTGCAAGTAAGTTCGGTTACCCGAAAAATCGAGTAAAAAAAACCGTTAAAAATATTGTACCTACCCGACCCGTGCTTTTAGGTATACACATTCCGACATTTCGGCATCATATTCACACTGAACTTTTAACCCTTTTATATCCCACGTCCATATCGATGGACAAAATTTTAAAAATTTATAATCTAAATTCAGTAGTAATAAATCAGTGAACATAGTTTGGAGTCTGGTATACTTACAGGGTGTCCCAAAAATATGGAAACGGCTTCCGTTTTTCATGCTTTTCCATACCATTCCGTTTTATACTTTTGGAAAAGCCTGTATTGTCCTAATAATAATTCTGTGGATTCACGGCATAACGACATATAAGTACACTTTTTTTGAAAATTGAGTTTTGAGCGATTTTGGTATCCTTACTTACTATATTTTCAAATAAAAATACAAAAAATAAGAAAAGTGTAAAAATAATTGACTATATCTAGTATGTACGAACTTTTTAACATAGGTTTAAATGTAAAAGAAAAACTTTAAACCTTAATGTCTCAAAAACATAAAAAGAGGACTCATTATGTCGCTATGCCTTTCACCCACAGAATTGCAAAAGATTGGATTAAACAGATTGAAAAAATTACTCAGGATGCCCCACGTTTATAATGATCTTTACTGTATCGTAATCATAAAATTCTCTCTATGTATTGCTTTTACAAGTTTCTTACTCAGCTCATACAATCCAAAACATTACAAACTACTCCTTATCACGTCTAAATTTCACTCAGTTCCAAAGGCGTACAAACAACACCGACAATTTAAAAACCCCCCAACTCTCATTACTACACCACCACAAACCTTCAATCCTCTATCCCCCGCTAATCGCAAACTTCGACATCCTCCCTCGCACAGGTCGTTCTCTCCGCCGCGCTCCCGCTACGTCGCCGACGAGAAGTCCCGCCTCGAGGAGGAGATCCGCCGGCTCGGGGACGGCGCCAACCGTCCGGCACCCGGCGACGCTCCTCTGACCCATCCCCGTCCAGCCGTCGAGCCCGCGTCCTCCACGGCCCCGAGCTCCTGCGCGACGCCGATCGCCCGTCCGCTCCTCGAGCGGCCCGCGCGCTCGCGCATGGACACGATCATCCAGCTGACCGGCGGCAACTCCGAGTCCCAGGACGAGCTGCTGCAACTCCAGCTGCAACTGCCGCCGCCTCCGATGGGCAGAGTCGTCGGGCAGACTACCGTTGCTGCTGTTGCCGCTGCGGCGGCGACGGCGACGGCTGCCACGGAGGTCGAGGACGCGCAGCAGAAGCCCCAGCAGCAGCAGCAGTCGAGGTATCGGTACGCCAATGAGAACGACAACGAGGCGGAGTATAACACGTATTATCAGGGGAGGAATCTGACCTATCCGAAGATCGCGGATGAGACGACCGATTCGCCCAAGAGACTGTCTCTGGATGATAGGTGAGTTTTGCGCTTCAGAAATTTTGATTTTCATCGGTTTATGAACAAGTGGTAGAGGACGTGAGTCGATTTGTGGATCAATTTGAATATTTAAGAGTACTTGGGTTTTAACGTAAACTTGCTTATGCCCATCTGAACGAAAATGGCCACTTTTTTCCCTAAAAAGCGAGATCAAAATTACACTTTTTGCTCGCTAATCACTTTTTTCCCGCAAATGCGTGACTTCACTAGAAAATAGTCAAAATTCCTTTATTTCATCAAGTTTTACCAATAACTCTGATTTTCGATTGTCTTTTAACAGTCCATTAGTCCAGCAATCCAAGTCAAAGAGTGGCCACAGTTGAGATGGGCATAAAGTACTATATGTAACTCAAGAAAAAAGTTGATTTTTCCCTCGGGTTATACTGTACAGTAAACTCACCCGCGGGAAAAATATTCGACTTTTTCCCCTTCTTACATAATGAACTATTTCTTCAACGGTGTCTACGGTGCGGATAAGGAATCGAAGCCGATTCGCAATTCTGTTTGAATTTTTCCAAAATATGTAGCTTCATTCAAAAAAGTTATAACTTATTTACTTTCCTTTGCATGACGTCAGACCGCAGTTACTTCAAAGGTGCTTTGAAACGTTATATATAATTTTTTAATTACTTTACAAAAAATTAGAACAATTCACAAAGAAAATATGTTATAATATAATGTCAAAATATGATATAAAGAAAATCATGTTAGAATTGATTTGGGGAAGAGTGGGACACAATGGGTAATTTCAATTCTTTACCAAGTAGAGTAATTGTCAATAAAAATGTAATGAATTCATAACTTAATATTCAAATATGATGCGACAAAATTTCAACCAGACATTAATAGTTATACACATTATAGCATATCAATTCTGTGTATGACATCGTTCTACTTACTCTTGAAAGGATGCTGGCGTTATATTAATTTATGACGTCACAATATCGAGAGTATTGAGCGATCTTTTAAAATATAGTATTATGGAAATGCCTTATTTTCAATTGTTATTGATTTTATCCTATTGCGTGAATTCTATATTTTGTAGGCTTGAGCTGGAGTTAGGAATTAAGAAGCAGGCACCTGCAGAATCTCCTGTGCCCACGAACTTCAACCCTCCAGGGTTTATGCCCAATACCACCGGATATCCGAACTTACCACCGATACCGCATCACGGACATTTTATTAGGCATCCACCAACTGTTTTACAGGTAACTTTCAATATTCAGATTTTTACAAATTAATTTTTTTACTAAGCTTGTCAAGAAAGGAAAAATGTAATAAAATTATAGCAAACTTAAAAAAATACTGACACTATAGTATGACCAGTCATGGGCAAGTATCTTATGAAAAGTATCTAGATATATGAAAAGATACACAAAGTATCTTCTCTCAAAAGTAGCATATATTCCATAAGTGACTACTTAAAAAAAAAGGTATAAACATGTTACCGTAACTTTTAAGCTTAAGATACAAAAAAAGATACAAGATACACCAGTTTGTAAAAAGTATCTAAGATACTTGAGTATCTAGATACAAACAAAGATACTGTATCTGAATCAAAGTATCTAGATAATTAAGTATCTAGATACAAAATACACAGGAATGATACTTTTTTTGCCATAGTGTGCGTAAATTCTCACTCATTTGGAGTACGTAAAATAAAAAAAGGAATAAATACAAAAATTTCATAATAGTTAATAAATTTTCAAAAATAGACAATTTTTGAAAAAATCAAAATGTATTGAAATATACTAAAATTTTAAAAAATTGAAACATTTTTGTAAAAGAAATATTTTCAAAAATAAAAAAAATTTCAACAATTAAAAAATTTTTTAAATTGAAATTTTTTAAAAATTGAAAAAATTGAAAAAATGTTGAAAATTAATAATTGTTTAAGAATTGAAAAATTTTTAAACATTGAATATTTTTTAAAAATTCTCAAAAATTGACAAATTTGTAAAATTCTCAAAAATTGACAAATTTGTAAAATTCTCAAAAATAAAAAAATTTTCATAATTTAAAAAAATTTCAAATATTTAAAAAATTTCCAAAATATTGCAAATTTTTCAAAAAATGTTATATTTTTGAAAAGTAGGCTTTGCGCCAACTTTTTAGGTAAAAAAATGCGAAAATCGTGCAGTTATGACATTTTTTTATTTTGTTTTTCTAAATGACAAAGTATGTAGATACTCAAGTATCTAGATACATTGAAAAATATACTGTAGCTATAACTAAGTATCTAGATACTGGAGTATTTAGACACTCAAGTATCTAAATACAGTATCTTTTCGTAAATATAGGTTTTAACAATATGGTGTTTTAGACGAAAATTATTAAGATGATGCTAAAACCACCTGTCATCGACAAATACGAGGATCCACTTTTCTCATTTCATTTTCAATTTTGAGTAAATATCTCTATGGAATGCTATTGTTCCAATCAAAAAGAACAACTTTCCATACAGATATTTTCTTAAAATTGAAAAATGAATGAAAAAAGTGGTTCCCCGTATTAACCAGTAACGCAGGGTTTAACATCACCTTAAGAAATGTTTTCTGTGCGTTTCGGAGATTTTGGTAAAACATATCTCGTATCTTGATTTTTTAGATACCACTGTCTTGTATCTTATATCTGATTTAAAGATACTCATTTTGCCCATGACTGAGTATGAGCCTATAAACATTTACTGTGTCGCTGTAACTTCTTTAACTTTTAAATCGTAATAAATTGTAAAAATTACGAAGAAGTCGTAAAGAAACTTTGATATTGCACCTCCAGAACAAGACTATGATATTCTCAAAATCTTTTCAACTCGATTTTCGTACACAAACTATGCGAAAATCCCCCCGTCCGAAAGTAAAATTCTATCAAATACACTTCAAGAATCGTTTGAAAAAGGCTAAGAAACTATAATTATATAATAAAATTTAAATACAAAAGCTTTGTATGAAAAATTGACGTCACACACTTGGTTCTTACAAAAGCATACACTTTTGAGTTGTCATAGTCTCTTTCTGGGTATACGATACGATCCATCGAAATATGCAAATTACGCAAATATCCAAGCTCAAATAACTAACAAACTGAACTTACCAGACACTTCCAAACAAACCACCCAACTAATCTAAACAAAGAACCCCCACCCCTGTATCCAATTCCAGGTGGGCAACGTGCTGCAGGTCGTCCCCAGCGAGTACCCGGTGCGCCCGGAGGTCCCACCACCGCCGCCACCGCTCCCACCGCCCCTCGCGCCTCCCAGCGCCAACCAGATAGTCCGCATCGGCAACGTGCTGCAGGTCGTGCCGACGACGGCCATCGACTGGGCCACCGCCGCCGCAGCGACTCCCGTCCCGCAGCCGGTCGCCGCGGTGACCTCGGTGCCGCCGCCCTGCGTTCGTTACACGCCCGGCGCGGGTCCACCGCCGCCGCTGCCCCTGCCTCTGCCGCCGCCCATGCCGACGCACGCGAACTCGGCGTCCCCGGTGGTGATGACGGCCTCGCCGCTCCACCAGATGGCCTCGGTCGTCAAGCCGATCATCCTGCCGATCACCGTGCCGCCGCCGCAGATACCGCTGGCCAGTCCGGTGGTGAGCGTGCCCGTGGCCAAGCCGCCGCCACCTCCAGGTGAGACGAACGGAATGGCGCTTGGCGCCTGAGGGTTGGTAGACTTTGTAGGATACTTAGGGGTCGGTTTGATCCTGGGTCAGGGCCTGTGTAAAATTTAATCTTGGGTAGAATTGAGGATCACGAGTGGAGGAAAGGCGACGTTGATTTAACGAGGAACAAGGTCGTTTACAGTAAGGTCAAGATCAGCATTGCATGGTTCCCTGAAAGACTCACAACTTTTACGTTTATCGATAATTTTTTTTTCTTCTAATATTCAGTTAGTAACGGTTGACTTTACGAATCTATGTTTGCCTATTTTGAGAACAATATTTATCTTTAGGCTTAAACGGAAGGAACTAGAAGGGTTGTTGTTTCTAATTTCTAGTATACGAATTAATAATGAGAAACTTAAAGTGAAGAAAACGAAAGTAGAGCGGAATTGGAACAAAAAAAATATATTAAAATAGTATAGAATACGTAAATGTTCATGTATTTCATCTTGAAACTGTCTAACCAGATCTCGTCGGTGGTTAGAAAACTTAACCGTTTTGACCCCAATGTTAATTAAATATATAAATTACGCTATGTTGTATAAGGAATACTAGCGTATGATACAAATGTGCCTTCAAAATATAACGATTTTTAAAATTAGTTGTCTGCATAAGTAAGGTAAACGTACCAATGCTTGGACGCTTAAACCCAATAATCGGACAATTTTTCATAGCTCTGCATATTTTTAAATAAGAAAATATTCGTAACGTAACTATAAAAATCATTTAATCGATCATTAGTCAATAGATCTTAGATGGTTACGAATTATTTCATGTATCTAATAAACACTTATTTTCAATATTGTCCGATCATATGGACGTGTCCGATCATTGGTACGTTTACCTTATTACTATTTACCTATTCATAGATAATCGCAGTTCAGAACACGTTGACATTTTGGTAAAGTTTTTAAGTTGAATATTAATGACGGCTTGAAAAAAGTTATATATTTTTAGTGTCAAAAATTAATGATGTAGAGATTAAGATACCTTCAATTTTTGAAAATTCAACCCCCTTAGCATTGTAGTAAATTGAAAAAAACTGAATATAAGTTTTTGTAATGTAAAATTCATTTCAGTAGTAACAGATGGGTACTGAAAGACGCTTAGTTTCTAATCTTTTCAACCTTTCCTAAGATAACAGGGCATGGACTAGACATCCTTTTTTGCTTATATATCGATACAATATTATAATTCAGCTAGAGTCATAGTAACCGAGACTTTACATATCTCACCGTGCACGCAAACTCACTTATACCTCTACACAGAAACCATAAAAAATCTCTTGAACCACAGAACCCGTCGTCCAGCCCGTCTACAACTACGACGCCATCCTCGAAGCCCGCCGCCTCGAGAAGGAGGAGCGCAAGCGTCTGCGCGAGACGAAGCGCAAGGAGAAGGAACGCCGTCGCTTCGAGCGGGCCAAGCGCCGCGCCGAGAAAATCCTCGGCAAGAGCAAGATCCCCTCGGCGTCCTCCAGCCCTGCGAGCAGCAGCAGCAGCAGCAGCGGCATCGCCGTCAGCAGCATCTTCGGCTGCAACCCTTGCAGCAGCCTCGCGAAATTCGCGACCAACGAGGTGAACGAGGACGGCGACACGGACGAGTCGAAGAGCCCGGCGACCCCGACGACCAGCGAGGATGCCGAAGAGGCCGCTGCCGCGATGCCGACGTCCCCCGCGGTGCAGACCCCGGAATACGAGGAGGACGACGAGAACGAGGAGGAGGAGGACGAGGAGGAGGAGCAGGAGCAGGAGCCGGAGCCCGAGCAGGAGGAGGACGAGGAGGAGAACGAGGAGTTCGAGGCGGAGGAGGAGAACGAGGAGGACAAGGAGATGACGCTTGCGAAGCAGGAGGAGATCGCCGTTACGGTGATTCCGCCGCCGCCTGCCAAGGGGATTCTTATACTGCCGGGATTCGGGTGAGTTTTATCGAGGGTGGGAATATTGGGCTTAGCAGATTGGTTTTGCAAAGAGTAGTTAAAATTATGGTTTAGTTTAGTTTTGGATTTGATGTTTCTTTTAAACGCGTAGATCTCTGTTAATTCAAATTTGTATTCGTTACGTGCGCTGACGTACAGAGTACTTTATATGTGTAGGTGGCGAATCTCGGAACTACTAGTGAACAAACATTTATTAGCAAATAAATTTACTTGCTGTTGGAAATAATAATGATTTGTAAAAAGGGCGTCATATTTACTTTATATATATATATATATTTTTTTATTTTGATTAGTTGTCAGTCTTTTGAAGTACATAAATACATAAACTAAAAAACAAAAAAATATTAATTAAATTAATATAAATTAATATTAATATTTATTCAATTAAATATTTGAATTGTACAATTAAAAGTGAAAATTAAAAATACAACAATTTTCAACTGCGTTGTGCACGACTCGAAATACACGATCATCTACCCAATTTTCATGCATAAGAATGGACCTATCATGCCTTTGTTGAAAAAATACGGTGTGTAACACGGGAAGAAAAGCTATTAGAGACTCGGGTGAGGTATTTTCAACACTCGTCTTTGTCTCGGGCGCCTTCGTCGATCTCGACTTCGACTCATCCTGAATACCTCACCCGCCGTAGAAACAGCTCATTTTCTCCCTTAGTTACACAATGCATTATTAACAGCCAGTATTTTCTGATTTAACAATCTTGCGAACGTCGAAATTAATCAAAGTGTAAAAAATAAATATCAATCTGTTCATCGTTACATGACATTCTCTTTGAGAAAGCAATATACTTGTAACTATTTAAATACTTTCCCAAACTGCAATATTCATCGATTTCTATTCGTCGTACCTAGAAACCTATCCATGACCAATGGCATACTAAGCGAACTGGACATGCTGGACAACGACAAAAGGGACCGGGACGACATGGGCGCGGCCAGCGCGGAAAGGGACGACGAGGTCAAGCTGACGACGGCCATGACCCTGAAGATCTTCGAGCAGATAAGGATAAAGAAGTCGGTGCAGTTCGCCGACGGAATAAAGCCGGGCGAGGGCACGAGTCCGAGCGGCGGCGAGGGCGACATGCCGTCGCCGCCGCCGCCGGCCGGCAATCTGCCGCGTGACCTGTCGCTCGACATCTCGAAGAAGCTGCGCACGAGGAAGGTGCGCAAGAAGCAGAAGCGCACCAAGCCACCAAAGACGAAGAAGAAGGTTAAGGTGAGATGGAGATCTGGATTTTGAATTTTTAAACATTATTCTGTTTATCCGTTACTTTGCAAGTGACTGTTTAGGTACCGTTTTTTTTATTTTTTTTTATTTTTAGAAATAGTTAAAAAATCGTAAAAAACTATTTTGATTTTTTTTTTATTATTTTACACAATTAGATTATTTAAAACTAATTAGGATTGCCAAGTCATTCTAAGTAATTTATATTTTGTTGACATATATTTAGTTTTATAAAAATCTATGATTCTTTTTAAACGAAAAAGACAATGGGACGCCAATGGCTCATCTACACACGGTAAAACTGTAAACGAGGTCTATATAGATCCAGATTCGTGAAAATTTTACAGATATATCTGTCATTTTCGCTACCCAATGATTCATTGACAAAAATATTAACAGTTTACAAGCGTGTTTTTTTACCGTGCAGGTATTAAAGGGTTAAAAATGTATTAACACTATGCAGACCCATTTGCGCACACGTTTTTCAAAGATCTTGAAATTTATGAACTGTGTTCAAAGTATGTAGAACAGTTATTTTCTGAAAGGTACCAGGGTATTTTTGTGGGTGATCTTTCAGATTTCTGCTCTTCAATAACTTAAAAATGTCAGTTAATACAAATTATGGAGGTTTTGAATAAATTTTGACAGTAAAGGGTTAAATTAATAATATTATTGATCTGATGTGACTCTACTAAAGGTTTAATATTTTCTCCTCTAGAATCCAAAGTCAAATTTTCAAAATTTCTTCACCGGAATCAAATATGGACCCTCAAAATCGACCAAAAGCCAAAATATCCAATCTAAAAGCAAAACTCACTTTTCGTCAATGCTTTTATTAACTTACCCCTCTTCGGCCCAAAAGCCAATCGGCACCCGCAAACAGTCAATTGCAAAGTACTCCCAATCCCCCTCTTCTCAAGCCACCCATCTAAACTCTCTCCACACCCCCTCCGACCCACAGGTAAAGATCATCAAGCTGAAGAAGCCAAAGGGCGGCGCTCTGCCCCCCTCGCACCAGGACGACTCGGACGAGCTCGACGAGCGCTCGCCCCCACCGCCACCCCCCGGCTCTCCACCGCCGCCGCATCTCTGGCCCAAGTGGCTCTCCACCTACGGGCCCAACTGCAACGCGGCCTCCTCCGCCGCGTCCTCCGGCGCCTCCCTGCTGGCTGCGCCGAACGGCGCCGCGAGCGCCCCCGCCACCGCGGACTCCACGACGACGACGACCACGACGACGATGATGACGACGAGCGCGACGGCCGTGACCTCGAGCGCGGCCGCGGCCGCCACGGCGGCGGCACTCACGAGCTCGCCCATACCAGCGCCGCCGACGCCACTGCCACTGCTCGTGCCGCCGCCACCGCTCAACTACTCCATACAGCCCTGCAGCAAGGCTTAGGAGATTGCCTGTACATTTAGTCTTTTATCCGTTCTCATTTCTTTTTCTTCATTATTGCGGGGGGGAAGGTTGAAGAATCGCGGAGGTGCTTGGGAGTTGTTTAGGGTAGGCTTAGGGGTTCGGCGGTAGGTGATGATCGGATAGTGTTGCTTTGTGCGAACGATTCAGCCAAAATCTTGGGCAATGATGTTTCTGCGTGGGTGTAATAAGTAGAGCGATTATTATTTTACCAGTGGTAGCTGGTGTTTTCGTTGTCGTTGCTAAGATATTGGCTGCATTAGCAACGAAATTTTAGTACGTGTGTACACTCTATAAGTGAATAAGTGGAATGCCGCGTTTGTTGACATGGCGATGAGTGACTTTCGACTTATTATAAGAGGAATTTTGACGTAAAGTAAGTGAGATTTGAGTCATTCAGTTTTACAGAGTAGATCCGTACTTATATGTACGCTTGCCTTTGCTCTGCGCTGCTAGAGGGTCAAATTAGTAGAATCGATTTTTTATTTTTCATACCAATAAAAACGCGTACGTTTTCGATATAAATAGAAATAGATTACTTTTGATTGGTTGAAAATAAAATAATTGAATCTACTAATTCGGAGTTCGTGGAGAACTATTCTTGGGTGATAAATACGGTGTATGATACGAACATTGTGGTAAGCACCGAGCTTATAAAAAAAATGATCATACAAGAATACTCCCCCCTCCCGAGCAGTTCAGAGCGTATGTGGGTGTACTTTAAATTGTTTTAACTTTTGTGATACTGAACAGTAAACTTTGATAAAACTGTGTATAACAATTGATTCCTTACGATCTTAAAAATAAGCTAAAAGTGTCAAGAAAAGTTTGAGAAAATTGGCTTGTACATTAACCGCGCTGAACCCATTGGGGAAGAAAACTACCACCGTGGCATCCCAGAGGTCGCATGGTAAATTGAAACTCCCACTTATGTAATTAGTTTTTGTTTATCAAAAATCAGTTTTTTTAAATTATCCAAAAGATTGAAAAAAAAGTGTTATAATGTTTGATTTTATTTTAATATATAGGTTAGTATCTTTGGTGATACTTTAAACGTATAACTATGCAACGCATAATATTTGTATAGGCTTTCAGGGCGTGCCGAAATTTTTCAACCTTTCCCATTGCTATTATTATTACGGTTACTACTAGATGATCGCGTACACGAAGAAAGTGACTGATACAATGATAAATTTTACATTCTGTTGTGCACGAGTAATTGAGTAGCCACGCTAATGGATTTTTGGTGAGTTTATCTTCTCAAGTGTGGTAAATCACGTGAATACTTAATCACGATTCATTTGAATTATAATCATTGATGACATAATTGAGAAGTTAGTTATAGTTTTTTTGTCATACAGAAAGAGGATAAGGATAAGTGTTTTACAAGTAGAAAATAGAAACGTGTTTTTGGAATAGTGCAAATAATATGAATCAGAGACAGTTTTTTAAATATAAATTAATTAACGATATGTTTTAATACATGAAAAGGTTTTCATTTCTACCAAAGAGTAAGAAAAGCATGATAATCACTTGGATCAGTCGTAGAATTGTCTTCTCGTGTACATATTTTTGCACGTTAATAGCCTTAAAGTGGAATATATAGTCTATTTTCGTATAATATGAATTTTGCTCCATTCATGTTACAAGAATTGTCTATATTTCATGATTAAATAACATACACCCGTAGCATTACTAGGCGTGCATATGTTTGCTTTTACGCTCAAGGTACAATGTGCACTTACAATTTCATTCTATCAACATTATTTACCATCACATTTTCTCCGTGTACACGTCCTGACTTTTTTGTGAGAGAAACAGAAGGACATTACAGATGATACCGTAATCGATATGATTTATAATATATACGAGTAATTTCTTGTAAATAGGCATCCTTTTATAGAGCGAGACAGTAGTATTATTTCTGTGCGAGGCATAATACAAGAAACGAGAAATTAAAAGAAAAACACGAAGAATCGTAAACAATTTTTAGTTTGACCGATAATTTATGTTTGTGCGAATGAACTTTTCTATAAAAGAAAATGTTCCAAGGCATCTTCGATTCGGTCGACTTTGTGTGTAATACATTGGGACAAGCCTTGTATTTTGTTTGCCGCTATTGTTAATTCTTTATCCATTTGATTATGAGCTCTTAAAACTAGATAGATTTCGTAAGAAATTGTAACTGCTTTATAACGGTAATGAACGGAGCAACGTTATTTTTATGCAAAATAAAAAAAAAACGTGTAAATATAGAGAAAATAAAGTCTTCTTTGACTTTTCGTTTATAAACATTTATAAAGATTTGTAAATTATTAATCCCTATCCCGTTGGCAAAAAGAGCCTGCAGTGGTTTTAAAAATGAAATAATTTTCTTTTTATAAATAGGGTATTATAGAAGTTATTAAAATCAATGTACAAAACCTTTCATTGAACTCAAGAGAAGCTAAAACAAAATTATCTTTTAGTTATATATGTACATAATAGTATGTTAAATTGTTAATAATAACGTCTTCTGATGATCCCTTGTAACCATTACTAAATCGTACTTGCACACCCTGCCGATTAGCATTTCAAATAAGAGGGCTGATGCTTACAATTTTGTATTAAATATGCAAATACTTCTAAAGCAATTGAATTTTATATACATATAAAATAAAACATTAGTTTGTAATTTGAGTAGGTGAAAACAAATCTCCAACCTAAATAAAATATAAGAAATATTACTCCGAAAAAATGAGACGCTTTTTATTCACTGACATCTATGAAGTCGATAATCCAACAATTATTACTTTCCTAGAAGAAGAAGCAGCTGCAATTTATAATATTAATAATAATTCAGATCAATATTACTGTGCCTTTGATAATAAGTTTTAGTTTGCTCATTATATCAACATAATTATCTTACCAATAAAGTTAATTTAACAAATGATAAAATTCAGTTTAATAATTCATCTACCATTATCATCAATATTGCGATAAAAGAACCTAATCTAAAAATATATATCTAAGATATAGTTAAAAAATTTTCTTATATATTTTATATAATTTTTTCGAATACTTTAAGATAAGATTCATCTGTAAATACATATGCTGTCTATATATACATAGAATCTTTTCTTCTTCATTATTCATTTCGTTATAACGCATTCAGCGATTCACTAAAGCTTTTATTACATTATTCAGTAAACAAAAGATTATTTTATAAATGGAATGTCATGTTATCATGCCATGAATAAAAATCATATATATTATAATTAAATTATCAATCGGTATTAAAGACTGAATACAATTTTACTACGCATAGTAGATACATGATGAGATTGGGTAGACATTGGTGTCTTGAAAATCTTGATATTCTTCATTTGTTACATACCACTGTATATTCAATATTTAAAATACAAGGATAATTCCTTATACTAAAAATAAAATCACTTTTCGAGCACTCGCCTGAAATTCGGTATGTGAATACATTAGAATTGTACAATATTCGAATTCGGGATACAGTACGACTTCGCGTTTATTTATAATTTTTATCTTGAATAATACAGTTCCGGTAAAGAAACTGTAAATAAAAACAGTTCAAACTTGTACAAATGATTCGTAATTGGCGATCTTTGACACTATTCTACACCAATTTTTATTAGAAATTTTAATTATTGTTGAATTTACACAGATTTATACAAATTATTGTTAGAGTTCCTCCTTGTTAAAGCGAGGATTGACAAATATATTTGCCTTATTATATCCGGCCGAGGGGTTAATCCCTACTGAAAACTGTGTACCCTAGACTGCAAGATTACAGGGAATTCAGAAGATTACAAGGATTACTACGATTACAAAACGATTGCAATGAATGCATACAGATTACAATGAGATTTCAAGGATTTCAGTAATATTATAAAAAGATTACAACCAATACAATAAGATTGCAGAGATTACAAAAAGATGACTAAGATTTCCAAGATTACATTAGGATTTAAAAAATTACATTCCGATTTCGAAGATTACATTGAGATTTCAAAGATTACATTAAGATTTCAAAGATTACATTGAGATTTCATATAATACATTGGACTTTCAAAGGTTACATTGGGGTTTCAAAGATAACATTGGGATTTCAAAGATTACATTTTGTTTTCATATAATACATTGGGCTTTCAAAGATTATATTAAGATTTTAACGATTTTAGAGTATAATCCGATTTATCGGATTGCTGAGATTACAGGTAGATTGCAAAGATTACATCAAGATTTCAAAGATTACTGCAATATTTTAAAGATTTCCATAAGATTTCAAAGATTTCTATAACATTTTAAGGATTTCCATAAAATTTCAGTCGAAGATTATATTATTACTGTAGAACCTCTGCGCTGTGATTACAAATTATCTTGGTACTGTGGTTTTTCCTAGGACTGGCTTTATGTATGTACGGGGTCCTGCGCCCTACCTTTGCAGAAAAATCTTATACAAAAAAATTTAAGCCGAAAATGTTTTATAAAAAGGTTTTGTACAATCCATAGCTGATCTTGAGTTTCACAGTACCAAGAGGCAAAATATTTTCAGAGACAAGAATGCGATTTTAGAAATTGCATTACATCATTTAAAATTGATGATTAGAACGCTTATCAAAATTTTAGAGAAAAATTGATCATATTAGTTCTTTTATTTCTTATTTCCATTCCATTATTTTAGGTAAGAGTATGGTTGATTATTTACAATATTATTATAAAACAGAGTCATTTTAGAATAATACTTTGCTGTATAGATTGTAATGGAAATAATTCTAAAAATACCTCTAAAAATACGTTCCAGTGGGTCATTTCTTCAACTAACAAGGAGAGTGTACGAGTTGTGGGTCGCGAGCTTTGGTGAGACTTCGAGAGGTGTTTTCTGGTGGCTAAATGAACTCCAGTGTCCACCGTTTTGCCTTACGACCCCTTATTATCGAAATACATCAAATTATGTTACAAATACCCATTTATTAGTGAAAAAATGGTATCTCTACTTTATATCATAACTCCGCAAATTTTTAGTTAAAAAAAGTCCAAAAGCAGTTAAGCGTAGACAGGATGAGCTTTAGTTTCTGCTTCATTTTGTATAAAAATATTAATCCCTTGCAAAGTTATTAACTGTAAAAAAAGGAACAGTAACTGCATGTAAAAATAAGGATTTTAATTTTTTTCAAGACGCTGATTTTTCATACATTTCTTTTTACTTATATGAAATAAGAGGAAATTAAAGCTCTTTCTGTCTACGTTTATAGTATATTATGACACTGTTGTGGGAGATGGTTTTCTATCTTGCTCGAGGGTTTTCGCACGAGCGAAGCGAGTGAGAAAATCGAGCAAGGTAGAAAAACACCTCCCACAACAGTCTCATACGATATTTTATAGCACAACAACCTCAAAATCGACAATAAAGTTGGCATTTTGAGGTTAGTGTGCTATAAATTACTTTTAGATTATTTTTCCTAAGTAAATCTTGCGGAGTTATGCTATGAAATAGAGATTCCATTTTTTCACTAATAAACAAGTATTCGGGGCATAATTGGCTGTATTTCAATACTAAGGGCTCGTTAGGCAAATCGGCGTGTATTAGGGTTCATTTTTAGCCACCAGAAAACACATCTCGAAGTCTCATCAAAACCGGCGACCCGTAACTCGTATAATTTCCTTGCAAGTTCTTAACTATGTCATTTTGCTTTCTCACAAACAAAGTTTTGTAACGGAGCGATTTTTGAAAACCTAAATTTTGATGCATTTCGATGTACCTGTATCAAAATACGCACGTTTTTAAAAAATGTTTGTGTGCGCGTGTATGTGGGTGGGGGCGTGCGACGTGTGGGTTTGTTTATGTACATGTGTGTGTTTGTATGTAACTAAAATTTATAGTTACCACAACTTTTAAAGATATCGAATTTCTTGTTGAAAATTTGCAGGTAGCACTCATAGGGGAAACTGGGGTATAATAGTCCACCAGCCATAATTTCTATATAGAGTTATATATAAAACTATAAAATAATAAACCTTATTTCTATATTCATTTTTATATATATATATATATATATATATATATATATATATATATATATATATATTTATATATCAATTTATAAATTAAAATTCATTCGTCATATTCATTCTTACAATTTTCGAAATGTAGGAGAGACTGGGGCTAAAATAAAATGTTATTTTACGTGTGGCAATCTACTTGTGGTGGTCGTTTGAGTTAATGTTCTCTGTATGGGAAATTCGCCTCGAAACAGAAAACATTTGACAGCACAATAAGTTTTTACAGCCGTGAAAATGGCAAAAACTGTATGCATAGCGAATAAATTTTCTCTTTGATTATCAGTATTTGTTAAGTACCTTAGATCTACTTAGATTATAAATATATCTGTGACCATAATTAATCAAAGACCAATAAATTATACGCTATTCCGTTATAACTAAATAGGGTGTCCCGTTATACCGCATTACTTTTGAAATTGCAATTTTCGAAGTCATTTTATACGTGCTCTTTACTATTGGACAGAAACATTTAATATTTACGTAAGTATAGATTTATATTATTTAATTGGATAGTAAACTAATTAACATTTTATTTTAATTAAAATGATGCTTATTATAATTTCTATGGTGCATTGCATTTTAGTGATCCGTTATACCCCAGTCTTCTCTACATAGTAAAAAATATTTGTGTAAATGATATAAATATCTAATCATATTGGTCTACAGATATCCAAAATATTTAAGAATATAAATAAACAAGCTCCTACCCCTACACCAAATAACTTATCACAGTAAATTTCATTGCAAATATAAAAAATCTCTTAAGTTATCGTTATCAAAAAGAAATCGTTTTTGAATATTACTGTTTTTTTCTCAAGTAACGAATCAAATGACTTAAAGACGTACAAGAATATAGTTTTATATGCATCTAATATTCAGTAAAAATTTTACTCACTTATTTCCTACAGTTTTCAAGCTATCACGGATTAAAAAAATTCGCTTTCCAAAACCAATCTTTCATTGAAAATTTTCGAAAAACTGACATTTTAAAATATTGAATTTTTTTAAAAATGGTTATAAAATCAAAACAATTCGATCATATTTACTGAAATTTTCAAGTTTCACGCACGCACGCACGCATACGAGTACTGCATACGCAGCGAACATTTTCTGAGGGTACCTTATTCGAACTCCGCAAGTCATGCGATGTGTTAAAAACGACAAAAAGAATTTTATGCCCATCTGAACAAATATGGCCATTTTTTTCCTGAAAAGTGAGACCCAAATTATACTTTTTGCCAGCAAATCACCTTTTTCCCGCATTTGCGGAAAAAAAGTGACTTTACTATAAACTAGTCCAAATTCCTTTATTTCATCAAGTTCTACTAATAACTCTGATTTTCGATTGTCTTTTAACAATATTGTCTTTTAACATACTAAGCCATTTTTCTTCAATAATACACGTATAACATATAAAATAAGCCAAATATTGAATAATTATTCAATACTTTTCAATTATCCGAGGAGGATTGATTACTATACTATATAAGGAATCAGTCCAAATATAGGTTTCATCGGTTCCGATTTACCCCCTTGCACTGTACTCAGTTCTAACCTCATTTAGTAGCAATTACAATACTTGAGAAAATAACCATATTGTAAAAAAATTGATTTTCTATGGCCAACGATAACTTGAGTAAAACGGCATTATTCCTTCTGGACATTTCCAAAAAGGTAACTTTTTACTATCTCTTGGCTAAGTTCTTTGTATAGATCACGAGGACTTTTAATTTTTAAGATATACGAGGTTATATTTTTTTTTAAATTTTGATTACTGATTTCTTGGGTATCACACGATCATTTTTAATTTAAGAACGCTTATCTTTTTCGTCTTTTGATCAATAATTTAAATCAAAGATTTTTCAAGATACATCTAATCATTTTTGTTTTATAACAGTTTTTCATTTTCTATTTTTCAAAAAAATTTTGATTGATGATTTTTTGCAGATTATGTGATAATTTTTTACCAATTACAGCTCATTTTTTACGTTTTTCAACGAAGATTGAAATCATGAAGAATTTTTGAGATTTATCGATTTGTTTTTGTTTTATAACGTTAATTTTTCATTTTTATGAAGTTTGTTTTAAAAAAAAATAGAATCGCTTTTTTCTTGTGTATTATGCGGTATTTTGTGGCCATTCAAAGCTATTTTTTATTTTTTGATAAAGTTTGAAAAAAAGAAAATTAAGCATTATGGTTTTTTTGGTAATTAATGAAGAATGCCGTTGATCATAATGTCGAACAAATGTTACAAAAATAAGAAAAAAATTGATTTGTAACAGTAGTATCCATTACATTCATAAATAAAATTTAGCAACAATTATAGTGTCGCAAGATTTATTATTGACAATTGAGAAAATGTACCTTGATATGCAAAAACTGTTAAAGTTTTTACACAATTTAAATAGTTTTTCATAATCTATGCTATACTTTTGCATAGGTTCAAAAAATATTATATTTATTTCAGACCATAAATTGAGTTTTAAGATAGTCAAAAATATTAACTTTCATTCGATCATAGTTAAAATTTTCTTGAATTATTTAAAATAGATTTTGTCTAATAGGTGAGTGTAAAGAACATTCATTCTTTAAAAACTCCTGTTTTTATCACAAAAATATGCGTTTACTCCAATATCTTGTAAAAAAATGACACGGTTCACAGTTAAATATATATTATCATCTGTCTTAAAATTATTCGTAAAAATTGTATGCATTATATACATTACAAAAATAATTTAATGAGCAATAGTATATTACGCATCTAGGGAGGTAAAGAATTGGCGAGTCCATAGCACGTGTAAAATGCCACCCGAGCTAATGGCTTGGGTGGCATTTTACACGTGCTATGGGGTCGCCATTTTACCTCCCATGGTGCGTATACTATTTTTCCTCACACCGGCACCGAAAATACACATTTCTCTCCAGGCGCCCAGGAGGAAAAGTGGTACTTTCGGTGCAGGTGTGGGAAAAATGAATTATATCGAGAATGATTTCTGGGTTTTATGAAATTCCACCCCCGGGGGTGGAAAGGGTTAAGATGTGTTTTTTCTTTCTTTTACTATGTTCTCCAATCAAAGTAGATTCATATATGTCTCACATATATAATATAGTATATAGTACCGATAAAGTGCCGCTAGATGACTACGCTGAGCCTTACCCGTAAGTGAAACAATCGAGTCTAGAGTATATATAAAGGCGATAGAGCCTTAAGAAGGTATTAGGAGTCTGAGAGCCCTAGCAAATCGTGAGTAATATCACTGTGTTCTTGCATTATTTTCGATAGTTTGCGTTGGTTTTTTGAGTATTTTCGATGAGTGCGGAAATATCTTCTATATACATATAAGAACATGACCTAACTGACTGACTGACTGATTCATCAACGCTCAGCCAAAACCACTGGACCGATCAACTTGAAAATTTGTGGGTATTTTCCTACTAAATGATAGATGCTCACTAAGAAAGGGTTTATTGAAATTCCTCCCCTAAGGGGTGAAAAGGCATGAAATGTGTTTTTATGTTTTTTTCTGTATTTCTGCAAGAAAATAAGATTTTAAGTTGATTCTTGCGTCAAAATATCAGAAATAGGATTATGTAACAACAAATTTCTGGATTTTTTAATATTCCACCCCTAAGGGGTGAAAAGTAGTGAAATGTGTTTTAATGGTTTTTACTGTATTTCTGCAAGGAAATAAGATTTTAAATTGATTCTTGCAGCAAAATATCAGAAATACGATTATGTAACAACCAATTTCTGGGTTTGCCGAAATTCCAATATTATTTACTTGTGAGTTCCACGCACTATTAGCACGAGCGAAGCCGTGACGAGGGATGCTAGTATATAAATAAATCTGGACATATTAAAAAGCAATAGTCATGTTATTTTTATTTTTCAGCACAGTATTAAATAGAATAAATAATTTCATATTGGAACAATTTATAAAGTTTGAAGAAGCTAAGTGCTAATGAATTGGCAGCGGTTTCTTTATATTACTAGGG
Source organism: Gastracanthus pulcherrimus (assembly GCA_949152435.1). Taxonomy (NCBI): domain Eukaryota; kingdom Metazoa; phylum Arthropoda; class Insecta; order Hymenoptera; family Pteromalidae; genus Gastracanthus; species Gastracanthus pulcherrimus. The sequence continues at coordinate 25,510,169 of OX424574.1, read as the reverse complement.
ATCGCAGACAATTTGGCTTGTTGACGATATCAATATTAATGTGAATTACAGAAAATAGATATCCATTTTGTATATAAAATCATTTATAAGTATTATTTATAATATAAAGAATATGATTGTTGATATTATTAGATAGTTTTATTTTAAGTATAAAACATAAGGTAAACGTACCAATGCTCGGACGCTTAAGTCCAATAATTGGACAGTTGTTCATAGCTCTGCATATTTTTAAATTAAAAAATATTCGTAACGTTAACTAAAAGAATCATTTAATTTATCATTAGTCTGTACATCTGGGGTAATTACGAATTATTTCATGTATTTGATAAACACCTATTTTCAATATTGTCCGATCATTGACACGTTTACCTTATATGTTTACATAAAAATAAGACGATGATGCTATGACAAAATATGTAAATAAAAAATGAACAATCCCTAATGAAAAACGTCAGATGATTTCTGAACAAAAAATTGAATAAAAAATACTTTAAATTTTAACACATTTTTATGCTCATGAAATCATTATCTGTATACACAATAACTTCTGCGCATGTCTGTGCCCACAGTTATCACTGCGCATATTTAAGTGCACATGGGCACAACCGCGCATGCATATGTGCAAGTGGGCATAACCTCACCCCTCCGCCCCTCCTCAAACCCACCTCATACCATCCTTCAGAATAACTATAACTACCCTTTTACCACACTCCACCAAGTTATATTTTCTTTATTCTTTTACGCTACCGGTTCTTTCTGACCACTTCACTTGCTTCGTCGATGCTCTACTTCATAGAAAATGAAGAGTTAATTCTGCGTCTAGCTTTTAGCGATTACAATCATTCTTTTACTACGAGAAAATACCACCTCCACATCACCCACTCCACCCCCTCCGCTTTTACTACCTATTCTAATTTTGTCCCCTTATGCTACCCCACCCATCCAGGATCTCGATACTGACCTTAGCACTATGTTAAAGTAATAACATGTTTAATGTAGTGTTACGATACCCATCATTATTTTAATTATTTTGTTAAGAATAATACCCCGTCCATGACCCCCATACTCTCCCCCACTTTTCCTACCTATCCTAATTTTGTCCCATATGTATCCTTCCATGATCTCCAAATTTACCCATCTAGCACTATGTCATAGTTATAAGCTAGCTATTTCCGGTTTCAATGGTTACAATCATTCTTTTACTATAGGGATTCTATGGAGATATTTGCTTGCTAAAATTATAATTAAAATTTTTCTATATATATTAATAGAATTTTGAGACATACTAATACATTAATAAAATATTTAATAATCCTTTGCTAACAACCTGGCGTCTGTGAGATCCCACTCAAAATTACAGACATTATGTAACATATTCATAGCATTTTGAACTTTATGTAAATTCGTTAGATATCGTTACAAGTATTGTGCAAAAGTTTGATATTGCAAAATTAATTAAAAAGTTATAAACAATTCAGCACTGAAAAATTAAGCTACTTTCATGACTACATTTTTGGTTGTAGTAAAGGGATAACTTAAATTTTGAGAAACTGGTTTTGCTGTTCTTTAGATACAATACTATTACGGAAATTGATATCATAAAATTGAAATGGAATATATCAAAATTTGAATGTCTTAAAGGTATTATTAGATAATAACTAAATTTAAAACATTAATTTTAGTAGTAAATATTTTGTCATTTATATTAGAAATACCCATTTGAACATTTTTATTTTATTTGATCATACAAATGAATAACTTTCATGATTGATTTTGTATCTCATACTTAAACAGAAACCCCCATTCAAAACCTATATGAGCCACCGGTAGCTTTTGTTTCACAATAATCCATGAAACTTTTGAGAAACTCATTTTGTCAATTGAATTTACTTATTCAGATACAAGTATCAGTATACTGCCTACTAGCATAGGGTTCGGACGTATTTATAAATGCTCCTTAATCTTGCCCGCGTGTGATACGCAGTGTCCACAAATGAGGTTTGCTTCGGCAGAAGCAGACTAATGAAATTCCAAAATGGGTCCTTCTGAATAGGAGGCCCTCTTTCAACTGCATTTCAAGGTCCTACAGTCCAAGAATCTACACCTGCAGGAATAGTCATACTCCCAACTGTAATGAACTACGCAACAGCACTGAATACCGAAGTTTTCCCCAAAATGGATCAAGCTATTGTTCTTGATTCTATCGACAACTATTCCGACTAGTTTAATTCAATGCTGGGAGGGGTATTTGTCTGCAGAGCAGTTGTTTCTATTGTTCTAATAAATATAGTAGATTTTTTGTTAAAGGGTGTATGAGACACTAAATACGTAACATTTTTTATCTGTTTAACAAGTTTACGAGAAACTTGCAGGAAAATACGAAAAATGTTTGAATTTTTAATGCTAATTACATTTACATATTTTATGAATTAACAGTGTAATCCAATGCTGGGAGGGGTATTTGCCCGCATAGTAGTTGTTTCTGTTGTTCTAATAAATATAGTAGATTTTTTGTTAAAGAGTGTATGAGATACTCTAAAAATCTCGTCTACAATTTGCTGTTAGAAGCAATCATCTAAATTTTATTAATTTATTTCTAAGTTACTCGAAGTACACACTATAAGTATAAGAATAATAATAAAATCATAAGCTCTAAACCCTAAACACAAATACTTCGAGCAGAGAATTTTGTAATAAAAAGTTTTCATACCAAAATCGTAAACTCTAAACCCTAAAAACTAAACCCAACGACCCCAAGTTGAGCATTTTACAATTAAAAAATTGATATAATATAGAATTGCTAACCTTAAACACTTCACCCAAACTGAGTCATTTGCAATAAAAAATTTTCATAATAAAATCATAAACCTAAACATTAAACCCAACTACCCCAAGCGGAGCATTTTGCAATTAAAAATTTTTAATAATTAAATCATAAACCTAAACATTAAACCTAACTACTCCAACCGGAGAATTTTGCAATTAAAAAATTGTAATAAGTAATTCATAAACCTAAACATTAAACCCAACTACCCCAACCGGAGCATTTTGCAATTAAAAAATTTTAATAAGTAAATCATAAACGTAAACATTAAACCCAACTACCCCAAACGGAGCATTTTGCAATTAAAAAATTTTAATAATTAAACCATACGTTTTAAACACAAATCCCTAAACCCAACTACCTCGAGCTGACCCTTTTGCAAATCTATAATTTTAATAATTCAAATCATAAGTCCTAAAATTTAAACCGAAATAACCCATGCTGAGCAATGTGCAGTTAACCAATTTATAAATAATAGAATAGTTAACCTTAAACCTTAAGAGGAGTCCGTATGTCTAATCACGTTTTTGCTATTTATTCAAATTGTAGTTTGTTAATTGAAAAACTAAAAGTTGGCCCAATTGGTATTAAAATAAGGAATATTTTGAGACCTTAAAAAATATCTTACATTATTTCCTTTTCGAGAAAACTTCGGAATGCAAAAATTGAAGTTAGCTTTTCCGTTCCGAAGTTTTCTCAAAAAGGAAATACTGTTAGATACTTTTTAAGGTCTTAAAATATTCCTTACTTTTAACTTTTTTTAATACCAATTGGGACCAACTTTTGGTTTTTCAATTAACAAACTACAATTTGAATAAATAGCAAAATGTGATTAGACAAGGGCAGAAGATACGGACTCCTCTTAAACCCTAAACCCAATTAACTCAAGTTAATAAATTTACAATTAAACAATTTTCATAATAAAATCGTTAACCCTACACCCTAAACCAAACTACCCCAAGCTGAGTACTTTGCAATTAAAAAATTTTAATAATTAAACCATATATTCTAAATCCTAAACCCAACTACCCCGAGCCGAGCATTTTGCAAATAAATAATTTTAATAATAAAATCGTAAGCCCTAAACTCTAAATCCAAATAACCCAAGCAGACCAATGTGCAGTAAACATATTTAAGTAATAGAATTTTTAACCTTAATCTTAAACCCTAAACCCAATTAACCCAAGCTGAGGAATTTGCAATTAAAAAATTTTCATAATAAAATCGTAATCCCTAAACCCAACTACCCCAAACTGAGAATTTTGCAATTAAAATTTTAATAAGTTAATCATAAACCGTAAACCCTAAACCCAACTACTACAAGCTCAGCATTTTGCAATTAAACCATTTTGTAATAAAATCGTAAGTCCTAAACTCTAAACCCAAATAACCCAAGCCGAGCAACTTGTTATGATCAAATTTAATCATAGAATTGTTAACCATAAACTCTAAATTCAGTGAATTTCACTTCACGAAAAAACGACAAATATACCGGTATATTACATATTATTATTTAGTATTATCTATGTATTTATACCTTTTAATTTATTTAAATTTTTATTATTGTAAATAGGTCAGCTTGGTTTAACTGAGTTTAGGGCAAATTGCTTGGCTTGGGTTGTTTGAGTTTAGAGTTTAGGGCTTATAATTTTATTATTATAATGTTTTTATTACTCTGCGTAGTTGGGTTTAGGGTTTACGATTTTATTATGAAAATTCCTTAATTGCAAATTCTTCGACTTGGGTTAAACGGGTTTTGGGATATTTTGGTTTAGAGTTTAGGGCTTACGATTTTATTATTGAATTTATTTTTTCGCAATATGTTCAACTTGAGATAGTTGGGTATAGGGTGTAGGAATTAGAATTTTTTGTGTATTATTAAAATTTTTCAATTGCAAAATGCTCTGCTTGAGGAAGTTGTGTTTGGGGTATAGGGATTAGGGTTTATATTTAATTATTAAAAATTTTTAATTGCAAAATGCTCCGCTTGGGATAATTGGGTGTAGGGTTTAGGGTTTAGGGTTTAGAATTTTTTGTGTATTATTAGAATTCTTTAATTGCAAGATGCTCCGCTTGGGGAAGTTGGGTTTAGGGTTTATGTTTTAATTATAAAAATTTTTAAAGCGTAAAATGCTCAGCTCGGCATAGTTGGGTTTAGGGTTTACGATTTTATTATGAAAATTTTTGATTACTCGGCTTGGGTTAATTGGATTTAGGGTTTAGGGTTTAAGGTTAATAATTCTATTATATAAATTTATTTACTGCCAATTACCCAGCTTGTGTTATTTGGATTTAGGGTTTAGTTCTTACGATATTATTATTACAATGTTTTTATTGCAAAATGCTCAGCTTGGGGTACTTGGGGTTAGGGTTTATGAATTTACTATGAAAATTATTTATTTTCAAAATGATCAGCTTGGGGTAGTTCGGTTTATAGGGTTTACGGTTTAGAATTTATGGTTTTATTATTAAACTTTTTAATGGCAAACTGCTCTGAATGGCGTAATTGGGTTTAAGGTTTATGGTTTAATTATTACAAATTTTTAGGGTTTATGGGCGTAATTATTAAAATTCTTTAATTGCAATATGCTCATCTGAGGTAAGTTTGGTTTAGGGTTTTAATGTTTATGACTTTATTATGAAAATTTCTTTATTGCAAATTACTAAAATTTTTTAATTATAAAATGCTCAGAATGGAGTAGCTGGGTTTAGTGTTAAAGATTAATAATTCTATTACATAAAATTGTTTACTGCCAATTGCCCAGCTTGGGTTATTTGGGTGTTGAGTTTATAAGTGTTTACGATTATATTATTAGTAGTACATTTCGACACGGGTGCGGAAGTAGATTATTTACCTCGTGTGACAATTTTCGCTCGAGCGAAGCGAGACCTTTGTGTTTTTTAGTCCCGGAATCTTGCGCCCCACTAGGGCCAGCGCCCTACGGCATGGCGTAGTTGATGTAGGCCATAATACGGCACTGACAAGAAAACCACCCGAGGTGTACATCACCGATTTTCTTGATATTGTGATATGTTGTAGTACATCAAAAAGTATTAGACACGTACTTTTTTACGTGCTAATTCGGTGATTTAAGCGGTGAAAACTACCCTTAAAATTTACCCCCAAAAACAGATTTTTTTTAATATCTCTAAAACGAATTGAAATTTTCCAATGAAACCAACGCCAATTTGTTTCTTATCAAAATGTGCTTCTGTGCCAATCGCTTTCACTCTGAAATTCGGTTGCATTCTTTATTTTTTATAAGGGTATATATGACTTTTTTTCGTTTTTTCTTTCTTCAGAAATTTCTTAATTAACCCTTTCAGTCACGCAATTCAATTCATTTGGTTATGGAAGTGCAAATATATGTTTCCAATGTATTTTTGAACGAAGAATCCAAATCAAGTGTCAAAAATTGAATAAATATAAAAACAACCCCTCAAATGGGGTGAAAACCACCCTTTTAGTTAAAAAATGCAATTTGTTTGGTAATGGAAGTGCAATATATGTCCACAATGCATTTTTGAATGCAGAATCCAAATCTGATATCAATAATTTTATACATATAAAAACAACCCCTCAAATGGGGTGAAAACCACCCTTATAGTCATAAAATTCAATCCGTTTGTTATGGAAGTGCAATATATGTTTCCAATTTATTTTTGAATGCAGAATACGAATGTAACGTCAAAAATTTTATAAATATAAAAACAACCCCTCAAATGGGGTAAAAACTACCCTTTTAGTCATACAATTTAATTCTTTTGAAGACTATATATTCTTTGAAGACTATATGTTCACAATGTATTTTTGAATGCAGAATCCAAATCTGATTTCAGAAAGTTTTATAAATATACAAAAAATCCCTCAAACAGGGTGAAAACCACCCTTTTATACGTACAATTCAATTCGTTTCACTATAGAAGAAAATATATGTTTCCGATGTAAATTTTAACGCGGATGCAAATCCAATGTCACAAATTTGAAAACATAAAAAAACTCGTAAAATGGAATAAAAAGTAACATTGCAGTCACGAAACCCTGTTTGTTTTGTTATGTTACTGCTAATATTAGTTTCTGATACATTTTTCAACGCTAAATTTGAATCCAATGGAAAAAAATTCAGTAATCGTAAAAACGATCTCTAAAATTCTAATTGGATTACTACGAAAATGTGAATACTCAACGTCAAAGCACTCGATAGGACCTAAGAATATATAAATAGAATTTAGAGCTCAAAAAATATATTGAAAATCTCTGAAAGCCATATAAATTTTCTAAAACACCCCTTGTTACAATCCCCTCGAGTGAATGATTTCAATCCAAACTATATTTTGAAAAAAGAATATTAATAATAATAAAAAAAATTGTTTGCAAGAACTTCAAAGGATCAAATCTAAGTTTATTAGGTAGTTACATAAAATTTCTATATTTTTCCTATCAAAAATTTCAATATCATTATTCGTTCTAAATTATCAGTAATCTCACAACATTGTGAAATTTGTTTTGGTTTATTCTAAAAAATTTTTATCATGGAATATGCTGAAATCACCAGTGATAATGAAAGTGAAGATGAATATGATGATCCAGAATATGATTCTGAATGTGATGATGATTCGGATATTGACAAAAATCAAATTGATGAAGCAGTAGCCTCGTTAGAAAATACTTCATATAGTGAAAATTCTAACGTGATTGAATATGAAAGTGATAGTGATACTCCGTTGAGTGACAGATTAGCTGCTTTAGATGGTATTTGGGATAATAAAAGAAGAAAATTCGACGAAATAATTTTTTCCGAAGATTGCGGTCCAATGGTTCCTTCAGATATTCGTTCACCTTCACAAATTTTCCTTTGCTTATTTTCAGAAGTTTTGATCGAAAGAATTGTCGAACAGACTAATCTTTACGGGCAGCAATCAGACAAGCCATTTGAAGAAGTAAATAAAGCAGAAATATTGAAATTTATTGGCATGAATATCATGATGGGAATAAGTAGGTTACCCGCCATTCGGTGCTATTGGTCATCTAATTCTCAATTACACAACTCTTATATAAGCCCTGTTATGCCTCTCAATAGGTTTTTTGCTATCCTGTCTCATATACATTTGAATGATAACTTATCAATGCCACAAAAAGGTGAACCCAATTATGATAAGCTATATAAACTAAGACCCTTACTTGATATGCTTTCAGAAAATTTTATAAAATTCTACAAACCATCTGAAAAACAAGCTGTTGATGAAAGTATGGTCAAATTCAAAGGTAGAAGTACTCTAAAACAGTACAATCCACAGAAACCTATAAAAAGAGGTTTTAAAATTTGGGTTAGAGCAGATGAACATGGTTTTGTATGTGAGTTTCAGGTATATACTGGAAAAACTGCTAACTTGGTTGAAAAACAATTGGGCGAAAGAGTTGTAATCGATTTAACCCATCAAATTATTTCAAAAAATTATCAAGTTTATTTCGATAATTACTTTACTAGTGTTAATTTGATGATTGAACTCAAAAGTAAAAATATATTAGCCTGTGGAACAGTACGAAAAAATCGGAAAGGTTTGCCAAAAAAACAAATAAACGATAAAACAATGAAAAGGGGAGATTATGAATCTCGGACTTCATACAAGGGTATCAGTTGGATAAAATGGAATGATAACAAACCTGTCCAGTTTTTATCTAATTTTCACGATCCTTCAATCAAAACTACTGTAAGTAGACGACAAAAAGATGGTACTAGCATTCAAATCAATTGTCCACAAGCCACTCGAGACTATAATAATTATATGAACTGTGTTGACAAAGCAGATCAGTTGAAATCTACATACGAGATTAGTAGAAAAAGTAAAAAGTGGTGGCTTCGAATATTCTGGCATTTTATCGATGTAACCGTTGTAAATTCTTTCATCATTTACAAGCAAAATACCCCTACTACTAAAATGAATTTGATAGATTTTCGACTAAAGCTGGTAACTGAGCTTATTGGGTTTGCATCACCTAAAAAAAGAGGTACCAAGACAAAACAATTTACTCCTAGTAAGCGTAAGCCTCAAATTTCAAATGAAATAAGATTTTCTCAAGCCCCGCACATTCCAACTAAACTCAAAATACAAAGAAATTGCACTTGTTGTAGTTCTAAAACAAATCGAGTTAGAACTTCCTACATGTGCACAACTTGCAATGTTCCATTATGCATAAAAGAAAAACAAAATTGTTATGAAATATATCACAAAACGTAAATGTATATAAGATAAAAGAAAATGAATAAATATCTACCTGAAAAAGATTTAGAAAATAAAAAAAAAATTATAAAAAAAAAAAGAAAAAAAAACGAAAAAAAAAATAAAAAAGAAAAAAAGAGAAAAAGAAAAAAAAAAGAAAAAAAGAAAAAAAGAAAAACAAAAAAAAAAAGAAAAAAACATAACTCTGCCACAGACGGTCCCAAGCCCGTGTTCTAATGAGGAGGGGGTTTTTTTACTTTCATAACCAAACGAATTCAATTTCATGACTAAAAGGGTGGTTTTCACCCCATTTGAAGGGTTGTTTTTATATTTATAAAATTATTGATATCAGATTCGTATTCTACGATCAAAAATACATAGAAAACGTATATTTGTACTGCGATAACAATAGAAATCAAATTTTGTGACTAAAAACAATAGGGAGCCGATATATCGGCTTCTGTGACTGAAAGGGTTAACCGAATCTTATAAAAAATCGTTCTATTATAAACAATATTAAAATTATAAATTGACCGGTCAAGGGAGTTTTCAAAAAAAAAATATTTAAAGGGGTAACTACCTCCTAACACGAGGTTCCTGACATAGACCTTAATAATTTACTTAATTTTGTAATATATTGTAAAACATGAAAAAAACATAACAAATATATACATACATACTAATACGACCATTTGAGGGATGAAAACACCCTTATAATTCACCCCCAAAAATCATGTTTTTTTAATATCTTAAAAACGAATTGAAATTTTCCAATGAAATCAACGCCAATTTATTTCTCATAAAAATACGCTTCTTTGGTAATCGCTTTCACTCTGAAGGGTTGCATCCCTTTTTTTATAAGGGTATATATGACTTTTTTTCGTTTTTTTTCTCCAGAATTTTCTTAATCAACCGAATCTTATAAAAAATCATTCTGTTATAAACAATATTGAAATTTAATGTTGACCAATCTCGGGATTTAAAAAAAAAATTATTTAAAGGGGTAACTTCACCCTAACACGATTTTGCCGAAATAGGCCTTAACAATTTACTTAATTTTGTAATATATTGTAAAACATGAAGAATACAAAAAATTTAGTAATTAATTTTTACAATAAAAGTTCTGTTCAATAAATAATATATAATCTCACAGATTTTATACGTACATATTATTATTGAGAGAACTATGTAGATCTGATTTTTTTTTTAAACTCCCGGGACCGGTCAACTTTTAATTTTAATCTTGCTTATAATAGAACGATTTTTTATAAGATTCGGTCAATTAAATATATACATTATGGTGATTAAAAATTCCCAAAAATTTTTGAATATCAAAAGTAAGTCTTGAAAAAGTTGGTATTTGTCAAAAAAATAAGTTTCCTGCAAGCTGGGTGCTTAATGTTAACAATAAAAGGTGGCTACCTCGAATGTAAAGTTTGTTAATGAGCACTTATACAATTCTTCCGTAAAATCGCAAAGTAAATAACTAAAACTTAATTATTCATGCTAAAAAATGTTTTGTCAATTAAGTATACTACTAGAATTGAAAATCAGTTTCGTCCTATAACACCCTCGATAGTCGAATAAAGAAAATGGATCATTATTATTGTAATTAAATTCATATTCTCTATTTATTTACTTAATAAATATAAATTATTTAATATTATTAAATAATAACATTGATTATCAATACCAAATGTTGTTAAAAATTATAATGTAATAAAAATTTGTATTTCTGATACGACAGTCATTAAATAATTAAGTTTTACGTCCTCCTGAAATGAGAATTTAATACAAGGAATTCTCACCTCTATGTAGAGCTTAGAAAATAAGAAATAAAATAACAGCTAAAATAAAATGTATACAAAGAAAGATATATATATATATATATAGGTATTCTACCCACGAAAGGAAGCCAGCTGCGACGAACGCCGAGCGACGCATTCCAGGGCCCGAGCGGCCAAAACATGTGCGAATATTGGGCAGCGAGTGGTGCGAGCGACGATTGTAAGAGAGGGAAGAGATTCGCGAATGAGTGTGAGAGAGAAAGAGTGAAAAATAGGAAGAGCGGCGGCGAAATAGAAGCGTCAGTGTAGGGGCGGTAGGGGAAATGAATGTGAGTGCGTGCGAATGAAAGTGTGTATGTGAGTGCATATGTGCGAATCTCGCGAATTAGTGTGTAGGGTGTACGGGCACGAATGCGCCCCGCTTCGAACCTCGATTTTCGGCGTTGCGCAAAAACCGAGGTAATGTGCCATCGGAAAACGGTAGCGGACGCATTCGCTTTCCGTGCACCTTACACGCACGATTTTCTCCTCTGGAGAACAAAGCGATAGACGAGCGCACCATTACCGCGCCATTATTTCGTGCGATAAAGGATTAGAAAAATGTATATATTTTGTATTTGTTAGCCTTAAAATAAATGTACCAAGGGTTAATACCAAGGCATTCATAGCATATAACAATACATTTTATTTGATCTGGACATCCATTCCCCTGTATCCCGGACCTATAATTTAAAATCATATTGAATTTAATAATAAAATAAAAATCTTTATATAAATTTTTAGAATATAAATTCAGGAAGTATAATGAGTAATTTAAATTTATCTTTATTTATTTACATAACATTTAATACATGCTGATTGTTATCGAGATTATTATATTTCAAAGCATCGTAGAGGAAAACCCGCTAAACAGTATTGTATGCAAATAAAGTAAGTAGAGGTAAGAAAACCATTACAGTCCTAACCGGCAAAAGATTTTCCTTCAAGATAATAGTAGTATAAGTGAACATTTTTAATTAAAACCGGCTATTTTCGGACACTGTCAATAACCTCAATCTCTGATTATTGTTCAAAAACCAAAATTATTTTGAATCTTTGTTCCAAATAGTATCAACAGAAAAATTGTCAAGCCATAGGGTATCAAAAGATGGAACAAGGCAGACGTGTATCTTTGTCAAAAGAATTATAAAGGGTATTATAAATTATAAACTTAAAATTTAATAAATAAGAATTGTGGTTATACAAAACTTATGTATAAAATATAATTTTATTATTTCGTTAATATTTTTGTACACTCTTGTTATTTTAATTTTAATTCAAAATTTACACTCATCATTAATTACAGCTAATTTTATGATTTTACATGCTAGTGACGCTAAACTACTTATATACATAATTATAATTGATTCATTATAAAAAAATAAATATATATGATTAGTACTAGTACTATATATATTTATAGTATATATGATAGTCGCGATGCAGTTTGTCGTCGTGCGTCTGGCGATCGACGATCCTGTAGTCAGTTGCCACGAGTGGCGAGCTCTGTTGCCACGAGTACGGCATAATGTTGCTCGCCAGGTCCAGAAGATCGCGTTCGCGGTATTTGATCTGCTTGTTGTCGTCGTCTATGTCCGCTGAAATGAGTATTTATAATTAGTTAGTGCTTTGGTTGTGGAATCGATAGCGTATAACTAAGTGTAAGCTACTCGTTATGAACGCTTTTCTATTTCAGAGAATAAAGTGTAACGTTTGCGTAATTAATTTTACTCTCATTTTATCGATCGATAATAAATTTCAGCAGTTGCTGAATATTATGATCCAAAGTAGACCAGGCCTCGTAGTTGGGCAGTGCGCCGAAGTAGCTGAGGTCGACGCTGTAGGACGGGGAGAAGCGGAGGCAGGCGCTGTTTCTGCTGCTGCCGATGCCGCTACTTCTGTCGCTCCTGCTGTAACCGCTGTAGCTGTGGCTGGACTCGCTGAACGTCGGGCTGAGCTGACCGGCCGATGGAATAAACTCAGAGGCCAAAGGGTTCAAGTAAAATCCGGACATTATGGTGGTTTTTAGATCTGATTGGAGACGTTCGATGTGCTTCAGTGGTTCAGGAAGGATTTGAAGTGCGAAGCGCTGGGCTGGCTCCTTTTATTAGATGAGATGGAGGTTTCTTGAGAACATTTCTTCTGGGAGGTTTTACGACAAAATACGTGCGATTTTCGATAACGTTTTTTCCAATATCACAATAATGCCTTGCAATACTCAAAGCAAAGTCATTCGATCCAAATTTTTTTTGTTGGAACTAGATAAGTTGTATATCACAAGTGTATTTGTGTTTGCAATTTGAATTAGTCTTACAAAAACTACCCATGTCCATTTTTGAGCCCAGATACATGGCAGAACCTTGTTACAATGACCATCGTGCAGGTCGACTCCTCCCATGAATCTATTATAATTGTGGAAAGCTCTTGGAAAAGGTATTTCTATTCTCGACTTTTCTTTTGCCCTGAATCTCTTTGATGATAATAAGGGAGTCACTCCTGTAGCTGAAGAAGCTATAGAAACTTGCTTGCAATCCATCACAGTCACATAATTTATGCCACTGTTCTGATCATACTTCGTAACGAACGTACCTCTAGGGGCTTTCTTGTCAATTACATTCTTATCTGATACTCTGTTATCTCTTATGGTACCTGTAGATTTCAATCCTAATTTTTTCAAATGTAAGATGAGATCTAAGTTAGTGAAGAAATTGTCAAAGTCGAGATGAAACTTTAAAAGTTTAAGAGAGGGTATCGTTTTGAAAAATGAATGTAACAAATTCATCACTACTCTAGTACCAAGAGCACATTTATTCAACTTTTCTACTTTAGACCCCTTCGCACAGTAAATGTCGAGATCAAATAAATATCCATCAGCTGAACAGAGTCCCCAAAACTTTATACCAAATCGTATGGGTTTACCTCGAATTAATTGTTTCAAACTCGTTCTGGCATATGATTTGGCCATCATCTCATCAATGGACAAGACAGATTCAAAGAACCCAAACTTTTGAATATTCTTACAAAATATGTTCAATAAATTTCGAACTCGCCATGCTTTATCATATTTATTTTCATCAGTAGGTTTTGAGTACTTTATTTTCGATTTTATTTTCATAAAAGTATCACGTCGCATAGAAGATCGAACGATGTCACAAGACAGGAGTGGATCAAGTGACCAATAATGCTTCTGAGACTTGCGTTTGTTGAAACTGGATAGAATCAGTATTCCTATGAAGGTATTCAAGTCATCTAGAGTAAGAGTATATCCATTTTTATTGGTCGCTTCCACTATATAATTTTTCATATCATCTGAGAAAAATTGTTCAAATAGCTGAACATGTGAAGAATTAGAAATTGTTCTCTTCTGACTTTCGCTCAGGAAACATACGTTCTCCAGATCATTATCATACTTTTTCTCTCCATCTACCCAATCGTAGATGTGATCTTTCTCTAATTTAGTTTGATCTTCAACGTATGTGCTGGAAACTTTCTTGTATGAATATTGTGATAAGATATCATCAATATCATCAGAATTATCGTGACGGTCGTCATTCAATTGTTGGCTATCGGATTCTGAATCCGATCCTCCAATATCGATTGAATTTGGTATTAGTAAAATTTCATCATAATTATCGTTAGATGTATCAACTTCATAATCCGTATAACTGCAAGTCGACTTTCTCTTACGTTTTGGGGCCATTATTATATAGATGAACAAACAAAAACACAGAAAAATAGAAAGATAGGACTCGTGATTATAATTAGAATATTCCAGAAATATTCAACAAAACTATGTATCAATTTTATCAAATATCAAGTAGATTGTAGAAAAATTATTGAAATTTCACTTTATTATCATGAATTTTTTCCCTCTAAATAATGACAGTATATATTTATCCGTTAGCCTGCCACTCAAACGTGATCTCTAACACGGAAAATATCGAGAAGACAGTTTACATCAAATTTAGACTGTCGCTTGTTACGACAGAGTGAGCTTCCTTATATGCGCGAGGCCTCCCTGTTCTGTCACAGGGAAGCGCACCGCGTGTGTCTCGCCGCCTAGCGGCAAGAAAATGAGTTGCGTTTACAGCGAGCTGTATGAATTCTGCATGTGTATATGAACCCATTTCTTAAGCCTTTTGAAAAAAAAATTTAAAATCAGATACAAAACTTTTATTACTCGATGCTTTAAAACAATATAATACAAAATTTTATGTAGGGGAGATAGGGACTGAAGGTAACAGGGGTAAATTTTAACATACAATTTTTAAAAGAATCGATTCCTTAAATAATTTTCAAATGTTCCTTGCTTGAATATTAGCTAAATAAACGACACGACACGCTTACAAACAATAATATATAAAAATAATATCTGCTTCAAAAGTATAGCTTCTTTTTTAAAACATGTTACTTTTAGCCCCTGTCTCTCCTACAGAATAAAATATTGAAAAATAATAAGTCAAGAATTTTTCAATAATACGCTAAAGTTAATGCTGCTATACATCAAATAAGATAATTATTTGCAAATGTTAGTAATGAAACTTTTGGCTAGGTATCAAAGCCCATTGTTGAGTCAATGGCAATTTTATGCAAATTAAATTTTATTTATTCAAATGATTTTGATAATGAAAATAATGGTATATAACCCTTAATTTACAAGAAATTTTCAAGCTTATCCTACTCTTTTATATAATCTTTTAGATATATAACTATATTAGGTATCAGGTTCCATTGATTAAAAAAAAATTAAGGGTTATATATCATTATTTACATCATCAAAATCATCAAAAGACTTTTCTTTGAGTCTCGCAAGGCATTATTGTGATGTTGGAGAAAAACGTTAACCAAAACCGTATGTATTTTGTCGTAAAACCTCCCAGAAGAAATGTTTTTCTCAAAAATGTGTGATTCGAACGTATAAGTATTGTAATACCTGTGATTTATATTACTGTACGGACAGTCTCATAACATTTCATGAAAGTGATTTGAAAAATTAAATGATAAGATGAATGGATAAAAATAAGCAAAATGAATGGAATTAAATGAGAAAAATCAAAAACCCCAAATAAATTTTAAATAAAAAATAACAAAAAAAAATATAAAAGAGACTTTTTTTGTCCATCTCCACGTGGGTAGAGTTAGATAACGTTCATAAGTAATGGCTAACGAACGAAAACACTAAGCTTCGTGATAGAAGACCCCTGTACACCAATTTTCAGCAACATCTAAGGTTTTTTTTAACTTTCGACAGCCATATTGGATACGTTATTTTGAATTTTGAAAATATGATAGCGAAATCGTGACCAGCGACCTTGAAAACCCAATCCCTGCCTACCAATTTTCAGCAAAATCTAAGCTTTTTCCGAACTTTTGACCGCCATATTGGATCCGCCATTTTCAATTTGAAAAATCTGATGACGAAACGGTGATCAGCGATCTCGAAAACTCTTGTATATCACTTTTTGTGAAAATTCAACGGCTAGTAATGTACGTTATATCAATGGTTCACATATTTTTATCATTCTATGTACTTTCCGTGAATATAATGCCATTTTGCAAAGGTTAGGATAATTTGGAACCGAAAAAAGAATACGCTCATCAAGTTAAACTATTTTGTGCACTCTTGGTTGAAATCCGGAATCATGTCTATTACTTTTTCAACACGATAAAAAATCATAAAAAAAAATGTTTCAATTTTTCAGTAATTTTTTATTTAAAATCCGCCATGTTGGTTTTTGGATACATCAAAATGCAAGTTAAAGCTCACTAATCGAAAGAGCATATCCAAAAATAGTGGAATACGTG
The DNA here is from genome assembly GCA_949152435.1 of Gastracanthus pulcherrimus. NCBI lineage: Eukaryota > Metazoa > Arthropoda > Insecta > Hymenoptera > Pteromalidae > Gastracanthus > Gastracanthus pulcherrimus. Next base: position 25,493,492 of record OX424574.1, on the reverse strand, counting down.
ATTTAAAAGTCAATATTTTTTTCCTGTTAAGAATGAAGCTCGAAAATCAACAAAAAAATCTATATTTCTCGTCCATAATGGGTTAAATCGACTCTATGTATTAATATTTATATAATTGTTACGAAGCCGCATAGTTAAAATGACATTGTAATATAAAACAAGAGCATTTCGTGTAATGGAAAATAATTTTTAAACAAAAATTGAATATTGCAGGCTTACACATTGCCCACTGCAGAAAAGTCACATAAAGTACTTAAAACTTTTTATTTTTCAGACGATTTTTAAGTTTGAGGGCTCATTTTATTCCTAGCACAATTTCAGCTAGGGCATCCCTGGGAAAATTTTGGAAATTATGGATGACTTCAGCGATAAAGTACAATTGTTTATATGAGTTCCCCTGTCCAGTTATAAACAATAGGGAACTTGCATGAATTTTAAATTCAATTTTATTCGATAATATACTTCGAAATAATAAACTTCCCAAGACATTTTTATTTTAATGCCTTATTAATTTATTTATTGATAGTAACATTTTATTATCTTAAATTAAGGCTTCATTTTCTTTTTAATTTGTGGCAGCCCGTCGAGATATTTACGAATATGACATCAGTTTTTCGAATTGAAGTTTCCTAAGTGTCCAAATCGTTAACAATTTACTTGTTTATGCATTATGTTTTATTTTTAGTTCATATTAATTATGGTGCACGTTTATACACTTAAACGCAACAATGTAATAAAGGTGTTTTAAACGTTATTTCACAAGAAAGTATGTTTTTTTAACAATAATTCACATAATAATATGTATTTTTCACTAATAAGCGATAAGAATCATATTATTATGCGAATTATTGTTAAAAAAAAAACTTTCTAGTGTAATAACGTTTAAGACACCTTTATTGCATCGTTGCGTTTAACCGCTTAAGGGAATGCCGGATACCGACATTGCAGTTTTTCATTTTATTCAATGAATAAATGAGACTTTCCAATTTCGCGTACTTACGCACAATCTATTTATCACTAAGAACGCGCGAACGTTCGTAAAATGTTATTAAAGTAAAAATAGACTGCGTAAAACGAAAAATCGATAATGTCGGTAACTGGGTATAAGGTGTAGGACTCCGATCTCCCCTTAACTCGCAGCGTAACCAGCGGAGCTCGGTGAGCACGAATAAAGTCCGTGCTGGCGTATAATGGAACATCCATGCGCAGCACGGTGGCGCGCGGATCATATTTATGCTCAGCACGCTGGCGCATGGTGCTCGTCCACTGCTATTGACGGCTCTCGCTAAGCCCTGTTTATCACGGTGAGAACCTTTTTCCGTGTAGATCTCGAAACAGTACAAATATTTGTAGTTAACATCTTTTACGAAAACGTATTTTAAACAAAATTTATAGAGAAAACCGAAATAAATTTTCAAAAATTCAGAAAAATCGAAGAATCTATTTTATATGCCGATATGAGCTTTATTTTTCGTTGTTCTCGACAAGCTTTGTTTAAAATACGTTTTCGTAGAAAATGTTAAATACAAAAAAGTTGTGTTTTTTTAAAGATCTATAACTTAACCGTGAAAACTGTTGGTTAATCTTATATAATCCAATTGTATCTCAAAATTCTACTTTTCATGTCGTTTTTGCTGTTTATTTTTGTTTCTCTCGACAAACCTTGTTTAAATGACGTTTTCGTAAAAAATGTTAAATGTAAAAAAGTTGTATTTTTTGTAGATCTACAACCGTACCGTGGAAAATTTAGTAAAAACAATAAAATCTACTCCAGATGCATCTAAAATTCAATTAAAAAAGGCCTGCATTGTATCATCCGTAGTCTCAACAGATAATAACCTATATATACATACATCTAAAGAGTGGGAGTAGAGATAAGTGACCCCACCCGACCGAGGGTCGTCGTCATATATCGTCGCGTACTTCTCGCATTGTACACAGTCCGTCGCGAGACCTCGAGCGATCAGCTGTACCCGGTGTACTCACAGCGCGGCAGCGTATATCCTTTCTTTATTTTTTAAATAAAGAGAACGCTAGATAAGGCGAAGAAGAATGAAGATCGCCGTGCTGGGCGGAGGCTGCGTGGGTCTGACGACGGCTCTGCAGCTGCAGGAGGAGCTGCGCGGGGGCGCGCGCATCGACGTCCTCGCCGAGAGCTACGACCGGACGACCAGTCACGTAGCGGCCGGTATCTTTCGCGTGGACGCGACCTACTCGGGTCCTACGGAAGGCATCACGAGGTTTCTAACTTTTTGGGTTTTTCTTTTTTTTTTTCTTTTCATTGTTTATTGGGTTTACTACTGGGACGCTTGATATTTTTGATTGAAAGATTGTCTTGGCGCAGAAGCGGTTTGTGCCAACTATTATACGGTTTCAGCGAGTTGCGTGATTTTTTTTTTATTGTTTTTTAAATGAAAATTTTGAGGGCACCAGCAATCGAGTATCTTATCCTTTATTTTGAAAAATGAGAATGATAAGAATTTTTTTACTGCGTGAGTAGTATTATTATTTGATTATTATGAGAATAAATGACAACGCGCCGTACATGGAGAAAAATGATTTGTTGATATTACAAAGTCGCTTGGTGAAAAATCAACTTTCTTTTTGTAACACTTACAAAGTATTTTGTTGGCGATTTATTCATTTTATAAGTACATTTTATTCGCTGAATTAACTGAAAACTTGATAAAACAATTTGTTATATAGGTAACTAACTTATTTAGTTCTTAGTTAATTTGATAAGTATTCACAAACACTATATGGAAACAATAAAATGCATAATTGCAATTGTAATTGAAAATATACTTTCCCATTTTTATCAAGTTATTTTTGTAACGTTGACGATTATTTTTTTTATGTAAATTTACCTCAATATTAATGCCTCAAATAACATTTTAAGGGGGTCAAAAAATCAATTAAAAATTCAAATTTCTTCCCTTGATTATTGACCGATAATTGAATACTTGTTTATAATTATCAAAATACTGTATTCGAATTAAACCCGCTCTCCTTTGTCTAACAATTCTCAAAAATCTAATAAATAGCATTTGAGGCACTAAAGTTGAGATAAAAATAATTCGTTATTATCGATAGTGTTGAAATCTATATAAATCAATTGATACAATAGCGTCAATCAATTGAAAAATATAAATTATTTCACTTTGATTCATGTGGAGTATTCGTTGCTCAATTCGCGAAGTAAAACGTTTAAATTTATTTATCTTCATATTGTCAGTGCTTTGATCTCTATTATCTTGATTATGAAGAGATTGATAAGGAATTGCACATTATAGGAAGTTTTTTATTCTTATTGAGACTGATATATATATATATATATATATATATATATATATATATATATATATATATATATATATATATATATGCAGTGTTTAATAAGTTTAGAATGGGTATTCACTAAGATAACATATAATCATTAGTTGTTTACCAGTGCAATTCAAGAATATCTTTTAGATTTGTTCTTTCAGTAAGTTCAAGTGGTATATATATATATATATATATATATATATATATATATATATATATATATATATAAATAAATTTAAAACGTTGTACATTTTTTTCTTCAAATAATTCAAGCCTTTATTTCCGAATTATTTCTTGTAAGTAGATATGAATTTATTCAACGTACATTACTTAATCTTTAAGCATGAATCAATAAAAAAATGACAACTGTAAGAACTGAAATATTTTTTAAACATTTAAACTGAACAAAGAAAATTAATTTTTTTACCAATTAAAGTGTTATTTATAATAAAAAATATTGGTGCAATGCACTGATAAGATATCCCAAGTGGACTTCGCGGGAATGAAAGGATTAAAATCATTCAAATTAAAATGATATACTCTTCATTATTATAAAATCCATAATAATCACATACGCGATGCTCATTGTTTCAGAAAATGGGTGACAGATTCTTACGATTATTACGAAGCGATAAACCGGTCGACAGAGGCTTCGCTCGCCGGCATCACCAACGTCTCCGGATACCTGTACACGAATACACTTCCCGCAAAGGTTTATCACTGGATAGTAAATTTTTTCACCCAGGGAACGTCAAATACTCGTGATTTATTTGTCATTTAACTCCATAAAATAAATTTTTACAGCTTTACTTCTCTATATCCAGAGAGAATTAAAAGAAAACGTTAAAAAGCATTAATCATTCTTTAACAATCTTCTTTGATTTTTGAAAATAAATAATTTTTAGGGAAAAAAATTAATTTGTCCGTATTTTTATTTTAACTTTTTTTTCATGTTCAAATTATTTATAACTTTTAACTAATTAATTTTATAACTGCAAACTTTTTTACAATAACTGATGTAATAATCTGGCACAAGTTTATATGAATATTAAAGAGCTAAGATACCTCAATATGGTACCTAGCTGCAATTTGTTAGAAATGAAGAATTTTTGTCGTCTCTAACAATTCGATTCAGTATCGTAAATAGTATTAAAATTACCCGAAAAAATTATATCGAAATATTTTATTTTTGTAATAAAACGTAACATTTTCATAAATTCATGACCCATATGTAGGTAGGTCATGCCGCTGCGAAGATGTTAAAATTAAAATAAATTTGTCGATATATTGAACTGCAGAATCCGTGGATGGAAGGTCTACTTCCGATTTATCGACGATGCACCGAAAGCGAATTGCAGTTGGTCGGTGGCAATTGGAAATACGGAACCTTCGTGTCCACCTTATTGACACAACCGAATTACTATTTGCTATGGGCAAAAACTAAGTATGTAAATATGAATTTATTTTCAGAGAAGACTTCTGTGCTTTATTGGAATAATAAGTCTGTGACTCGTGTTTTTGCGATATTGAGGTTTAAATGTTTGCAATAATATGCTATATCGAAACATGATAGCAAGTAAAGTTATACTTGATAAATAATATGCAAAATAACAAAATTAGAAAATACTCATTCTTTATTCGAGAAATATGTATGGACAACTGTGGGTTTAAGCCCAAGAGATGAGTTAGGATGATGTTAAATTAGTTGTTCAAATTAGGACCAAACAAAGTACAATAATCATAATCACTAGCTCTCTGTTATTCTTTTTAAAAACACCGAAATTTCACTCTTGTTAAATTTACTAAACCTAAATTCTTTATGCAATCTCAATTTTCCGAATACCGGGCTAAAGTCATTATTCTGGAAAGCCACAGATTTGTAAGCATTTGCCAATGAAATATTTCATTTATGACTTCGTTCGCACACAGACTGCAAGCAGGTGGCTCAGTCTTCATCGAGAGACGAGTAGAGTCTTTAAAAGAACTCGCTAAGGAATACGACTTCATTATTAACTGCACAGGTCTCGGCGCTAAACAAATCTGTCAAGACAGACTGATGGTTCCTCTGAAGGGTCAAGTCATAAAGGTGACTCTCTTAATTAAAAAAATGAAACATCTATTTACATGTAAATCACGCATACTAAGAGCGTTGCAATTGAACAAACCAAACGCTAGGTACGAGCACCCTGGGTGAAGACCTTCTTCTACGGCGACATCAACACTTACATCATACCCGGCGTCGACGGACTGACAACGCTGGGAGGTAACCGAGAATTCGGCTGCTACGACACTGCGATTTGCCCGTATCAGTCGGCCGCGATACGCGATCGCTGCGAGAAGTTGCTTCCGTCCTTGAGGAAGGCCAAGACGGTGCTACAGAAGAGCGGCTTGAGGCCGCACAGGGAGGGAGGCGTCAGAGTCGAGGCGGAGAGGATCAGGGACGGGCCTTACACCGCCACGGTAATTGATTGAAAAATGATTGGAATTTTATCGTTGCCTTGGATCAGTGCTTTAGCAAGACAAACATTATTTTTGGTGTGTTAAGATTTTCATGTTTGAAATTTTAATAATTTTTATGAATATGATGAGAATGGACTTTCGTACTAACTATATTACAACATTTTCAAATTGTATGATTAAAAATAATTTTTCCTTTAATAATGTTTTTTCACTTTTTGTGGTTTATGAGACTAATCAGATTATCACCAAAGATAGATAAAAGAAAATAATTCTTTGTTTCTTAAAGACATTTTAGTTCAAGTCTATTTCTTTTACTAGGTAGAAAATAATTTTTAAAAAATAAAATGTTTGCATTGTTAAAGTATTGAACCAATGACATGATAGACAGATTGTTTGGTGTACAAAATAATCACTTTAATAATTCTCTTTTGCTTTATAAAAAAAAAGGTTATTCACAACTATGGACATGGCGGTTACGGTATATGTACAGCACCTGGCACTTCTAAATACGCTGTTGAATTGGCTAAAGACGCTCACAGATCATCAGCAAAATTATGAGTGCAGCATTCTCTGAGATTTTCTTCAACTCTGTTTTACAGTGTTCTAAAACTAACTTCATGATAAATAAGAGAATAATCTTTTAAGTTAAGACATAAATTACAAAATGTACAGTTCAAAAAGTAAAAGTGATAAATTGTTAACTTTCGTACGAAGTAAAAACAAAAAACGAATTTTCATGATCACAAAAAATTCGCCTCACTCCTTTCTTACTCCACACAAAAAGAAATCACTAATAATGCGGCTAATACTGCTGAATGACAATTTCTCGCGTATTTGTTTTCTGTCGTTCCTCTTGCACGTTAAGCACGATTTTAATTTCCTTTTTTCTTTCCAGCCCAAAGTTATTGTAGATTACGATTCGCGTTTTCTTCCGTCGTTAAAACTCACGCCACACAGGCATTTGATCGTGCGGTAAAGTCGAAGAACACGTAGTACGAGTATGTACTTGAATTTCGAAGCATCTCGAGAAGACGGCGAAGAGAACTTTGCACTCCGATCTGAGAAGCACGAGTTGACCGCCAGGAATGGTTGAAACGATACAGCGAAGGATAAGAGTTTCCGTTTCGCGGGTGTTCGCGCTTGTATTACTTCTTCCCGGGCTTGACGTTTTTGCGGGGCGGCGCGCCCCATCTCAAAGCCTCACTGTCCACTGTGAGTCTAGGCCTCTTGTATTGGCTGCTTTTTATGTGCTCCTCGACTAGCTTCGGCGTGACGCATATCACGTGCTGACCTTTCCAGTACTTCACCATGTTCATACTTTGGAGAGTTGAGATTATGTCCGTCTGGGATATACTGGTCATTTGGCTGGAGGAAAATTAAAATGTATTGTGTGATGCGTAGATTTACAATTTCAGATGGGTTTTAAATTATTTAATGTCTTAATTAAAAAATTTAATAAAGATACGATTACAAATTTTAAAATTTGAATACGAAACCTCCAAATCTCTAATGATTTGTTAATTCCTATATTAGAAGCTACATGATTATTTAGAGATATACAATACAGGTATTTACAGACAATAGTCTAGTTGCCTGAATAAACAGATTCAAATTACGGAAATTTCACAGTAAATAATTCGACTTATATGGACCAATTCCGCCGAACTTTTGACTTTTATGTTACTCTAAATTTTAAGGCTATAAACATTAAATATTGTCTATCTTTGGGGAGGGTTCTTTTACATGGGCGTATATTTTGAAATCATTCTGCTCGTATAAATAAGTTTAAATAATGAAATTCCTCACAAAAACGTAATTTTTCACTGCGTACTAAGCAGGATTATTTTCATTCTGAGCACGATATAGATTTCAACAACGCTTTTAATGATCTCGCAATTATTTATATACTTAAATAACAGTTGAAACTGAAAAATCTTTGGATTAAGTGTGTGCCTCTTAAAATAAAAAAGTACTGAATGAGTTGAATAACGTAGCTATGTTTTCTGAAAAGTTAAATTTTTATAGTCTTTTCTCTGTAAACTTTTCAGCGAACAACTTCAGTAATCTGTACAGAAATATGTTATTCTATTTAATATAATAAGTAAATTAAATACCAATAGAGATGAGTGCCACATATACGAAAAATGTTACACGATATAAATTACGAATATTAATATTTAAAACGTAATTCGTATTAAAAAATTTAATTTTTTGTTGGCACAAGTTGATATAGACCCCTAAAATCTTCTAACCACGCGTAATCTTTTGTTATTGATAATAGAATTGTACTTAGAAATCGTTGAATGGATACTTGAGTCCATATTATTTTTTTTATACGAAACGTGGGTTGAGTGTGATCAAGCATTTACCCACCCATGCAGTGTTCACTACATTTTAAGCTTAGATGAATCCAAAATGAATGATCTAATATCGCGGACGAAAAGTTTGTTGTCTGTCATATTAGCATGACAATTTTGAATTTTGAAAATTGGACTTCAGATTCGTAATCAGCGACTGAAGCAAGGGCTTGCCCTTTATACAAAGTTTCACGAAAATATAAAAACGTATGACTAAAATAGTTAAATTACATAAAATTAAAAATGTTTGTATATTCTTATTTTTACACTTGCAAGCTTCAAGCGGCTGAAAATGAGTAACGCAGGTTGTTTTTGGTCATTTGTTAGATAACTAAAGAAAAAATATTTTGTTCAAATATATGCCTCAAGAATAAAAAAAATTATTTTCAAATCCTCAAAAGTCATAATTTCTGCAGATTTGCCCATATATTAAGATTCTTCAAGCCAGTTTGAATTCGAGTTAAAGAGAGTGAAATTTACCAAAGAAACCGACATTTCTCTAAAGCGCACTATAAATACTTTGGTTGTAAAAGCAGCTATACATAGTAGATTTACAGTCAAAAAGTTTGATTATTTTACCTCAAGTCTTTGATGCTTAGCGTACCCCTAAAGTCTCGAAGAATTTCAAGAAGAATCCAGCTCCAGTAACTTCGATAAGATAATTTTCCCAAATCACTTAACGGTTTTTCGGGACTTCCAACACATTGTTCAATCCTACTGAGCTCGTAACTGAAGGCAATCAAAAGTTTGCCATATCCCTGTCTTTGAAATGGAGGTAGAGTTAGGATGCAAGCGACATTATTACCGTCAGGCGATTCTTTTTCCTAAAATATTTTCGTGAATGATTTAATTTTAAAATATACCACAATACATTTATAATACAATTATAATAGGATTTTATATTTCTTAATATATGTATTCGAAATTTTACCTTTGAAAAGTAACCAACAAGATGAGCTCCATGTTTGTCTACTTCACATAAAATATAAAATAGGAAAGGTTCAACATCAAAATAAAGCGTTTTGTGATCCAAAAATAATTTTGCAAGGAGACAAAGATTCTGGCAATAAATTTTATGTTCTTTTCCATCAACTTCCCAAATACTTAGGGTACCTTTCCGATAAATCTCTTTGCCAAGAGGTTGCCTATGTGTACATTCACTCTGAAACGTGAACTAAGATTACTTAGTATGAAATCATAATACAAATCTTGTTATTAACTTTAAAATGAAGATTTATTTACCATGTGATATCTATATGTTTTCTCTAATCTCATGTATTTAAGGCAATATTCACATATCCAGAGTTTAGGTTGCTTTCCATATTCTTCCGGGTAAGGACTGAAATACCAAGTATCTATTTCATATTTGCCTAAAAAGCAATATTTCGTTACATATATGTATTTATATATTATTTCCAATGAAAAGTATTTTTACTGTTTACAGTACTTACCTATTTGTATCCTGTCAATATACTTTACTTTTGTAATAGCTTCATGTTCTTTTTCTAATGCTGCAGTAGTAGGATCCATTTCCGCGTATGTCTTAAAGAAAATTATATTTGAATCAATATTTTATAAATTTTTATGTCAAAAACAAAAATTGAAAACGATTAAGTACCTTCTGTACATGGTTGATTTCGTCGTGCCTTCTCTTTTGATTCCTCGTAATCTTTCTGTCTGACGAATCAGCTAACAAATCAATACTCTGGCTCCTGTCACCATTCTTCCAGGAACGGTCACTCATGTCAAACCTGCTGGACATGATTCTATCTCTAGGTACCCATTCATCCAGTCTTCTATTATAACCTTCGTAATGAACGTAATATTCATAATGGTTCTCAATTTCATTAAAACGAGTTTGGATGACTTCGGCGGGATCTAAACATAAAAGTCAGAATGTTGTTCAACTGAAGAAAAATATACATCATTGTATAAAATGCATGTAGTAATAATGCATAGAAGATCGTTAGTGTAGTGGCCAATAATACAGTTATCGTTAAATGATACTTAAAGCATCAAACATTTAAATATTCCAAACTAATGTAATTCTAATAAACAGTCTATTCAAGTATTGGTATAATTTTTCAAGTATCCTTGTATTGATATTTTTATCATAATGGATTATGTAATATTATTCTCTTGACATACAATCAAATCTACTAAACTGTTTGTGTGACTCATACCTACTTATATTAGCATCCTAGTGTAGTGTCAGTACTTAAATCTCATTAATTGGATACTGTCAATTTCTTTGAATTTTTGTCATTTACAATATAAAACATAAATAATTTTATCTTTTTGCCTCCAAATTTTGGTACAAAATATGTATAACAACTAATTTGTATGCATTTGGAGACAAAATATTAAAATTACTATTACACTGTCATGCATTAATGAATTACAGCAGTAGTATCCATTTATGACAAAAATAAAAAGAAATTGAGATATGCTATTAATGTACATCAAATACTAATATTATATATGGATGCTAAAGTATGTCTAGAGAATTGATCACGAGTCTCAGTTTTTCTACTAAACAGAATGACAAATTCTGTACCAGATCTTTGCTCAGAAGATTGACCGTGCTACTTAGCAGGTTATGGTAATGGGTAACATGCAGATTTAAGTCTGGATAACCAAATATGTAAAAGAGAAAGAAAAGGGATGCTAAAGTAAGCAGGTACGAGTTACAAAAAATGTTAAGTTTTGCGGAGTTGCTCATACAAGCTTCACCGACTATTGTATAAGAAATTGTACCAAAAACTTCAAAATATACTACGTAATATTGTAATATAAAAAAAAGATACAAAGTTTTAATAAAAGAAAATTAATTATTAATTTGTTTCTCAATTTCAAATTAACAAATATTTGAAAGAATGTGTTGCACATGACATGATACAGCAATATTAAAATATCACTTACTTATGCAAAAGCTGTTAATTAATTGATTATACAAAAAATACTCAATACTGAAAATTCAAGTTCTGATGAATAAAAAATGTCTCCTGTGTCAATACCTAATCAATTACACCTCTCCATATTTCTCTGTATTAAATGCATTAAGGAAAACAAGGTCAAATGATACCTTATACACATGAGTAGGTATATATGCATAAGATTCACAATTTAACTGACATAAAAGTCATTGAAACCACAAACCTTGAATAGCACATTTTTGACATTGCTACAGAAACTCAAAAACTTTTTCAAAACGAACACCACAAATTATTCTCTACAAACTATGCATAAAACTCATCCAGCAAACAATCACACAAACTTCAACAATTGCCTCATCCTTCCCGCAGCAAATTCCAAAACTCTGTGATAAAAAAAATGCAATCCAAACTGCAGCACAGACGGCACTAGACTACGAGAATAGATCACGAAAACTTCTTTTATGGTAAGTCAAGGAAGAAAAACGCATTGCCATGCAGGCGCACGCACGAGCTGCAACGAAATCGCTCGAAGATCGCCGAGCATTATAAAAACCGTCTATCTATCGTGCTGCTACTGCTGCTGCACTGTATAGCACACGCGGAGTTCACAAATAACGACAAGTGGAGGGGAGTGACAAAATAGTAGCGGTGTTTGTGCGCTATACCGATCGTGCTTAAATCTTTCCCCCCTCTTCTTTTTTTTTCTCGCGCCCGTGTAACACGTGGTATATTCAAACATCTCGATTATTCCGCCGACCTAAAAAAAAGTCATTAACAACAAAGCCCACAACCCTCGTTAAAACTGTAGGACTTCAAAATTAATTATTGGATGAGCTCAGGCGATGTCAACGTTGCTTTACGTTACGTTCATTCTTTTGTCGTTTGAACGACATTTATCCAGAGAGTAAATAACGAAATAAATCTGCTTCCTGAGAACTTATTGATTTTAATATTATTAAAAAATTAAAACGTAAAGGCCAATTATACACAAAAGTATTTCTTTATAAGAAATGAGATGTAAAGAATTTCTATGAATAAGTAACGTAATCTATACATTATAAACGTCAAAGTGAACATTTATCGAAATATTAACAATGTTTTCTATTTTAAAGTTATAATAAATTCTCCATATAAAATAATCGTTTGCAAGTTACATTACCCTTATACATAAGTTTTTAGGCTTATACATTGTAGAAAGAATGTAAAATTACTGTGCTCAGGACTAGAAATAATAGCAAGTATATTTATGCCAAGGACTATAATATTATTATTAAGGTGTGGACAAGCCACATACTACAAACTTCACTATCATTTTTTATTTTTTAAAAAGGTAAAAACTGTTTGCACCCAAAAATCAATTTTTAACTATACAAAAATAAAAATTTACGTAAGTAAAATTCATACGTTTGCTTTGCGTTTTAAATTTTTTGAGAAATTACTTTCTTTAATATAAATATCATTTGTGTGGTATTATTCACTATGTTACAATTCACAGTGAATCCTACTCCTTATTTTTTGGATGGAATAGCAATGCTCAAACAATCAATATTAATTTTTTTACTTTCTTTGATGAAAGCCAACGTTTCGTTAATTTGATGTGTGTTATTCTGCTGACTCTTTTCAAGGTAAAAACACTATAAAAAATGAGTATAACATTTATAATAATAAAACATTATCCAAAAGTGGGGTCTCTTGGACCACTGCATTAAAATTAATTTGCATGAACTTGTCAAGCTACCGAGGATACGTTAAACCCTTCAAATAGTTCAAAGTAACACTTATTTTGATTAAAACCCATTAGCTTATGCCCAGTAGCTTGAGTTCATTGAAATTAATTTTAATGTAACGATTCAAGACACTCCACTGGTCCAAAAAATACTACTTGACGACATATTTAAACTGTATGATTTTACAACAGCAATAAATCTATAATTCAAATATATATTTGCAAGTAAAACTTTAGTAACGGAGCTAACAAAAATTCTTATTTCTTTGTTTCTAACTTCCTGGTTATATTCTCTAACGCAAACTGATGCAACATTCACAAATATGTCATTTACTCGATAAAATCAAAACATAAACATTTCGGGTCTGACCAAACCTTAGCACACCTACTATCATCAACTGTCAAATCGGACTATCGCAATAACCTAAACAACAAAAATGACGTATCTTCCCGAACCCTCTTCACTAAAGAGTTACCTGTCCCCCAATAAAATGAAGAAACAAACATGATTCTCCTATAGTCATGCAGGCGAAATTCCCTCATTCCTTATACCACATTTACTACCTTCTCCGAAGCGCACATCGTCGGCGCTCGGTACGAAAACGCGCGGCACAGCACAAATTACACCACACTCAAGCGCGGGAGGGGGAGGGACGGACAGACACAGACATCCCCCCCTCAGCCCGGCCCAACAGAACACATGCACTCACACTCCTCGATACACTCCCCGGGCCGCTGGATCATGCACTCACGCCAAGAGTCGTCGGATCTGCGCACGAGGTAGTGCTCGCCTATGTCGAGCGGCATCTCCTCGAGACTGTCGGCGTCGTCGCCCGAGCCCTTGCCACCACCTCCACCTGCTCCTCCGTTTGAATGCATAGTTGTGCTGTTGGCTACAGTAGCGGTGGCACCGCTGTTATCCTGATGCTTGGGCGAGGAGGGCAGCGACGACGACGACAGCGACCGATGATGCTGACCCTCGCCGGGCGATTGCTGCTGCTGCTGCTGCTGCTCCTTGCCCCGGTGCGGGTACTGGTGGTGATGGTGTTGCTGTTGCTGTTGCTGCTGGTCGGGCTCCGCCATTTCCTGGCGGCGCGGCGAGAAGCGCGCGCGCGGATCGACTCGGCGTATTATAGGAGAGAGAGAGGGGATCGGAGTGGTGCTCGTGCGAAATGCGCACACGCGGCAATGATCGTATCCTAGATGATGCGTGCGCCTGTATTTGCGGGGAGTGCTGTAGGTATAGGTAGGCTAGGAGATGAAGAGAGACGCCGCGAGGAGGGAGAGAGAGAGGAGCGATGCCGAAGTTGCTGGCACGTTTGCGTGTCGCAGTGTACTGGCGCGATTTGCGAGAGAGTCAGGTGGAGATAAGTATAACTATACTTTATATGCGGGAGATGGACGGACGGCCGGCGCGAGAATTGGAAATGTATACGTGTGGGGCTCGGTCGGTAATGCCGGTGCGGCGTTGCCGAGCTTCCCGCCAATTATTCGCCTTGTTTAACTCTGACCACTAGCGCCACGAGGCCCATGTGTAACAATATTATAAATGAAGTGGCTAGAAATGGAAATAGCCTATTGGTGGTTAATGCGTTGGAGAGATAGGAGAGAACTTAGTTTTTCTTGATTTATCTGCCAACCGGCATACATTAAAGCGATTCTTTTATAATATTACGGAAGATCGTGAAAGTTAAATTGGGTTTTTGGTGAAACATTTATTTATTCATTTATGACATTATATATTTTAATTTATTCAAATAAACGAATGACCCTATCCATTGTAATGATGCTTATCACCAATAGATTACTTCCAATTCTGGCCGCTTCATTTATTTTTACGTCATGGTTCTAGTTGTTGATCATCTTAATAAAAAAGTGCTTATCAATGGACATTTATACGTTGATAAAAAATAGTTCTTAAATAAACTATTCTAACGTTAGATGAATTTTTGAGCAGGTATTTATAATTTCTTCAAGTTAAACAGATTTTTTTGTAACACAAGCACGATTTTCGCGTTTTTCTGTACCTATTAAGCGGGCCTAAAGGATAATTTTTTAGACCGGCGGGCACAAAAGTAATACGCGGGTAAAAGTAACTTTTGCACCCGCTAAAATTTTTCGGAAAATTGATATTATATATATATTTAGCCCTGCTTAATATGCTAGAAAAACGCAAAAATCATTACATGCGTTATAAAAATATGGTGTGCACCAAGGGCAAAGTGGGCTTTTTGACTAAAAAAGCCCACTTTGCGCCCTAGGTACTGTGATGACCCAGGTCGGGTAAGGTTAGGTAGCGCGTGACCCTAGAGCAGTTTATTTAAATAAATAATAAATAAATAAATGAAATAAAATATAATCAAAATGTAATAAATGCGGATTGAAAGAAGAATATTTTAATTGAGCACGACACTTTCTCTCTGCGTCTAATCCGGGCTTGAGACCGGCTACGGCCGCATTAAAAGTGTTTGAAACGAATAATAACGAGAAGAATGAATAAAATGAATATCGCGAGAAAAACCCGTGTGTCCGTCAACATGTTTGGACTCTGATTGATTTTACTCGTCGTCTACAAATTCACTGTAACCCTTTTGAGCCCATCTCCATTGATTGTATATGCAGTCTATAGTGGTCTAGAGGCTGCATCCAACCACATGTTGTTGTCGTGTGAACGACACGCCTTTCTTCCCGGAAAAGCACTTGAACTCGGACCCCCCAATATTGCGTAGAACAGAGGTTCTTTGTTTTGGACTTACTTTCGTTTGTCGTTTCTAAAATTGAATATTTGGGCTTAAACCTGTTCGAGAATCGAGCGATTATATATATTTTGATTATTTTCTAAATGAATACGTATTATTTGATTTGAATATTTGCGTGTATAAATGGCGATTAACACGTGACGTATTATTATGTCACAGTACACAATATACTATTATTTCATATCGATGAATTATAGTGCGTGAAAGTGAGGTATACTAAAGTAATTAAATTATCACAAACTGACTGCTGTTCATATACTTAGTGGCTATATAAATAAAAAAACAAAACACATTTCTTGACTTAATTACCGGATACTATAAAACTTCGAAAACCAATTAGCATTCCCTAACTTTTTTCACAGAAATTAAATATTTTTTCAATTTTTCTTTTCTATTTGAAAATAGAAATCAATTACAAACAGTACCTTCAATTTTTTCAAACATTAGCTATGATAAAAAGAAATTATAATATTAATCAGCAACACAATTTTTAAGTCAATATTTTCAATATCATAAAAGTTACTGGAACCTTTCAAAAAATGTTGCCAATATTTCCGAGTAATGTTGTAGTGATCTTTCTGAAATTTCATTAAGTGCTGCCCGGGTATGTATGCACTACCTACATAATTCGTATAGCTAAAATAATTAGTTAAATTAATAATATATAAAAAAAAATTTAATTAAAAAAACATAGAGAATTGAACCTATGATCTCTGGATTAGATATATTGTCTGATATTTACTTATTGTTCATATTAAAATGACAATCTTACATAGCGCTTAATAAAATAATTGATTTTAAATACCTAAATATTATATAATTATTACAATGAATATGCGCCTATTATACATTATTTGCAGATTATTAATTTCAAGAGATGTAGGTAAGTTACCCTCTGAGAGGATACAATTTCAATGGAGTAAATCCTAGTCACCCCGCCGACCGCCAGATGGCTACTCGCATCCGTCCAGCAGACAGCGAACTCGCAGCCTCCCGTGGGTGTTTATTTGTGTACAGTCGGCGTGTACAGCTAGTCCGAAAAGTTTGTGCCCCTCTATACCAAAGACGGCAAAACGTCGCAGTGCCGCCGAGTTGTTCCACATAGTGTCTCAGCCAGGCAAAGGTCAGTGTTTCGCGATGATTTCCCGTGCAACGCTTAGTGCGCGACTCCCCGTGTCCAGGATCTCCGCGGGAATTTGACGAGTGCGGTGTCCGGCTCGGAGAAGGCCTCGCGTCAACGCGAATCGCAGCCTCCGCGGCGCTGATAAGGTGAGTGTCAATTTTTTGAGGTTACAATGCATCTATCTCCTTTACGAGCGCTCGAGATGTACTGGAGCACCGCCCGCTCAAGGTTAAGCAAAAAACAGTGCGCCAGTGTTGTTGTGACAGGTAGCGGCTATTGTTGCGTGCGAATCCCGATGGTTCGTCGATCCCGAAACATCGATCGGGTGGAGGTGTGTATTGTTAACGCGTGACGTTTCTTTGTTTATATGCTGGAACCTAACCTAGCTCTACCGTAGCTGTCATCGGGCTCGTTGCGGATCGATTCTTGCCGTGAATTACTGCTTTTCAACAGTGCGCGCTTTGTTTTTTAGCAATTATCGAAGCTCACGAGTGCGTTAGAGCGAGAATTAGAAAAGATCGTGGATTTGGTAATATAATAGGAGCTATTTTTAGATGCTAGCGCGCATGACTAATGATCAGTGGCATGGGATATTATAATACGGCGTCGATCCTAGCGAGCGCGCGACCTTGGATTAATGAACGATGCGGAGCGCGATGGTAATTTATATATGGGAGGCACGTTCCGCGCTCTCCGCGCTCTCCGCGTATATTATAATTGGCATGGAGGAAAGACGGCGACTGAGCGTAAACCGGTTTATGAGCGGACAAATCGTCGGCGTAGTCAAGACCTTCGATAGCTCAGTTGGTAGAGCGGTGGACTGTAGTTGGCTATTCAGAAATCCATAGGTCGCTGGTTCAAATCCGGCTCGAAGGAATAATTTTTTTTTACTTTTTCTATCGCTTTGTCTGGGTCGACTGGTTCGTTTGCTTTGAATATATTTTGCTGAAAATGTTTTTTTGAGCATTTTTCGATCAATAAATAATGGTTGTTCGGAGTTAGCGTTCTCTCGTATTATAGATGTGCGATTAAAAATGTGTTTTAAAATTTATTTACAAAAGTATAATTAAATAATTTTATAATATTTAAAATATAATAGATTATAATATTATTAATATAATATTATCATTTTAATATTAACCACATTTATGGCCACGTTTTATTAAAATTAAATAAATTTAATTCTATCGGATAACTTATTGAACCTTTTCGGTTCCACTCGAATAAAAATGTTATTTTAAGAGGACACTTTTAGACATCAAAACCAGTGTTAATATAATATTATAGATATAATTGTAAGTAAAATGATTTTGAAAATCAAAGAATAATTTTATATTTTGTTATTACAAGAATGATTTGCCGAACACAATGTTTCAACTTTTAAAAAGAGAAGATAGATATTAATTAGTTCAAGGATGTACAAGTCCAACTTAGTTACGATAACTGATAGAATTTTTGCAATTAACATTTTGGATTTGATTTTTTATTTTTTCTCAAAATTGTCTGAGTCGGAAAGAAAATTATGAAACCATAAAAATGTGTGAAACAAGAAAATTGAAAAAGTTTTATATGAAATCGCATTTAGACTTTCTACATCTCTTTTCGTATACAACATTTTAAGAATCTGCTGATTCATAATATTTTTTATATAGAAATTACTATTTTATTTACGTATCCAATTTCTTCCAAGTTCCTTTCATATATTTTCCAAAATTATAAAATTCATAAAAGATAATTAATACACGTGATATTAATTTAAATTAAATTAATATTATTAAATATTATTATTTATGTTCAATTAATTTATATATTAAATATAAATTAATAGTACTTGTAGATTGTTTCAATAAGCTCTTGTATTCGAGATATGAGCTATCTTACTCCAAATTTACATTATGTTAATGACAAAGGGGCACCTCTTCCTGTAATTATAAAAATACATGTATTTATACTAGTAAAGTTATCACAAGATTAAAAAGGCAACTTTTATTCAAACTTTGTTTAGTATACAAATTTTAAACTGAACTAAAATTGTCAACAATTGAATATGGTAACTAATTGAAATTTAATTCTTTTAGATTCGCTGATTTTTTATTCATTTTCAGTCACTAAATCTTCAATAG
Organism: Gastracanthus pulcherrimus; assembly: GCA_949152435.1. Lineage (NCBI taxonomy): Eukaryota > Metazoa > Arthropoda > Insecta > Hymenoptera > Pteromalidae > Gastracanthus > Gastracanthus pulcherrimus. Next base: position 25,474,681 of record OX424574.1, on the reverse strand, counting down.
TGGGATAAGATTATAATTTATATACGAATCGAAGTTTAAATTAAACTTCTTTTTGCCTACTTTTATATTCTTTTGGGTCAATTGACTTGTTTACATGCGTAGTTACAATTATAAGATGTGGGTCTTTTCATTAAAATAACGTATATAATGCGGAGTAAAATAGCTGATATTTCAAATAAAAATGGCAAATATGGGAACAAATTACAGGCGTTACATAGCATTTCTGTCGAAAAATATCCCCCAATACATTATTACAAGCTATTTGGTGACACAAATTTCTTAGGTTTTCATAATTTGAAATTGATTCGGACAAGATTTAGGAAAATAAAAGAAAAATAGAGAAAATTTGAATGGCGTTCGAAGAATTGTTAAGAGAATCTAAACTGATACATGGAATAATTTCAATTTTGCAAATAAGATTTACAAAAAACTATCGTGTTTTTTAATAAAAAATAGATAAAATACGTTTTTAAAATTATGTTTTATTTCAAGCCTAGAAAAATAAAAACGTACAAAATGATTAAAAAGTAAATAGAAAAGAGTAGAAAAAAAAGAATAGAAAAAAAAGAATAAAATGTATTATCTCTTTCATAATCGTGTAGACAGATGGTAATGAACAATGTACAATTCTTTTTGTATTTTAAAAAGTATATGAAAATTATGATAGTTATAGCTTATTAAATGTCTTAAAACGAAATCTGCTTAGGTGTAAAATATAAAGAAAAATATAGTCTACCGATTGAATTTCATCGAAATAGCCTGATTGTTAAAGTATGAATAATATTTTACATTGCAAGTTAAAGCGTGACTCTCTTAAAATCCCAATGGAGAAGGGACATAATGGTGGGATATAACGCTTCAAATATCATTAATCAAATATCGTTATTGCATTCGCTACAACGAGTGCTTAATGCTACATTTCTCTAATGAAGTTAGCAAATCACCTCAATGACGCTGGTTTCGCTATTGTCTGTATTAACTGCGTTGCGGATTAATTATGGTAGCGAGTTATATTTCTCAGTGAAGTTTTAACGATACAGCGTTAAATTTACGAAGTTCTACAAAATAATTTCTCCAATTTCATTTCAAGATATCGTAATAATTCAAAAGTTTACAAAGAAACCGCAATGCCTATTATCAATTAGGCCTTCTAAACGAAAATAAGCCCCAGTAATGTTTAAACTACCCAAATTATCGCAATCTATTAAATGTTATTCGCGTTCCTCCATGCTCATGTACAAAATCCATCTCCGCCACTACAATTAAGCAACCGCTCCACATTCAATTAAAAAAAGCTCCCTCCGAAACAATAACGCAAACAACCGCGCGAGCGCGCGCTTATCTCGACGCCGCAGCGCTTATCACCGCACGGAAGCTGCGCGTCGTTCCCGTCATTATCAGCGCGCGAACTCCCCCCTTTCCCAGCCATAAACTCTCGCGTGATACTACCACTCTGTACCTTATACACTCGCAAAAAGCGCAAGTGAATCTCCAAACACGCGAGCGAGCCAAAAAAGCAAAAAGGAACGAAGACGAAAAACCCTCAGCGGAGCACCACTCATTTTCATTCCGCAACGCGCGATAAAAGAAGCATAGACCCCCATACACACACGCGCGCGCGCGAGAAAGAGAGTAAAAAAACAACAAACCCACGCACTCACAGCGGTGCCGTGGCGTATATAGGTTTACCGCGCGCATTTGAATTTCAAAGCGCGCGCGCGCGCGGGCCGTGGCCGCCGAGCCGTTGCGCGTTTTTGCGCGCCGCAAAACAATTCCTCTTTGCCTCTGGTGCAGCGTTGCACACACACACGCGCGTGTGGACGTATACGGGTGATTCTGAACGCTGCGCGGAGTAGTTTTTATGCTGCAGGGTATATAGCGTAGGAAAATTACTCTTTTTGCTGTCGGCTTTTTTTCTCTAACTTTAGTAAGTAGTCGTAAATTTATTTAGAAATGGATAGGTATTCTTTTAATACTCTTTCATTTTATGATTTTTTACATTCTCCTTCTCTTTTACTTAAATTTACTGTGAAGGAATGAAAATTTTAATTGTATAAGTATGTCAGTCACACGGATACAAATTAGTATTATTATTCGATAAAAATGTTATTAGTACAATGGAACTTCTTGCGAGATAATATTAATTTTTTGTTTTACATGGAAGTAACAGTTAATTGTTACATAAAAATTAAATTTAAAAATTGCTGAATTTGCATACTACATTTAACTAACATGTTGTCAGCATTTTGAATATAAAGTAATTTTATGTTTGTAGACAATACGGTACGACAGCTGTCCAAATAAATTGTTTATATTTTCAGTTGGTAGATATAGACGGTAAAAAAATCAAGAGGACATCAAACGAGCATCCGTGTCCAGGCAGATAGAAAAACGATAAAAATTTTATCATTTTTAGCAGTTTGTAATTATTAACAGAATAATGCCCTTACTGAGTATATATAGAGCATACACAGAATGAGTTATATAAAAATAATACGTTTTATTGCATCATTTTCCTAGTGCATAATCATTTATTTTACATTGAATTTACTAATTAAGGGTTCTGATGCACTAATTTTGAAAATCTTTGTTAGATAACAGTGTGTAATTAAAATTAAAAAATGCGAAGTCACATTTTATATTACAATTCTTATAATCACCACTACTAGGCCGACTATCTTAAATTTTGTTTATTTATTATTATTTAAACTTATACAGGACAGTAACATGTATAAATAGTAACAATATTAAAAAGAATTACAGAAATCCCAGTGATTTTATTTATACTTATAAAAAGTAAAAAAATGTAGGTTACGGGTTTAAATAATTCAAGAATACACACATAAATATTATTATTATTATTATCATTATTATTTCTGGCTCATTGTATATTTATATCTGATAAAAATTATATACATGCGTGAGAATCGTGCATTATTTTTTTTGCTTTTTAATGAAAAATGTTTTTTATTATCCAAGTATATAAAAATTCACGTGTAAACGTTTGAAAGAATATATTTCTTTATCGCCATTTTTATACATGTAATAAGTAATTTTAATATCTTTATAATCAAAGTAATGTACCGTAATTTCTCAGTATATTGATCTGGCAAATTACATTTTATAGATTGTCGCATTTGTAGATTGCGGAGAAATTCTTAGATCTGAAGAACAATCTTTTAAACCACGTGTTTTATAGTGTAAAAGTCTGCCCTAAACTGCAATTCAAGCACTAAATAATCTGCATATTGTAAAGAATTCCGCTACATAACTGAATCCTTATTTTTTCTGCAATTTTCCCTGGATGTACAATAATAAAAACTATCATAAAATTCAATTTCCTATTATAAAAAGTGCAAATAAATCACGAAGACTCCACATTTCCTGGAGTCCGCAATCCTCACCCTTTTTTAAAACACCCGCGTTATTCGACGTCACAGAATTCCACACACTGAGACACTTCAAATTTACACCACGCTATAGTCAAATCCCACGCGCTCGCTCAGAATCACCCATGTAGCTACCTCCGCGTGTGCATCCCACCACGTAATTCGTTCCTCTCCACCTAGACACACACACACAGCATACGCAAAAAGCCATAGCCATATAGCCGCAGTGCCGTGTATAAAATACGCGCGCAGAGCATGCACGTGGTGTGGCAATGCAGAGGACTGGGCAGTTAACGCGGCTGGTGGGCAAAAAGAGCGGAATAAACGCGGCCGAAACGCTCGATTACATTTTCACGAGAGAGAGAGAGAGAGAGAGAGAGAGAGAGCGCCGCGCGACCTCTCGGCTATTTGTCCCGTTTAACGTGAACCCGCTGCATATGTGCATGCGAGAGAACGAAAGAGAGAAAGAGAGAGAGAGAGAGAGAGAGTAAGTTTCATTTCCGCATTGAAGCCATTCCCGCCTCGCGCGTTTTATAGAGCGAGGTGATTTGACACAGAAATGCCGGACGGGAGATAAAGAGAGATACGCGGAATGTGCGGGTGCATCGTGGCAGTGTCACAGCGACAAAGGCTATGCGTATTATATGCGTGATGCGCGCGAATGCGGGGGAGTGAGAGAGGGTATTTAGAGCTGGACGGGACGCGTTTGCAGTTGCGTGATTAGGTTTCGTAAAAATCGGGGCTTTCTCTTTGGCGCAGAGGTGATAAGTAAATGGGAGGTGCATTGTCACGTAAATATAGAGATTTATGGCGCGCAAACCGTTAGTTTGGTATCTGGTGTTGAATAACGTGTTTTCCAGATGAATCGGTGATTATCTTTCTGGGAATTGGATTGGTTATTTGATGCGAATGATTTTGCAAGTTCCCGTTACACTGGATTTTGGATTTGGAATAATTACATTTTTAGAGAATTAATTAACGCTGATTAGTGTAGTGTTACAGTAATATAATATATCAGCTACTTTTAGAACATAATAGAAGCGATTTACATGTTTAATTGTTATAATATACAAGTTACGTATCGTTGTTCATTTTGAATTTATTTCTGATACCGTGAGGTATAGTAATCAGTTTTCAACTAATTCGTTAATTATGTCTATAAATTATAATGTTAATTGATCTAATTTGTATAAACATAGCTTTGTTGGGATAATGATATACGTTATCAACGATAATATACGTACCTAAATTTCAGAATTATGTAATATAGTCCATGGGAAAATACATTTATAATTGTACACATTAAGAATCTATACATTATCTCTACAAAGGACCTTTGTTTTTTTATACCTGGTAAGTCAACTAATACAGTATTGCAGCAAGTTCAGGTACTCCGGGAAAAGTGTATATATTGTTAATAAGCATAAGAATTTGCGTTACATTGCATGCATTATCAGGAACACTTATAAATTGTTCGTTTGGATGTACAAGTGGTTAGCGGGTAGCCTTAGTCTTATTCGTCCAACCAACGAAATTATATAAAAAATTAATTCTGATTTTATCAGAATTTAATACTTATCAATTTTCTCACATTTCACCATGGAAATAATTGTATCATTCATTACCCGACATTCATTATAGACGTATCTATCTATAAAATAGAATTAAACTTTCGTCTATTAATTTTAAAAATTATGGGATTTCCTAGATCTACAGTTCGTTTCACACTCTAATATTGTTTTGTTAAACTATTAATTAAATAAAAAGCTATCAATTAAAAATTCGTAGAAATTTTCAAAATAATTATTAGTCTGCATTTTATTGTTTACGGGTGTTTATTTTGTTGCTTAGCAAGTAAAAAAGATATTCCGCAATTTTACAAAATAATTTGGTTTTAATCATTTTGGATACCTACTGTAGATATATTATAATAAATTTAAACTGAAGTTTATATTCTGTAGGTTCCCGGAAAAACGACTACTTTTCATGTTTTTCAGATATTAAGGTTTAAAGTTTTTAATTTCCATTTAAACTAATGATACAATAATTCATAAATAGTTGGTAGGGTCACTTATTTTTACACTTTTTGCAGTTTTATCTGAAAATATACTATATATAAAGATACTAAAATCACTCAAAACTCAATTTTCAAAAAACGTGTACTTAAGTCCATACTTTCAGCTTGCCACAGATAAAGGAGACCGGGGCTACTTTGAAAACTTTTTGTTTAAAACTTTTTAGTTCTTATAATTTTTTTTAAAATCATTTTTATTATCGGTGGTTATCAAGTTTAGGCGTTTGGTTATGTGAAATAATTTTTTTAGGTCTACATGTTTGCAATTATTATAGTTTTATTGGAATTATTTAAATAAACTTTTTTTACGAAATTGCCCCGACCTTGGGGCAAATTCATAAATTACATGTATTTAAATGGAAAAACTGAAATAAATCACCTTTTACTTGATTCCTATTTCTGATTGTTCGGAAACTTTAACAACCCATGTATCTAATTTAAGGTAGTAGAAAAAGTAATTTTTTACATAAAAAATGGAATTTACAGTATATAAATATAGTAGGCAAGTATTTTTATGAAGTAGCCCCACCTTCAAGAATTTTTTGGGCATAAATAACTAACCTATATGTTCACTAATCGAATAGCTTGAGGCGTCAAAATCTTTGTTTTAATAAGTTTTATATAATAAAGAATTTTCGTATAATGAATAACTTGTTGGAATAAGTTGACACAATTTTTATACATTAGCAAAAGTTACAGACAAAATCGTAAGTTTCCGAATGAAATTTCCTGTCTTCATATATTTGCACGTCTTCTTCGGTAAAAATGTTCCATTTTGATGGCCATTTCAGTGTACCGTATCGATAATTACAAAAGACGTTGATCTTAAAAGATATTTTAATTTCATGAAGTTGCCCCGTATTCAAAGTAGCCCCGGTCTCCCCTATATAAGTTTAAAACCCGTGTTTAATTAAAGAAATACTTAATTTAAAAAAGTAAAAGAACCTATACGTACAATAGGAAAACGACAAAAAGGAAAACTATAAAATTAAGGATTCGAGAAAAAAGCGGGCCCGAATCAAAAAGTAGAGTACGGAAATAGCCAAAGAAAACAGCGGAAAAAGAAGAACGGTACTAAAAGACGACTAGAGACAGAAGTAGAAAAGAGAAATAGAAAAAGAGCAAGACATACACGCTACACACGTAGACAGAGAAACGCGCGCACAGTGGAATCGCGTGCGGTTCGCCGCTCGTTTCCTTTTTTTCGCCTCCTTTCTCCTTCCTTTTTGCGCGCTCGCGACGACTCATCTGCCCGTCTCTCTTTTGTATCGCCTTTTGATTTTGCGAGAACCTTTGTTCGCTCGCGAGTCTCATTGTTCGAGCGGGATTTTACCGTGCAATTGGAAACGCGGACGTTGAATAATTGATCGGGTTTGCTCGGGATGGCCGAGAGCCGCCGTCGCTTCTTTGATCGCGGACACGGGAGGTCGTTTGTTCAGTGACCTTATAGTAGGATATGTACTACTTAATCGTCGATTTTTTTTTTGGTTTTGAAAAGTGTGTATAGTGGACGTGGATTCGGATGTTGATGTGAAAATTTAAGCGGGATTCTGTGTCGGAAGCAGGCCATAAATTACGTAATGTAAAGGTGGGGCTGTGGTGCTTTGTTTATTGCCTTCGAAGTATTTTTAGTGCGTTATATTTTATGTAAATAATGAGAATCTCAAAATTGTAAATGATATCAATTAGAATATTTGTTAACAAGATTCTTGATTTTAAATAAATGATACTTTATATTTTCACCACTGATGGGTGATGTATTTTGAAGTAATGTGATATATATGAACATGTTCTGTTTGATTGAAGTGAAAAATCGATATGAACGGCGATTAAATTTTATTACAAAGTAAAATTTTCATTTCGAGTAACAGTTATCGGACAGACGCGGATTAAACTGCACATCCGATCATGCAAATAAATCGTTAAATTGAGAGTCACTCGATGTACGAATTTTTTAGTACGATTTCGCAGCTTTCAAATTCCAATTTTCCAAAATCAAATAGAATGTTTATTGCATTGCAGATAAAAAATGGTCAATATGTCGTCATTAACTAAGTGTTCGATCTGCATCACGTTATGCTTAATTAATTAAACACAGTCTTAAACAATTTAAAATAAATTTGAATCCATTCAGAAATTTTGAGTGAAATCCCTGTACATAGTCTTTACTTAACACTTGCTTAAACTTTGCCAAGTTTTTTAATTTTTCAAGTCAATTTTTTTTAATCCATCAGTATCAGTTAAAAAGACTAGATTTCTAAACGAAATTCTTACTAATTTTGAAACAAAGTTATCGCTCAGTACCGTTATAATTCCCTCAAAGCTAACGGACTAAAATTCCAATCATCGCAAATACACTCGATAAACGCCCCACCCCACCCAATACCTAACCTCCAAAAAAGAAAACCCTGAAAGCCCATAAACACATATAACAATAAACTTCGGCTCATCGCGCTCATCGCGCTCATCGCGCGCGGATCCATGAATAATAGGCAATCGTCGCGGCATCTCGATGCGCTCAGCACCATATACCACGCAGCGCAGCACACGCGCGAAACTAATATCGCAACTCGGCGCGACACTCGCCCAAAGGGGGGGTTAAATCGCTCGTCGGCGGCTGTGGCGGCCCGGCGTTGGTCCCCAATCTCCTTCCCTCCCCCCCTTCCGCACATTCCCCAGCACACAATCCTCTCCATCCCATACTTCTGGATAGGTATAACCCTTGCTACGCTTCTCGCTTCTCTCTCCACGTACGACTGCGCCGCTAGCGCCAGAGTATAGAGGAGATACGCATCTCGTAATTCATATCTGCATATCCCGCGCGCGAAATTCCCTACCACCACCGGCAGCTCCACTTTCGCGATATCTATCTCTGTCTGCTCGTTTAGGAGGGAGCAAGAGAGAGAGAGAGAGAGAGAGAGAGAGGGGGAGAGATCGCTTAGACGCCGCGGGAGCCCAGACAATGCCCAGCCAATGAATAAATTATACACCGCCGACGACGACGCGGCCAAGTTAAGATTTAGTTGTCTCGAGTGCTATCGCTGCTGCTGCTGCTGCTGCCACTGCTGCTGCTGGTTGTCCTGAGTCCTGGATTACAAGAGGGATAAAAAAAGAGGAGAGTTTTGGGGGAGAGGGTGGAGGTGGTACGTCTCGTGCAAAAAGTGCAGCAGTAGTGAGAGGATGGAAGACTTCTGACTGACTTTAGGGTGTAGGTTCTGAATTTTTATAAACTTTCAGGCTTCTTTTGCTGGTACCTAAAAATGAAGACCAGCACCCGTAGTTTTAATGAATAGGCCCTAGATAATGAGATGCTGGACCTGGTACCAAAAATGTACGTTATTATTAGAAACATTTAAATCTATTTAAATAATAATATTTTTCCAAATAAATATCGCAAGCATGAGCGTAAAGCGGACAAAATAAAAATGCTTCAGTTTGAGAAGTAATTTTAATTGAGTAGAATGAACATGCGCTTTGGTGAATTCCGCTTTCTAATTGTTTCTCTCCATGCAGTATGCGGAAAATGTATTCAAGTACGAAACTATTCAAGCACGGCTGAATAAGTTGTACTGAAGTACTGTTAATGGAAAATTATAAAAGTACGTGTAGTACTTAATTTGAAGTACATACTGCAATATTGAAGTAAAAGTAACATTTTAGTACTTTTTCAAGGTACTGTATTGTACTTGGAAAAAGTATAAGGAAAAGTAATCAAGGAAAGGTACTTAAGGGAAAATATTTACATTTTAGCTGAATGCATTTGTGCTTATATGAACTTTGTGTCTGCAATTTTATCTACGCAATACAATTTAAGCTCAGCCTTAATCCTCTAAAGTTTGCCAATACCGACAGACTCGGCAGCAACTATACTCAACCTGCAGTATTCGGCAGAGATACATTTTTTGCACGAGTCATGTATTATATACTGTAAGTATGCTAGGTGGATTTGTAGATCAGCAATATGTATGCGCGGCTCTCTTGCTCGTTAAGGGATGAGAGGACGAGAGGCTGCTGCTGCGGATTTCTCGGTGAGAAGAAAAATCAACAGGTGATATGCCGCTGCGGCTGCTGCTGCTGCTGCTGCGGACACGAGGAGTTCTTTGCTAGGGTGCTTGTTTTCCTCTTTTTTCACCGAGCTTCTTTTGGCTTCGGAGTAGATGGTCTGGATATAAAAGGTGCGACGAGTATCCGCATAATGACATTAAACGCACGAGTGTGTGTATTTTGAATTTAAAAGCGGCACGCTGTTATATATGAGTGCAGTGCAGCAGTGTAGGTTGCATAGGTCGCGAAATTCATTTAGGATAGTGAGATGACGTTATGCAAATGCGCTGACGCGCCGTGTGGGAAAAAGGAGGTGTTTGAACTTTTGATTATACTGTGCGTACGGTGTGTGTCGGGGTTTATTACGCTCGTTGAAGTCGCAGTTTTAATTTTAATTTTAATTTTAGCAGGTGTCTCCAAATGCATGTTTTAACTGAATTAAGCACATAATTACACTGAAATTTGAAACTGTTTTATTTAATTATAGTATTTAATTATATAATTATATACTACTAGTGACAAATTCACTCATATCTTTGTCTGTGTATACTTGCATTCTTTTTAAAAAGCAATGGAGGTAAAATGTTATATATATACGCAGCGCAGTAAGACATGATGGGCATGGCATACGTTAATTTAAACTAGTATTATATTTATTTTTAATTAATGTTTGTGCAAATGAAAACCCACAAAATTCGTTAAAATGAAAGGTTTCTCAGCAAAAATAAATTAATCAAAAAGTTTTTTTTTAACATTGACAACTTCCAATCAACATAAAATGCTTTAAAGGCTTCAGTAATTATTTACAATACTCAACCACGATATTTAGCACGAGAAAAATAACACATGAAAACAGAATTGACTGCTGCAGATTTAAAATAAATTTACAATACTCTCCAATAACATTTTAATATTATTAGCTTATTAAATTATATTCCTGCATCGACTTTCAGACGTAATTTAATCACGATTTCCAGCTAAACGAACCTTTCTCGACTGCGTATTCTCGCGCACCCCTCCAGCAATATAACCCTCCTTAAAAGCATATCCGTCCGAGCGTAACGTTTATTAAGTGCATTAACTTTCATTCATAGCCGGATCGACGTACCCATAGAAGCAGCAGCGGCGCGGGCGCAGCAAATGAATAAAAACGTCGCTGAAGCATGCCCCTCCATTCGATATTCCTTTCTTATCGGATTCTTATTGATATTCAGATGTCTTCTCGATATCCCTCGGATCTCGCTGTCTCCCAACCCCCGCCATAGTTATATAGATCCTCGGAGATAAGGTACATCTCCTTCTGCCTCTTCCTCTCTCTCTCTCTCTCTCTCTCACTCTCGTGTCTGTGTCTCCGGTTACTATTACGAGTGGGGGGTGAGGGGGAGTTGTATACAGCGCGAGGCGGGTAGGAAACCCAGCTCCGTGATATTCGATCATAAGTCATGCGGATTCGGGAGCGCGCAGCAGGCCAAGGAGGTAAAACAATGCACCGATAAAGGTTGATCGCGCATTCGCGTTTTTAAAGTGGAGTAAGCATTGGGTTATGCGTGGCGGAGTTTCGCTCGATATATGCAGGGGAATACAATTACACGTGACTTGGTGCGGGGAAGCGGTGCGCATGGATGGGAATTCTGTATTGAAGGAATCGTTTATCGTTTAACAGGAGTATACAATTTGTGGAAATAGCGTTAAGATAATTTACAGTAATTATGTAAGTTTAGGGTTACCCAATCTGGATTTAATCTTGTAAGTAAACATAGATGCTTAGCTTTTGGACTACCGAAATCTAGGTGTAATGTCAGTGTAGAAATGGGGTATTGGAGACCCCAGGCTTAGGTTTATTGACTAAAAAGCAACCGCTACCAGGCCAGAATTTCTGGTCAATTCATAAAAACTCGAAAAAAATTCTCAATAATTTTCACGGGGAATTGAACGCTGGACTGCTTGAGCGTCTTGTATCGGTAGGCAAGCGTCTTATCCACTGAGACAAGGGGAGCTCTATGATTGCTTCATTTTGCATTTGAAAGTGTATAAAATTACTTAAGACGGTGATATATCTGTTTTTTTCTTATAATTTTTCCATTGATAATTTGAAATATTGATTGAAAAGGTATTTGAAGATTAATAAAATAATGTATATCAGTATTTTTTATGTTTTATTTCTTATAAATCTGGGTAAAAATTATACGTATGAACGATCTAATTATGTGATTTTAGATGTTGTTGTATTCAAATTCATGGTGAAATAAATAAAATTAAAATTATTCATTTAAAACAATAATGGTACCAAGAACTGCTTCAAACATATTTAATTTATATATAAATGTAAATTAAAAATATAAATATATAATAAAAATAAGATTATGGCTACAGCTAGTTGAATTAACTGTTCAGAATTAAATCATTACTGATAAATCAGCAAACAATTTTTGAGCTCTTAATTAAAAAGAGATATAGCAATTTAAAATTAACTTATTAGAACAAAAAATGTTATATTAGAACAATTAATTTAGTTTGAGGAAGCTAAGTGCCAATGAATTGGCAGCGGTTTTTATATTAGCATAGCTGTTACAATATTAATTATATTCAGCATTGAAAGTTAAAGCGAGACGAACTTAAAGTCTAGATGTAGAAAGAGCATTTAGGCCCATATTTTTGTCCGATTTTCTGTCTACACAATGATCTGAATTATTCAACTCAAAGTTTGCTTTTATTAAATTAAATTAATTTATATAATAAATATTAAATTATATAAATTTTTACTTCATTAGTGTATTGTATTTATAATTGAGTGTTTTAAGGAATTTCGATAATTCATTTCGATTGCGTTATTAGCGTACACTTGAATACATACTTTTTAAAATAGCTTTTTTTATCATAATAACACTCCATTTTACGACACTACTTACAGTATAGCTTTAAAACGCGAACTTGGTAATACATTGAAAAGATTTTTTAACCTCATATACACACACTAGCAAGCTTTTGTATGAAAGAATAATCCTATGCATAAAGTACATTATTAATGCATAATATATTGACATAAATATTGATAGCATAAAAGTGATACCCCCAGCTGCAAATAACAAAAGAGTAGCTCTCTCGCATCCGATATTGCTTCGTATATATTTTACTGATCATAAAAAATTATGATCAATTTTTATGACACCTTAAGTGCCCAATGATACCTACGTCACACACGTGTACTTTTTATTTTTTTTCTATAATAAATTATAAAATGTAAAAGGGGTTTCTATAAAAGTGTAAAAATATTTCTTAATAATGTATCTTGAATTGTTTGCTTAAGCTAATATTATAAATTATTTATTTCAAAGATATGTTTATTTTTCAATTTTTGTCGATTTTTTGCCCTTTTTGTATGTCTCGGAATATATTTAATATTATTCAACTATTTTCGCTTAATCGGTTAATAATAATCTGCAGTCATAAATTGAAGTTTAATTAACTTTATTGTTTAAAACATGAACTAGCAAATTGAATATTGTTAAGTGTCATTGTGTGATATTGAATAATACAGAATTGTTGTAAATAAATACAGCAAAAGTTTTCAATGTAAAATTCACATTGATAGACAAATCTGACAAACAAATACACGAATATAATACACAAAAACAAAATAGACAATGAAATAGATTTTATGATTAACTTTCGTACATCGAATTCCTCTTTGCAGGGGATTTCGGTGCCTCTTTTTAGTTGCCTACGTCGAATTTTCCGCCGTTTCAATTCATTCGATTTTAACAAGCATGGTACAACAAAAAATGTAGAAATCCGTAACTGGCTCCAACATCCATGTAAAATCAACACTCAAACGCGTACATCCCCATCACATCCCTCGAATCTCCACCTCTCCAAAAAGAACACATTTTAATACGACCCTCTCTGCCACCCCCAAAAACCCACATCATAAAACCGACACCCATCAATCTCCACCCTATAATCCCACCCCTCGCACCTGCACTCATCAAAAGTATCACCCCCCACTCCTAACTCAGCGATGCACACCTACCCTACCTCTCACTGCAAAATCCCACCTATTCGAATGCCATTTGAATGGCCGTGTACAGCTCGGCGCGGTGCACCTCAAATGGCTCCATTCAGCCGCGAGCACACGCGTGACTTTATAACCGTGCCCTGTACCGCATCGTCGCGTTATTATCGCCGTCGTAATCAGCGTGCTTCCTCTCTCTCTCTTCTCGCTTCGCGCGCAGTTCTAAGGCCCCTGGTGGCGCACAATAAAAGTCGGCCGCTTTTTACCGTCATCCCAGCCAGCCAGCCAGCGGTGATCATTGCGCAAGTGGCTCCTCACGCGAGTGTCATGTGCAGAGCGGAGCGGTGCAGCGGCGCGTCGATGGAATCGCTAGCCTGGTGCGGCGGGGATTTACGGCGCCGTGAATAATCCGCGTTGATTGGGAATTTACAACCGAGCGGCGCTGGTGTTCGATCCGTGGCGCTCTGCTGGGAGCGTGGAATTAGACGCGCGTAAAAGCCGAGTGCAGTGTGTGGGTGTGTGTGTATGGAGTTGGCCGGTTCGCCCCTCTCCCTCTCTGCAGTTTTGCCGATACCGCGAGTAATTGAGCTGTCCGGTGATGTTGGGTGTATGGAGGTGTGGGTGGGGGTAAAAATGGATAGAAGGAAATAATGAGAGGGAGGTGGAGGTGGGGTTAGGGTATCGATTTGGGGGGGAATTAGGAGGTTTGTTTTCATGTAGCAAATTGGACTGGAGGGGATAAGTCAATGTAACGGTTTTTAAAGTAACAGGTGGTTTGTATTGTTAATAATATGAAGAAAATGGGTAACTCCTTCAAACTTTTAGGACGCTTTATTCGCGATTCCAAGCAAAGATAGGCGCCGTCTACGAAAGTGGTGGTGGCCAAAAGCGGGACTATACGACCACGTGCATCGGTAAGGTGAAAAGAGTATGTTTATGCCCTGGTAGAAATTTATCCCGTCCACTTTACAGATCTATGTAGAATAATCTCGCGCTGTGTAGATCTGTGTAAGCAAACTAGATAGTTACCATAAAGGCGTGTAACGGTCGTCCCTTCTAGTTTCCCATATTATTTTCCCCGATAAAACTAAATAAGCAAAATTATGACACAGAAGGATAATCTATTATGATTATTATGTATTATTTTAATTTAAAGGTATTTACATGTTATTATTCACCTACTACCAATTTAAGTAAATATAAATAACCTTTAAAGTGTAAAGTTATCAAGTTTTAGATGCATCTGTTTTTCTTTATTTAAGAACTCAATAACAATATTGATTATGTTGCACATATATATTAAACAATAAAAAAAGAAAATAATCTGAATATCCAAATAACTATATGAAGTATTAGTGCATATATTTTTTTTTATGTAAAATTAGTTTCCTTACATTTGATTATGTTCCATCTTAAATACAGGCTTGGTTTAAAAACCTGTGCGGTTTATGCAAGGAAAACTATTTTCACACATATCTATTATCAACTGATTAATTTTCTATTTTTAAAAAGAAATAATGTATTTGAGGTAGATTTATTTAGATGATTTATTATATTTGTTCCATTTTTGTATTTCCTACTTTATAATTTATTTATATTAAGATTAATTTATAATCAAACACTGTCATTTGACATCTATGGTCTCATCGTGGCAAGTGCTGAAATGTGCTAGTTTATCTATAAATTATCTCGAATGATTGTATAAGAAATATTTTTCTAAAGGAACGAATTTGAACCTGCATAAGTATTTCTGTTCAACATTTATCTTTTCAAAATGCTTAGAAACTGTGCATAGATCATTTTCTGCCATATTAAAAGAAAAATGAAGAATTACGATATATTAAAATTAATGGTCAACGAAGTTTTAAGACGTTAGGCTTATACTGTTTTATAATTGCGTTTCATTTTTTGCGTGATTTGACGCTTATTCTTGTCATATGAGGAGAGATTTGTGCGAGATTTTTCTCTCTCATGGTTCCGTATCTGTATTTTCCTTTTTGATCGGGTTTTCAGTTTTAATTGACATTTATCCGTCGAGAATTTTGTTTATTTCCATTTGGATGGGGTGTATTACGCTGGCCATTTGCCAATACTGCGCGGTTCATTGTATCAATTTTATTTTATTTCGTGAATTTTAAGCGCTGATTGCTGGAGTGGAAAGTTTTATGCTCGCTGCAAACGTTTTTATTTTACTGAAATGAACGATTAGAATAAAAAAGCTTTTAGTGGATGTGTCAGCTTGCATTTCAATAAAAATACTATTTCAATCATAAAGTTTTCGAGTTTGTAATTGCACTATTTTGTTTTCATTTGCAATGTCAATCATAAAATTGTCATATTCTCAATATTAGTACAGTTGATAGCAGTAATTAGAGCTAGACAAGTAGAAATGCGATTATTTGTCCTCAATTGACAGCAACCTGTCCTACTCTAGTGATCTCCAATCACTCATTCTCTGTTGACGTACTCTTAATAAGAGTGTAAGAGCATCGGTAAATAGCGATAGCATACAAATATTGAAAATTGCATCCATAATAAATACGTTTTAATAAATAATTTGTTAACATAATTAAAAAATCATTATATCCATATTTATTAAATACTATTAAAAACTGCCTCTTTAAATTTGAAATGCTGAATTTTTACTACTTCACATTTCGTGTGTTGATTTGTGCGTAGGGTACCTACAGCAGTAAATGATCATTGGATTAAAAAGGTTCACTGGTGTTTCTGTATATTGTGTACTTTTTAATTCATGGATGCAAAAATAATTGACCTTTATTCTATACTTTAAATATTTAGGACTCGTATTTTAATGGGTATTTTTAGCCTACTTTTTATAAATATTAAAAATAAATGTGAATTAAAAATAAATGGTTACAATTGAACAAATTTTTAACCGGTCATTCACTAGTGCAGTGACCCTCTTTATGATTTTGGATAGTGAAGTGGTGGTGACCTTAATAGATCCCATTTATAGCCAGTAACCAAACATTACATAATGACTTTAGTCTAGGCGCCCAGCAAGGTTTCGTATCATCTTGTATGTTCACGACTCAAACCAGGTTCATTTTATGTTTTTTGACCTCCGGAACACGAATTTCTTGGTTAGAAAGTCTGAAAATGGTAAGGTTAATTTTTATGAACAATAATTTGTTAACAAAATTAAAGAATGTTTTCTTTTATGTAATAATTTTTTATTAGTTTCTTTATAGACGATTATAAAAAAATATTCTTACACATTTTTTTAAAACCGCTAAGTTTTTGAGTAAAAAATCGTCAAAGTTAATAAAATTGCGTTTTTAGCCATTTTTTAATCAAAATATAACGGTTCTACAAAAAAGCTTTTAAGAACACTGTAACTTTAAAATTTTTCGAAGAATGTAAAAACATTTTTTTATTAAATAAACGCATTTTTTATAAGATTAGAAAAAAATTATTATTGATAAAAAATTTAATTTACATTCTTTGGAAGATTTTAAAGCTAAAGTATTTTACAAGTTTTTTTGTAGAGCCGTTACATTATGAGTAAAACATGGCCAAAAACGCTGTTTTTGAAACTTTTACGATTTTTTACTCATATCTAAGCGGTTTTCAAAAATTCTTTTAAGAACAAATTACTATTATTAACAATTAACCTGACCATTTTTAAATTTTTTAACCAAGAAATTAGTGTTCAGGAGGTCAGAAAACATAAAGTAAGCCTGGTTTGAGTCATGGACATACAAGATGCTACGAAACCCTGCTGGGCGCACAGACTATGTATATAGCCTGGTAGAAAATCATCTAGATTTATTTATTTTTCCAACTTATAGTGCTGTATACGCGACAATAAACCTACAGAAGCTAGACAAAACTTGATACTGTTCTAACATGGTATACGGTAACAAATACTAAACATTATAAAAGCATTTTCCTCACCATGGCTAAAAGTACAATATTGTTTTATAGAAAGAAAAGTATGAATTCATATACTAGTTATTACAAAGCTCGTATTTTCCGTCAATATTTGAAAGATCAAAATCGCGCCATTCCCCTCAAAACCAGTCACAGACTACACTGCCCAGAGACAACACATTCGTATCCCCATTTCACCTCGACTCGCAAAACCGAGCCAGTGCGACTCTCGCCACTTATTTCTATGCTGAACTACATGATCGCCTGCGGGACCCTCCTCGTTATACAGTAGATCTCGGGGAGTACATCAACCCGCGTAAGCAGAGAGCATCGCACGACAACCAACACTCACATTTCTCCAATTTCCATACACACACACACACAGACACACGCACACACACACACAGACACACGCACACACGCACACACACACACAGACACACGCACACACACACACGCACACACACACACATACACGCACACGCACACACACACACACACACACGCACACGCACATGCACACACACACACACTCACTCACATTAACACTCACACGCACAAACACACACATTCAACACACACACCAAATCACACAAAAACACACGCACACATACACGCACACCGACCCTCCAGGACGACCGCGAAATAAACAGCGGTATCCATCACGTAAATCGCTCGCAGTAAAAGCGCTCGATTCAATTTTGGCCGGCCGGAGAGCCTTATACACCATATATACCACTCCTGCTTACGTGCCGAGGGACAGAGACAGAGATAGCCGCGGAGAGGGTATAGAAGGCGCCCATCGCGTCGTGGCGTCTAGCCCGTGGGCGCAAAAACGCGAGGGCCCATAAAAGCCCAAGAGGGAGATTGCAGCGCGCACCGGAAACAGAAATGAAGTGCTCGAGACTGCCGTGCTGCGCCTCCTCTTTCCCGAGGGTCTATAGCGGGGTTCTCGCTCTTTGGCCCCCCCCCCTCCCCCTCAGTGTGGCCCTCCTCGCTTCGGCATCTACCCGCTGACTTTCGCAAGCCGAAAAATGCCGGGTAACATGGAAATTTGTGTGTGTATGGGGTTGGTTGGTATGAATTGGTATGTGTGTATACGATTAGGTGTATGCGTGTTAGTAAGTGTGTATATGTGTTTGTGTATGCGTGTTTCTATATATCGACGGCCCTTACGAAGACTGGCACATTTCAAACTGTCACGAAGATAGCACATTTGGTAATCTGCAACGAAGACTAGGTTATTTATATTTACTTAAATTGGTAGTAGGTGAACAATAACATGTAAATACCTTTAAATCAAAATAATACGTAATAAGCATAATAGATTATGCTTCTGTGTCATAATTTTGCTTATTTAGTTTTATCGATGAAAATAATATGGGAAACTAGAAGGGACGACCGTTACACGCCTTTATGGTAACTATCTAGGTTGCTTACATAGGTCTACACATTTCGCGCTTCTCCCACGAAGACTAGTACAACTCGCCGTTCGCCCACGAAGACTAGTACATTTCGCAATTGTGCCATGAAGATTGGCACCATTCGCTGTTCTCCCACGAAGACCAGCACATTTCGCAATTCTACCACGAAGACGAGCACTTTTCGTATAGAATATGTAAATTTAAGTCGAACTGATAAACTCTCGGTGAAACGGGTTCATTTTTTTATCGGATTTCGGTCGGGTACTAGACCATTTTTGAACTCAAGAAAATTATCGGTTTACGCGAGAAAATCAGTCTACCCGAATAAATAAAAATAGCCTGAAAAAAATAGTCTCCGTGGCAAACGCCACAAACGTGCTGGTCTCCGTAATGGCCATCGATATATGTGTGTGTAACTGAGTTGGTTGGTGTATGAGCGTGTGTATAAGTGAGTTGATTAGTGTGTGCGCGTGTGTACACTGAGAGAACCTATATCATAAAATATTATATTACGATATTTATGTCGTGAAAAATTGCTAATAATTTTTTTTTAAATTATATATTTTTGCATAAAACATTTAAATATAGTTTTTCTATTTCTACGCTACGAATATCGTAAAATTCCCGATATTGAATATTGTAAAATCAAAATATTGTATTATTTAAACGTATTATTTTAGCAATTTTTTACGATATTAATATCGTAATATTTTATGATATTGTTTTGTCAGTTTATGTGTATATATATATATATATGTGTGTATATGCGAGGGGCTACGTGTGCGTGGTTGCGAATCTTAGGCTGGACCGACTGGATTGGTCGATATGTTGCTGCTTAGGACTTTTGGCTTCCGATGCACGTTCAGTGTGCCTTGAATGGAGGATCGAGTAAATAGGGTTGAGAAAGAAATGTATATAGGGGTAGAAATGGCGGTCTTAATTTATTCGAGGATTGTTCGCGTTTCCTCCGGACTTGCTGAATAGGCAATTTTGCTTATAGTTGATGACGCATGAGAGGAAATATTGCTGGCCGGGTAACGATGAAGTCTGAATTAACAATAAGTGCTGTTTGGTTTATAGATACAATTTTAATGGCAAAATTCAAATTAACAATATAAATTAAAATCCATATGATCATGCGAGAGTATGTCTATAGACTGAAAGACATATTTGTCGATAAGTAAGAGAACGATTATTATTAGAACGGAGATAGCAAGAGAAACAGATGATATTGGAATTTGAGATGAGTGCGATGCCTATAATAATTTGTAATGCTTATATTTTGTACCACGGGTTGTCATACCTAGCAATGTTAGATTCTAATAGATTGTATGAAGGTCTGGACTTTTATAAATAACATTATTGATTTATACTCTTATTAAACAATTAAATAAATATTTAAGAGATCTTAATTTAAATAATAATAATAATAATAATGATTTTAATACAATAATCTATTTTAGTAATATTCTCACTTTAATCTGGTCGGCGAGCAAATATAGTATCCATAACACTTGTAACTTTTTTAATAATTGGTTTCGTCGAAATAATAGTTGAAATTGGAATAAAACAATTTCATCTGGATCCCTTATAGGATGCAGTATTACAGAATTACAATGGTCTGATTAAATGTATTGTGAAAACAAATCTTTATCGACAAAACTTGGCTCAACCAGCGTACACTATCTTCAGTAGAAAAAAAAATCTGGCTCAAGTAATAGTCAATTTTGCCATAACGACCTTCTGCCATTTCTCAACAACATTTCTCCCCATCCACCCTATATAGTACATCCGTCTCTCACAGACAATAGAAACAAGTGCCCCCCCTCAAACTGTCCATAAATTCTTGATTTGCATCCTCTAAAAATCTTCGTCCAAACATCATGTACATGCACAGTATACACACACATAGTACACCGGTAGAGTAGCAGCCGTACCAGTGACATCAGTACCAGCAGCACAAGCACCGGCGCTGTGCACACTACATCACCATTATCCGGCAGCCGGTTGCCAAAAGGAGAAGCTCAAACAGAGGAAAAGCCGATGCGATGCTCCGTTATATACATACACATACACATGTAGAGCGAGCATTCGCATCGCATTTCGCTTGCCGGGATTCGCCGAAATCTTTATTTGCCGTCGTAGTCGTCGTAGTCGTCGGTCTGCTTTCTCGCTGCCTTTTGTACTGCTGCTGGTTCTCCAGAGAGGAGAGAGAGAGAGACAGAGCCGTTCGACGTTTCCTTTAACAGTCCTTCCGTTTGGTCCTTCGTCGCCGGAGCGCGCTCGCCTCCTATTCTTTCGCGACTGCAGGCGGACAGGCTGCTGTGTGCTGCAGCGGAAACGCCGCGTCGCGGCGACGTGGCGTGCAAGAGACAATTCGGCCTCCGCGCCTGATAAGATCCCAGCTCCGGCTCCGTGGCTCCCTTCCGCACTGCCGGCTGTTTCTAGCTTTCTGCCTTTGCATTTCACTCGATTTTCCGAGCAGACGTCGCAGCTTCTTCTTCTTCTTCTTTCGCGTTAGCGGAATAAATGGGCGAGCGATCTGCTGCTGCAGCGGCAGATGCCGTGTCGGTTGCGTGCTTTATTTTTCTATGGCCCTGCTGGAGTATGGGTAGATAGCACTCGTTTCGTTTCATGGAGTCGGAAGATCGCTTATCGGCTGGATTGCGAAACTCGCTGAATGTGGTGCTGCTTTTGCGGGTGTGGATGTGTGTGCAGTGAGATGGTGAACGATTGTTTCATGACATAAAATTTGTTGACAATCGGAGCGATGCGTCGAATCAACTGTTCATGTCACTTTCTAAATGTTAGGTTTGATCGTATAACTTTTATGTTTGAATGATTTGGTTTTTGTCACTTTTTGAAGAGAAAGTTGAATGAGTAAAATAAATTTTACTCTAGAAGAAAATAGAACTGGTCTAATAAACATTTGTTTTTACAATATTATGTAATAATAATATATGTTTTTATTTCCTAATAAAATCTAAATATTTTAATGCTCAGAAAATGTATTTATGACTAGAATACATACAAGGAAAGTACTTTACTATAAATGGACGAAAACAATCTAATTGATAGATGGAATGATAATAATTATAAACAACTAATGAAGTCTGAATTAACAATGAGTGCTGTTTGGTTTATAGATACAATTTTAATGGCAAAATTAAAATTATAAATATAAATTAAAATTCATATGATCATGCGAGAGTATGTCTATAGACTGAAAGACATATTTGTTGATAATTAAGAGAACGATTATTATTAGAACGTGGAGCATTGCATAGCAAATAAGGCCTCAGTACAGAAACATTTTTTATGACTAAAAATACAGTAGACATCAAGCATTGTGTATTGTAGCTCCTTTGGTAGTTTCAACTTTGGTTTCCACTTAGTTTCCTGATAGATACTGGCTAGGAAATTTCTAGCTGAAAGTTGTAATAGACCAGTTGTTTAGTAAAGTGTCATTGCATTATTATAGCAGGGGCTAGGACTGATTACTAAACATGCCTAGTAAATGTAAACCATAATAAATGTAAAACTGAGATCCGCGATTAGAAATGGTAAAAATAGCATTAGATTACTTTATATACGATGCAAAAATTAAATGTTGCTGATAAATCCCTAAATTTATTATTGTATCAAATGTACTGCCTATCTATGAATATATTTGATTTCGATTTTAATATCTTAAAGCTGAACGATGAAGAACACTAATTTTGTAAAAGCAACATTATTTAATGAGAGCTTTGTTGATGTAACTTATCTTTCGAATAACATGACTTTTATCCAACAATGTCTTGTACTAGTCTTAGTAAACTTCACGGTACTTGACAAATCGTTATAGAACTCCAGAGCATCTTCAAACTAAAACTTACGCATTCTATGCTTTTAACGTCCTTCGTTTTTAGCGACAATACAAACTCGTTCCAAAAGAGGCTACGAAGTTTGCAAACTAGAACTCGGCTAGAAGATGCGCACTGTGTGTGTACTCTCCCGGTTATTGTGGCTTGTAGTGGATTTCTCCACTAAACGTTTAATACTGCACATCCCATGCTTTCAAGCTAACAACCCGAGCACATCACGTAGTTGTACCTCGGATCCCCCTTTGTACACACAACCTCCCACTCTTGCAATCTCTCCCTCCTACCTAAATCCAACATAATCATAGCAAATCGCAATCGTTTCTGCAGTCTTCTAAAATTGTCCTCGTACAATCTTTGGCCAACTTCATCAGCAACTTCCAGTTCTGCTTCGGTCTTCTTATGGTGTCTCCACACACAAATCGATCGAGTCTCTATTTAACAATTCTGATCAAATAACGCTTATTCTATATATGTAAACCAAACCTAATCACTCCTAAAAATGAAGAGAAATACACTCTATAAACTCTACATACTCAATGTAGTTTCGTAATCATCATACGACCGTTATTCAACATTGAAGCTTAAACCGAGTCTCCATTGATCTGGTCATGGAGCCAGAACATAACACAATGTACACTAAACAATATACACGCCCGCCTACGCCTTCTACCTTACAATTCGCCGGCGTTCGTTCTGCTCGCGCGAGCCGCCGCGCACTCAGGCTAATGTCTTCTCTCCACCACTCCCTACCCCGTCTATATTCCTGCAGCCAGTTCTCCTTCTCCTTCTCTTGTATTATAGTCCAAGACGTGCGCGCTTACACGCGCCGAGTAATCTAATGGGGTAGAGGACGCGCATAAGACCGGAGGAGATACGGGAGGAAGGGATCTCTCTCTTCTCTCTCTCTCTCTCTCGCTCTCTCTCTCTGTCCCGGCCATTTGCATAACAATAAGGATCCCGTTTGCGTTTATTGCGCAATACGTTATGCCGGCGTAGAAACTCGCACGCGCGCCGAGCGCGCGCTTTCATTAGCCCCGATATGGCCATTGCCGATGAATTTCGCCTTACGACGGCTTCTGCTGCTGCTTGGCTGGTGGATATATACTTCTATTTCTATAGGTCGGAGCTAGCTTCGTGCAGAGGATCGTGCTGGTTTTCTTGGGCTTTTTTGGTTTTATCGGTGGTTCGCTGCGCGAGTCTTGTTCTATATAGCAGCCTGGCGTGGTGTTCGACGTGTCTGGCATTGCTTCGAGCGTGCTGGAGATTAAGCGTCTTGTGCCGGTTTTTTTTCGTAGGAGGTGCAGTCTGGTCTGTAAGCTGTTGGAGGGGGGGATAATGGTATAATTCTTTACGGATCATTTGGATTATGGGTATGCGCGAGGGTGATCGGGAATGATGTCGTACAAATTAATTGGGTTTTTTGATTGAGCAATTTTGTTTTGTAATTTAATGGTGATTGTCAAATTTCGATGGGTACCGAGTGGAAAAGCAAAAATTTTTTAGTCTTTTTTATATACTAATTTTTTGGATATAAGTTATACGATAGCTTACATTATTACAGCTTTCATTCATTTTTTAACACTGTTTGATGTAAGATTATCATCTTTAAGGTACTAAACGAGAGATTTTAAATTATTAATCGTAACGCGTAAGGTAGGTTTCTTTTTAAACCTCATCAATTTTAAAGTCTCCACAGAATTCAATAGTTTAGTGGCGCACGTAAAATTGAATATATTCGTCGTTTGAAATGTTTGCATATTCATTTTCAAAATATATATATTTCACAAAGTTATTAGTCAGAATATTTCACATTAATAAATATGAATTGATTTGTAGACATGTCCTGGGAAGACTATCGCATCCATCAAGTAACTGATTTATATCATTATACGTATAAATACATTATACCTTTACTTTGTAATCTATAAAGTGCTTGATTTAATTAAATGAGTTGCTCAATATTGATTGGTTCAGTATTCTCTCACTTAATGCATCGGAATTTAACTCAATTACAGCTAAATTTCTATTCGATATATTTCGGGAGTATACGATATTCCAATGCAGTAAAGTCAATTGTATTAAAGTTACTTGATTAAGTCGTTACATTGAATTAAGTTTGAGTGTTAAAATTTGAACCCAAATTCTATAGTTAATTAATTCAATATCAGTCGTAACCCATTGCTGAAATAGTTATTGGAATAATTTTACTTCGTGGAATTGATTTCTACACAGAGAAATGAAAGAAACTGAAATAATTTTATTAATTTATTTAAATCAGATATGCTCCAATAGATTCTTCTTATCATTTCTCTCCGTATAATTATTATTTTAATTTACCTTTTCCGTATACAAATATAATACATTATATACATTTCATATATGAAGGTGGTGTATTCCTACAATAGTCAAACAAAAAACTCTCAGAATGTTTTCTCGTATAGAATTACTTTGTGAAAGAAGACATCAAGAATATTATATTATCACAAATAAAAAATATTCGGGTACATTTTATAGTTTATATAATTACTTTTTCTAAAATGAAGAATAATTTCTACGTTTCTTTTTGCCGGAAACAGGTTCCAAATTTTGCATACAAGCTTGGAAAAGTATTATCTATAACATATTTTAAACTGAGAAAAATCTAGTGTTTATCTTTTATGTATTTTTTCTTCAATATTAAAAAAATTAAAAATCTGATTCGATTTAAAACTTTTAAAGTTCATTTTGTTATTTAACAAAAATATAAAGTATTATTTATTATATTAGTCTTTAAATTAAAAAATATTTAATATATATTTATTTTTCTAATTAAACTTTCCTGACAATTTACTTAAGGTGGTCCTATGTAAATTTCGAAGAATTTGCTAGTTTCATGATGAAAAAATTTTAAATTGGTTTTAATTTTAATTCTATTCATGGGCAATACTTACATAATAATTTTTTTTTTTTAAATCGGAGTTCATGGTTGTAATGCGAATAAGTTGAATAGGATATCGTTAAAGTTTTAAATTGAATCATTGTAATTCTATGCGCATAAGATTTGCTGAATATTGGAAAATCATAAATGAAGAGAACGGATCTTTTTTAAAAATAAATAATTTTCTGATGATTTTAAAACAATTTTTTCTATCGCAGAATATCGATAAAAAATTTTTCTTAATAATTTCTATAATTTCTGAAGTTTGCCTGCATAGTAAAAAGTAGATTTGGACACAGGTATGGATTCGGGTAATGTAGCAACACGCTGGATTGTGTGCAATAAAGATCGGAGGAAACATACGTATAAATAACTATTAAGTTCATTAAAATGATTTCTATGGCCAATACTAAATCATTTTTTGTTCTAAAAATGTACAAAGTATCAGAAAATGAAATTAAAAAATCGAGTTTTTCGTCAAATTTTACTATAGGACCACCTTAATTCGTTTAACAGATAATCTAACATCTTAAATCAGTAAGTCTTTTACAATTTCAATGAAAAACAAAATAGACTTCGAAAATTATAACTTGAATGAGATTTGTACATTTGTTAAGATAAAATAACGAATACAGCGACTTGGATGAACGCCAGTTAATTGCAAAAATCCTGTGATATAATGTCATTACGAAACCTCCTGATCACCCAAAAAAGCCGATTCCCAAAGATTACCTATCTCCGTTCGCAATCGGTAACATACTTAAACCGCATATTTCAGCGCGAGCATTTAATGATATCCGCCAAGCGATCTTGACACCTCGTTTCCAAAAACTCTGTGGGAAACCGCTGTACGCATCGCAGTATACATATAGTTCCATAGCTGGGCGGGAAGTGGTGAAACGACACGCATGAGCATGCGAGCATAAATTACGCGGACGTTGAACGCGATTTCGAGTTTTCACTTTCCGTCGGCTTTCCTGAAAACATTGCGTCGCTGGATATTTTTTTTCGGCGCTTGCGCATTCAAAGGCTGCATCGCGGTGGCGACTATGGCTTCGCTGTTGTTGCATACAGGTATCACCCGGGAAGTCTTTCAAAATGCAAATAGCGCGAGGAGCGGTGGCACTGCAGGTGCTTTCAGCGAGTGTCTCTGTGTGCGCGCGTACAGAACGCGTGTACTTCTTTTTCGGTATCTAAATAAGATCTTCGAAGCGGAGTGGTGCGCGATTTTGGAGTGAAGTCGATAGAGAATAGGATGAGATTAAAGGGAGGATGTTTTTTAGAATTGGAATTTTCCGAGGATGTAGCTTTGAATGGACATTGAAATATCGAATGAAATGTTGCCGTGAAAATAAATGTAATTAAAGTTTGGAGTGTTCGTCGAATCCTTATTTTTGTAAGAGTTACTTCGTTTAGTGCATAAATATGAAACAAGTAATTCGGAATGTATAATGAGTGTGTGCGTCATTAACTTGCTACACGTATGAAAATATTTTTTCAGCTCAATGTATAGTCGTAAAATTGTGCTAATTTTGAGCTATAATGTATGAATTAAGGTAACGTTTATCGATGTTTATGCAAGTAAAATCATTTATCATATGAATATGGGAATGAATTGCAACCGAATTATGAGGATCGTATAACAAATTTATATTTTATAAAATCAATTAATTATTTTTTCGTTAATTTTGTTCTTTATTATGTAACGCATTCAAAACTATATATGTATAATAATACTTAATTAATCACGAGAAAAACAAATTTGTACTGATTTTGTTATCAATGAAATGTGCACTTCTTCGATATATTTACTTTATAATTAGCGGTTTATTGACATATCAGTGAAAATTATTCAAATGACAATATACTGTTTCTCACATGCTTTTATCGGAAATATGATGTGTATAATAAAAATAAAAAGGGATTTTAAACATGAAAGAAAACTCAACTTCGATAAAAGAGGTTAAAATCCCAATATCGAAAATCATAGCAGCATCAGAAGCTTTTAAAAATTTGTATGTAGATGTTAATTTCATGTTCACGCCATCCGACTTTTCTTTTTGTTATTCGTTCTCGAGATTAAAATTTAAATTTCAAATCAAAAAGCAGCAAAGTTTCCTGTTAATCCAATATATTTTAAAAACAAATAGTGATTATAAACAATAACATTTTACATTAAGATTATTCCGTTATCAAGTTTCACACCTTTCTCACTGTATGAATTAAATTCTTTCTTACACCAGCCAAAATCCACTTCGTTTCCCTCCACAACGAAATCCACCGCACTTTCAAACCAAGGAATAAAACCCGCGCGTTAATTGCAATCTCGCTCATTCGTTACACACCCCAATCGCGTATTGAAATCGTTGCAGCAGTCAGCCATTCGAGAGCGACCCCGTAAAAGGAAGAGCCCCTGTGGGGATGTTGGTGGTCGGCCGATAGCACGCAGCCCGCGCAAAAAAACAATGGGACTTGATTCGGCGAGTATAGGGAAATGGCCATTGTTCTCGCTGTAAAAGGGCGCAGTTTACGCGTACACCCCCTAAATAGGTGACTCAGCGAAATCCTCGCCGAGGCCTCCGTGCACTCGAAAGAATCGCTGAAAATGCGCTTGATCCCCATTGTCACGGATGAAACGCATTTTCAGGAGGGGGGGGGGGGGGGGATCGCTACTGTTGCGTGTTGTAGAACAGAGGACTTGACAAATTACAATCAAACACTCTTGTATGATGGTTAGGTTTTGCGTTAATGGCGTTGGAATGGCGCCGAGTTATTTACTGTCAGGTGGTTGTGTGTTGCGCCTGAGTAAAAGAGAGAGAGGGAAGCAAGCGCTCGGCGTACTTGCGATATTTACTGTTAATTAAATTTAGATTGCTTTGGCCGCGGCCACCAACGAGCGCCTGTTATTTGCTGTTTATTATCAAATTTAGATTGTCGCGAAAGCGCACGCGGATAATGTATATATTCGTATATATTCGTGACAAAGAAATTGAAATGGTCGTCGTGATTGTGGGGAGTAAACTAATTTTGTTCGAAAATTTGCAGTCGTTAAAATTAGTCTATATTTAACGTTCAATGGCTTCCAATGAGATGACTGCGTGTATCTGCAGGTTCGAGAGCGGAATTGCTGGGTTTGAGTTAATGAAAATTCGATTGCGTAATGTCGAGTTGCAAATGATTTTATCGTGAAATTGATGCGAAAAAGGAAATATTTTAGGGGTAAATACATAAAGTAGTATATATTTTTGGGTAAGTATTATGCATTCTAAGGGTGATGAAGGTACAATACGCGAATAAGACTGCGTAATAAAAATTGTATACATAGTCAAAAAAATGACTAATTATTATTTTCATTCATATATAAAATGATTTAATAGAATTATAATGGTATATACTTAAAAAAGGTGATAAAAATCGTTAATAAGTCGTTAATAAAAGGTATCGTTAAGTAGCATAAAATTAAAAGTTATACTTGACTCTTGAAACAATCACTCAACTCGTCCTTTAGAAACGAACAAGTAAGATAAATGCAATTATAATTTATAATAATATTTATAACTGTGTAAAATACGTTGTCAAAAATACAGTGGTTATACCTGTTACGTGTTCACACTTCGGACGTTATAAAACGATACTCATTTGCAATTATTAGCTAAAACCACGAAGCTGCTTCGTAACGCTTATCACCTATTGATTGTAAGTCAAAGAATCAAATACTAGTTGGAACTCGATTAAATCCTATTCAATATTTAATTTTACACGAATTCATACGATTGAAATACTAAAACATATTAATATAATATAAACCATATCAATGTAATACTTCGTTAAATCTACATAAATAGGGAACTGGCATGGGTTTGAATGAGTATTTGGATTATTCCTATTTCGTTGGTAATAATACCGATACCGATACCTGAGCTCGAGACTTTGGAGTACGATTACATTCTCTGAAAATTGTATATAGCTTTCTCAAAGAGAAAACTTTGTAACGATGGTTTTTTCGAAAACTGAGGTTTTGATGAATTTCAATATTTTTCAGGTCGTTAAATCAGAATATGTAGTTTTCAACATGTCGGTCTGTATGTCTATGTGTGCGTCTGTATGTGTGTAAGTGTGGGTGTATGTGTGTGTGTGTGTGTGTGTGTGTGTGTGTGTGTGTGTGTGTGTGTGTTTGCGCGTGCGTGCGTGCATGCACGCGAGTGTACCGCGATTAGAATTGCTAGCAGCAACAATTGGAGCCAGATTGACGGCCTCAGTTTTAGAGTCATTTACTAATAAAGACATTGATATTTTCTATTCGAGCGATTCGTCTACGGTTTTAACCTGGATTAAAATAGAAAGTAATTGGACTACTTTCGTGTGGAACCGCGTAAGCGAAATACGTAAGTTATCGCGCCCCGAACAGTGGAGACACATTCCGGGCCATATAAACCCCACCGATCTACCTTCGCGAGGCTGCACTGTAGAGCAGCTGGTAATTTCCCGATGGTGGGAGGGGCCGGAATGGTTAAGCGCGGAATCGGCAAACTGGCCAGTTAATATTTCGGAGTATGATAAAGAAGAAGTCAATAAAGAATTAAAAAAGTCAGCACAAAATCTGCAAAAAGTTAGCACGCTGTTAACGTTCGAAGATTATCAGCCAC
This sequence comes from Gastracanthus pulcherrimus, assembly GCA_949152435.1. Classification (NCBI taxonomy): domain Eukaryota; kingdom Metazoa; phylum Arthropoda; class Insecta; order Hymenoptera; family Pteromalidae; genus Gastracanthus; species Gastracanthus pulcherrimus. The sequence continues at coordinate 25,444,412 of OX424574.1, read as the reverse complement.
GGTTTACAAAATTTTCTAATTATGATAAAGTCAAACGTGTATTAGCATGGGTCAATAGATTTATTTATAATGCAAAGAACCGAAGAAGTACTGACATTTTATTGTTAAAATCTATACAAGCAGAAGCTTTTAAAGATAGCAAGAATACTAATAAATTTACACATCTACAACCATTCAAAGACAACGATGGTTTAATACGTTTAAAAATGAAAATTGTATTACGCAAGGACTTGTACAACTTCCGACACCCGGTTATTCTACCCGGTAACCACAAATTAGTTTCATTAATGATCAAGGAAAAACATGTTGAGTTAAATCATGCCGGAGTAGAAATTTTAATGAGTGCTTTAAGAGAAAAATATTGGATTTTAGGGGGTGGAAAAGTAATTAGATCAGTGATACATGAATGTACTAATGCACTAAATGTGACTAATTGCCGTCGTCACGATGCAAATCCGCTTGATGCTATACCTGCGCCTCTACCGCTAAACGGTTGAAAATTCTTGTATTTAAAATACTTAGAACATTTAAAAGGGAGTGTTAAAAAGTTTGTTATGTAACTTTGTCGCTGGTATGAAAGTTCTTATCTTGTTCAATAGCTACCGTGCGTGTGCGTGATTTAACCTTAACCGATTGTGCTCGCCGTCTTTTCGGATTACAGCTTCAATTACCTCATGCTGTTAATAGTCTATTTATCTGTTTACGCTATCTTAAATTTTAATCAATAATTAATATCTATCCTATTTATGTAAATAATTATTGTGCAGTATGTAAAAATATAGAAAAATATCTTTAACATGGGTTCGAAGCGTTCCAAAAACGAGTCACTGCACATGAATGTTTCAGAGAGTTTTTGAATTTAATTCTTCTTAAGAGCTCTCTTATTATGAACTTGAAACAATTGCTCTGACAAAAAGCGATACTCTAAAAGGTTTTTGATGTATCACTCGTACAAAAATAGGTTCTGAAAAGAGCGCTCCAATAGACTGGAAACGCCGGTCAAAATTTGATCAGCTCGCAATACCCACTTGTCTTCGGCTTGTGCTTGCTCGCCTTTGACACGTATTGCAAACCTCACACGCGGTCATTGAATCATAATATGTAGTTTTCAAAATGTCAGTCTTTATGTGCGTGTGTGTGTGTGTGCGTTTGCGCGTGCATCTGATAATGACAAATTGAAGTCGAAAAAATAAAAAACTTTGCCAACTGCCTTGACACTGTGCTTTCTCAAAGTTATATCAAATATACTGTAACTTATATGTATTATATTTATTTCTCTGCAACTTTCAAACGCAAAAAATTTGACCCTTCAATATTTTATACTTTTCATATACGTATTTATATATTTACCATTTTTCTCAGAATAAACTTAACAAAATAGCTTGAAATTGAGTGATAATATAAAAGCTTATAAGGTCTGTGCGTTCGTTTTGTTATTAATTGAAACTCACTCGTGTAAGTATTGATTATTCTTATTTCATTCTTAAGCCATCGCCAATGTAGCGACTTTAGGTAGTAGACGAAGTGCAGTTATGCTGCGGAGCCCTATAATGTTTAATACCTACCGTCGGCACAGTGGCGCTTGTTTTACGGTGTTTGACGCTCGTATTGATGATATCACGTGACATCAATTCAAATAGTTATCTATAATGTTACTATCAATAAATAAATTTATGAGACATTAAAAAAACTGATTTGGGAAGATTTTTATTTTTAATTATATTATCGAATAAAATTGAATTTAAAATTCATGCAAATTCCCTATTCATTTTATAAAAGTATACACTATATCTACCCGAAACATCGTCATCGACAATTCCATAAATAATCATTTACAATTATAAAATTTCACATCTTTCTCGCGTACGTACATATCTCCTCTCGATACACGCGCCAGGCGCGCTTAATCCCCGAAATATAATTCCCCGCCACCCTAAATCACCCTCGAAAAAAGTCAACAACTCTCTCTCTACCCCCCCTCCCCTCTCCCAACGATAAAAAAGCTCAGCAGCGTGTGCGCACTAATCGCTTTACGAACGCGGACGCGGCCGCTAACCATTCCATACGATCCTCCGGCCACCGTCGCTTTGTTTCGCTCAGCGCTCGTCCTTTATTTTTTTGCGCGGCGGGCTGCTGCATCAGGCTCGGGGCAAATTAAACGCGAATTTTAGCGCGCGCGCGCGGAGCGAATTAATGCGGCGGCGCGTACTTCAGTTAACTCGTATATGCTGCGGTCGGTCGGAGGTAGCGGCGAGCTGAGCAATTTCGTATTGTAATGAGAGTGGGGTGAGTGTGGGAGAGAGCAAAGATGGGTGGTTTTTTGAAGTGTGTATGATGGGGGATGTGTATTGTGTGTTATGTATGGTTGGATGCGCGTGTAGATGGAGATTATTTTTGTGACGGGGAGAGGAGGAGGTACGGATGATGAACCGAGTGGCTGCGAAGTTCTGAAAGCTCTTGTATAATTTTTAAGCAGACGATTTTCGTGATAAAACATAATAGAGGTGTATTATCAGATTTAGGGTGAATATAAGAACTATTATGCGTTGTTGGTTGGTTGTTGAATGAAACGATTCTGTTGGCTGTTACGAACTAATTTATATTCATATAAAATTTCATCGGTGACTACCGCCTTATAATGCATGATAAATATGTAGGCCCAATCTTTCCAGCCGCTTTGACGCCTGTATTCCTCCAGAATCTTAGCTTGATATTTTCAAGGGACATTGTAAAGTGCACTGTGTTTCAGTACTGAATAACATTTGTAATTTTTAGTAAGATTTGTACATTTTACTGTCTTCTGAAGCAGAATACTCTCGTTATGCTCGTCCGCCAACGCGCCTGCGTGCGGTATTGACAACTATACCGCACTTGTTACACAATGTACTATTATACTTACTACATGAGTTGTACAATTTTCTCAAAGCTTCTTTGCTGGGGAATGATAACAGTTTTCATTGAATAAAAGACACATTTGTTTAAACAAACAATCTTTTATTCAACTGGACAAAAAAATTTGAAGTAACAAATTATTTTTTGATTTAAATTTAATACGTATTTGATTCAAGTTCACAACACTTGGTGAATGTCATTAATCTATTTTTGACACATATAATTTTATTTACATACATACCTATTATAATATTGTAACATTGAGATGGGGTAGAAAAAGCACCCGACAAAATATCGGTACTATTTAATAATAAATTAAATAATAATAATAATTTTAATAATAAACTAGTTAGAATTATTCAATATTATATTTTGTACTATTTGAGATTTAAAGAAATGCTGTGAAGATGACAAAATGATTATTGCCTAAGTGAAACTTATACGTGGTAATTATGCTTTTATTTGCAACCTGTAAGTATTAACAATACATAAAATGTATAAATTACTTGATAGCACTTCCAAATAAGTAAAACTAGTGAGTAATAATTGAGCACATTCACGAAAATTGAGTTTAAACTTTGATAACATTGTATCGAATGTTCGCTAAATCGTTTAACAAATAAAAATCATACAAGACATCCCTAAATAGACGCTACAAAAAACCGAAGCTAAAAACAGTCAAAGAGCAAGAGAAACAAATAATACCAAGAGCGATACGAGTGAGTTACAGTGTAAAAACTGGATTATTCCACTGTGAATTAGCGAAAGAGAGAGAGAGAGAGAGTCAGAGACACACACACACCGCCCTCGCGTCTCGCCCGGCAAAACGCTAAACAAAAGAGCCGCCGAGCATTACTATATTACTGCTATGCCGAGAGAATAATGAGGCTCGTTACGCCACGAACGAAATAATCCTTCATTGGATTTGCCGAGTGCGCGTTACGCAGTGCGAGTCGCCGTGCGGTGTGGGTATATCGTGTATTCTTTTGCGGCGCGCGTGGTCGATGGAAGATGTGCACACACGAAATTAGGTGTGTGTCAGGTTGGGTAAGCGCGAATTAAAAGGAGAGAGAGAAAGAGAGAGAGAGAGAGAGAGAGAGAGAGAGAGAGAGAGAGAGAGAGAGAGAGAGAGAGAGAGAGAGAGAGAGAGAGAGAGGATGTGGAGGAGATATTTTTATGACTTGGGTTTTAATTATTGAAGCGGGAGTTGCGGCATTGCATACCTATATATAGTGCAATTTTATTTTGTCAAGTAGTTGGTTCTCGTGAAGGTGGAGTAAAATCTGTCTATCTCTGTACTTTTAATTTTAGTAAGCTGGATCTTTATCATTATAATGTGATTTTACACAGCATTTTTTAAACATGCTTAGATAGAATGGGAGATCGGGGCAAAACTATTTTTAAATAATCAAGATAATAGTAGATTTGATTAATTTAATCCATTTGTACCAAACAGTGAATCGTTTTTGAATTTTCTAATTAGAATATAAATATTAATATGCGTAATATATGAATATTTGTATATAAGTATTAGTTCTCAGTTTCATGTTTTTACCATATAAAAAATGTATTTAACTAAAATTATATATTTGTATTTATATTTGCGATATTAATATTTCTTTGCGTCCTGTATTCAGTTAGAGAAGCTGCCTTTTAGATTTATTAAATATAATCCGCTTATATGAGAGTAATTTATAATCTGACATTCATATATATATGAAGTAAAAGATTTGAGATATGCAGACAGATTATATATACGTATTCTATAATCCGTTTTTCCATAAACTAAATATAGTTAATTCCTGTTTTGTAGAAACTTCGCAGGCGAAATACAATTACTAAAATCGTATAGGTGGTCATAACGAAACCAATATTTCAAAATTCTATAAAGTTTAATACTAATAAAGCTTTTTGTGTGAAATAATCTTTGATTCGATCTATAATTTTTCATTATTTATTATTCTTTAACCGATGTAAAATTATTGTATTTTTATTCATACAATTCAATTTAATCACGCATAATATACATAATTTAAAAAAGGACAAATAAAATTTTATTGCTCACCTGCAGCGGGTGCGATTATTTTAATGCGTATAATCCGCATCGGCCCCATAAATACCTAAAAATTTGCAATTCCCTAAAATTTAGTGCAGTTGCTTTCGTCGTAAACCTATACGGAAAAAAAGCGCGCGGGATTTCGCGTCGCGACCAAGCGGCAAATCGCTTCGATATTTCAAGCTAATTCATTGCGTGGAAAGAGGTGGAGGCGCTACTTGCAATTATACCGCTTTATCTCTCCATTCTACGCACGAAAGTGAAGCGTTTGAACGCGTGAAAACCATTGCTACGAAAATTGCAAAAAATGCAGCGCTACTCTGATCGCATTAGTAAAGTAAAATTTGATTAGGGCACAAAGCAGAAATTAAGTTAATTTTGCTTTTAAAATGCATGTCTGGTTTTCAATAATAGATGTTTCAATAAAAGTTTTTCTACTTTCAGTAAAATTTACTTCAAAATTGAAGTTCTTGCGAGAACTTTTCAAAAGTGATTTCCGAATAATACTTCCATCTTTTCAAGAGCACAATTTACATTGAAAAGTTGTTTGCATTACATTGGATGAATATACGTATCACTGCTATTTGCTAGACTTAGATGAAAATTTCAATGTAGATTATGTAGTACAATCATGTAAAACTTTTGAAGTATGCGAAAAACATAATAAACTGAATATTATTGCAATTTCAGCACGCATGAAATATAATTATTCAAATTGAAGGGAGATTGATGTTCATTTTCGATTATTTTTATAAATGACTAATAAAATTTGTTTTTACGATTTTATTATCAAATATGCTTATTTTATACGGATAAATCATGATCAATCCATTTAATATGACTCTCTGTAGTTGAAAAATAAAAAATCTCCAGGACCACGAAATCATAATATGTAATAATAATATGTAATATGAAAACCAGAAATATGAAATGTAAATTCGAAGTAATTACCAAATATCATCAATTTTATACAATTAAATTCAAAGTTATTCAGGAAAATGTATATTATTTGAATAAAATTAAGGTATGCTAAAAAGCATACATCCTTTTGACAAAATGTTAAGTGAATATTTTTGAAAGTGTGTATAGAACTTGTACATTTCATTTTATACTAAAATCTTTGATATGTTTAAAAATAAAGTGAACATTATTTCAGTCTCATTTGTTTTAAAAATTGTACTTTTCAAGTAATGTCTATTGTAAGGAAATCTTAATATAATATGCAAAACCCGAATGTAAACTTATTTTCAATCATTAAGAATTCTTTTTCAAAAATTCATTAAGATTCATCAATTTGATATGCGCAAAGATAATTTTTGTTTCCAAATTAACAGTACTTATGATTACCAATAACACTTTTAATGTCTCCAATCTTAGTTGTTGATACATTTGATAGCAATGTAGAATAAATTAAATTATTTTTCATGTAAAAAAATTAAAAAGTAAATATTATTATCAATCAAAAGATTAAATTATTAAAAGTCATCAAAATTAATGAGGGAGACGTTGTAAAGTACATTTGTAAATTTTTAGTCCTCTCGAGTTAATGGTTTCATCATACATAAACAGGAGGAAAATATTCTGCGCAAGAAAAATTGACAAATCCACTTGAAACTTTGTTTGAAGACCCATCAGGACAGAATTAAAAACTTGTAAATGTTTGCTGCTTAAAAAATAATTATGTGGAAAAGTGAATTTATTCTTCGTAGAAGTTTGTTTAGAAGTACAATTAAAGTTACTATTCTGCCAAATGGAATTCAGCTTCACATAAAAAAACAATTATTTTAAGTGATCGTTGATTCACAATAATAGTTAAAAATAATCGAGTTGCACGAACTTTGTTATTCTGTCAGAATAAGTCTCCGAACCAAAATTAAAGTAAATTGGTCAATTTCTCATACAAAGAGTATGCTGACTCCGATGTGGTACGTATATGTTAACCTTGAATGTGTATATACAAGTAGTGCGACGTTGCACTCTACACAAAACTCACTTATCCATACAATAACTACACCCTTCGAAACTCGTAAAGCCTCCTTTCAACATAACTCCATCCCACCCAATCACCCTCCTCTGCCACCAATTTTTACCCAACACTCAAAGCAAACTCGCATCATCCGCATAAACATCGAATATTAGCCCAATCATCCACCCGTCTGATTCCCCTACACACAACGCCCACGCAAAAAGGCCTATAATCCACCTACATACGAACGGATGCCCGCATACCTACGAAGATAGCGAGGCTCGCCCAGCCAAATTTTCAATTTATATTCAACGATTACAGTAAGGATAAGATATACCTACCTACGCCTCCCCCCCCTCCCTTCCACTCATGCATTCAACCGCATAAGCATCAGAGCTCTCGCGGGGCTTTGCGCTTTCGCGCGAAATGAGAAATATATATTCGTTGACAGCAGCGCCACTGCACTGCACCACTCCCATTACGTTCCATTACCCGCGAAATTCGAAAATTCGCGGTGGCGCGCGCGCGTGTGTAGTATAAACGACAGATTTGTAACTATTCGGCATTTCAGCGGCAGCGCGGCAGCTTTTATTACAACGTTTCGCCCATTGTTCGCCGCATAAATACGCGTATATACACATCCACGTGCGGGGGGAAGAAAGGGGTACATACGTACCACATGCACTTGCATTTCTGATGTGCCGCGCGTACGCACACGTGTGTACACTGCACACACGCGCGCGCTAAATATACGTCTATACGTATACATATAAACATACAAGGCAATACGTGCGTGCACGACGTCGCGACGTCCTCGCGCGAGCGCGCGTCCAATCTGATCTCCAATATCGAAGCGCGCCGCGGCTCCCAAACAAATATCACGTTCACCAATATTGATTCTGCCGTCACTCCTTTTCGATTACCAGCCGTGCCTGCGTCGCCTCTCTCTCTCTCTCTCTCTCTCTTTCGCGTGCATTGCGAATTTCCATGGTTTGGGAAGCAAAGTCGAACGCGCGAGGCTCGAAGCCAAGCGAGCGAATCGTTATACGACTGCTGGGGTGCCTGGCGGGTATATGTATGTATGTGGGTTTGGGTAGGGGTGGGTGGTGGGTGTGTATGTGTATTCGGCAAAGTTTCGTGATTATGCTGGATGTTCGTGCGATAATTGTGCGGTTCGACGGATCGGCATGGGTGGAAAAAGTTGTTTGATTGGGGATTCCGAGGGGGATTCCTGGGTACTGGTGCAGCGCCGAGCATGCAGGGGTTCGATTCTTGGGGAAGGGTGTTGCGTATTGTGGGTGCGGGAATTTTTAATTTTTGGATGTGACGATTGTTTGTTGGAGTGCGATTGATAATGGGTGTGTTTTTGATTGTTTGATTTTGCAAATTTTTGTATACTGAAATTTGATTCTAAATTAAATGAAAATTGTAAGACTATAAGGTAGTTGACCCTGTTCTCGATAGCTTAGTAACAGACTCAACTTATTTCGCTATAAAAAATGCTTTAATTTAAAAAAAATTGAAATTTTTTGTTTTCAACTATTAATTAATATACTTATTTAGCAAATAACTCGAAAAAGGCGAAATTTTAACGTAATGTTTACTTGTAAATTCAATAAACCAAAAAATAATCCGAGGGAGCAGTTGTCGATAACCATTTTACGAGTCGGAGCAATTCTCGATAGATGCAAAAGACCCAGTTCTCGATATACCAACAAGCCCATTATTCAGGTTAGGTTCTAGGTTATGTCAAGACTTGATTGAATAACATACACATTTTGATTATTATAATTACATAATTATTAATTAAAAGTAGTGCTTAAGTACTTTTAAGCATTGAAATAACATTTAAAGAAAAATTTATTTGTATTTTGTATATATTATCTGACTATCGACAACTGGGTACGTACGCATAATTAAGACGGAGTTGTCGATATATGAATTAAAATAGTTATAAGTAAATAAATCAAAATTTAACTTTTTGATTACGCTTATTTTGTTGAATTTAAAGCTAATCTTGGCTTTAGAGTTTTTTAAAACGTTCTATTTATTACAAAAATGTCACTTTAAAGTTTACTGTTTGTTACGGTCGTGATTAAGGAAACGTCGAGAAACTCATCAAATCTGAGAGTGCCAAGAAGTGTGAATTTCTATTTAACAAGTAGCGCTAACTGAGTTTTTATAATTCAAAATATTTATTCAGTGATATATTTTTAATATAGAAATAATTTTCTCGTACCGAAAAATTGCTCAAAATATATCTAAAATCGTATTATTCCTTCGAGTTATCGACAACTGGGTACCTATCGAGAACCGGGTCCACTACCTTACGCTCTTATTGTAAATTTGCACTAAAAGGGAATGAATAACTTCGGTATCTCAATATTGCAGTATTTTCAGAATTATATTAATAAAGACGAAAGCGTAGAGCGCTTTTGAAATATTTCTCCGTATATTAAATTACTATACAGCCTTCTTTTTAATAAGATCTACGGATCCTCTTTACAAAAGAGTGATTTTCTATTCAAGGATCTGGAATACTAATTTAATATTATTTTTGCTTCAAATAAAAATAAACCACTATACAAAACCAACGAATCAAACACTTTTAAAATTCGTATGCGATGAACTCTTTATAATTAGTAAAATTCATAAATTAATTTGGTTTCATTTTGTTAATATAATGAAAGTCTCGGCAAATACATTGGTTCAAATTACCATTTAATTTATTTAATTTCCTTATACTCTTGAAGATCGATAATATCAAGTTTTAAATAGTTCTGTCACAGAGGAAGAAGAATATAGATGCCATGAGGTTTTCTCGCTTTAGAATATAAATCTAAAATTACTGCCAATTCAGACGCAACGATTATTCATTTTTTTAAATACATTGATTAGGGTACCTTTTACCCGCAAATATACTTCCTTAATCTTACCGTCTTACCTTTAATAAATTTTTTTAAAAGATGACGTATGTAAAATATAGTAAAAAATGACGTTATAAGTATAAATATACCGTTATATGCTTGAGAGAATCTAAAAATTGCTTAAAAATGGCTTAAATGTTAGCAATTTTGAAAATGTGATGAAATACTGATTTTAGTGATAAGTCCTGAGGTAAATATGTTCTGAGGTACAAAATGAAGAAAAATACGTAGGGATTTTTTTAAACTCAGAATAAGAAAACTGCACCTGTTAGACCAAACAGGACCATCAAAAATCAATTTTTTAGTGCTTTTTTTAAATTGTAGGTTTGGCCTTGAAAAATTCTGTAATTTTTAAATAGCATACGTATTTTTCTTGCTTACATAATGAAGAAACACTATACAGAAATTTAAGTTGATCCGTCAAAAGCTTCACCGCCAATCCGATTTGAATCTGAAAAATAATCGATTTCTTAATTCTGAGATAATCAAGGTTTTATTAAACAGGAGTAAAAATAATGATATTTAGAGGTTTTAACTTTTTTTTGGCAGTTCAATTTCGATTTATTGAAGTTTCATAACTATTATTTAACCTTTTTAGGTTTATCCCACTTGGGCATCCTGTTTTGAATAGGTTGAATGAGTATATTGCTCTCTAGTGGAAATGTGAACTCAACAATTATATCCTTAAAAGTGTTGTATATAATTTGAAAAAAATTAGTTTTTTATCATACCTTAGCGTAAAGTACTGTGTTTATTCCCCGTTTCTAGAGACGAGCGTAGTGCCGTAGTTTCTAGAAGTGAGGTTATGCGACGTTTTCGACCTTGAAATCGGGGATTAATAGGGCATGAGAAAAAATTCTACACTGCACTCGGGAGTATCGGGAGCTAGTGGCGCCTGTGAGTTTGCTCACTGCGCTCGGACGGCAACTCGCATGCGTCAGTAGCCTACTTCACTCCCTAGGTGCATAATATACTATTAGGCTATTTTAGGGGCATATTGGTATACTTATTTGTATTTAGGTAGTATAACAATATATAAAAATTGAAAAAATGACTTTTTTATTGTATTTTTGCCGATTTTCAGGATAAACGGCATTCTTAAAAAAGTAAAAATGTAGTCCCTAAGATTTTAAAGGTATTTTATTTTTATATTTTTAATCTTACGCATTAAATTCGTGTTTAAATGAGTAATATTGACTTATCGGGACCAAAATAGGTGTCATAAAGCAATTTTCTTATCATAAAATTATATCGTCATCGAGGATACACAATATTTATATCTAAAATTTTAATGCTCTAAATAAACGATCAGTCTTAAGCTTATACCTCTCATTTGACGAAGAATTTATGTAAATCAAGCGCAATAAAAGCGTAAGAACAAAAACAAGATCTCCTCCAGAAGCAAAACAGAAGTGCATTCATCGTCGACTCTGATCCCTGCCATTGTAACTCGCAAGTTCAAACTTATGGATGTTAATTAGCTCACTTGTGTCAAATAAACGTCCCTAACTGAAATCGCGTTAGTAGTCATGATCGCGCAGGACGGAGAAAGCGGCGCGCGGCGTATACAGTAATACGCGAGCGGCAAAGTTGTCGGACAGCTCGCGCGACTGCGCCAAATTGGCAGAGTAGTTCAAATATTTGAATTAATAAAGTTTTCGCGCGCGAGCAGCGAGCGAGACTTACATGTGTACTTCATTAGCGGCAACACTGGTTTAATCACGCGTGACAGCCGGTGGTGCCGAGGCGGCGTCAAGTTCACTGCGCACTCGAAATTAATATCACTTTTGGGAAACTCCACTCAGGAGGGGGGGCGTTGCCGTAGGTGTATTGTGACCAATTGCGCGCGACAGCTCTCTTGGTGACGAATGTAACGAACGAATGGGAGTTTAGTTTAATTTTCAGAAGTGCAGAGGTTTTGATTAGATATAGTTGAAGAGCGCGGTGATGAGAATGGTAATAATTATAAATGAAGGAGAATGAGATATAGAATAGATTAGAAGATAACAATATCGTCGACTCTGACTAAAAAGGTACTAACTCGGAACGCTTAGAAAATGCTTGAAAAGATACGAACTCGGAACGCTTAGAAAATATATCATTTGAAGAGTCAAAATTTTTTATTCGAATTTAAGCTTGCACCACTGCTAAAAACTTGAATTTGGCTAAAGAATGTCGACTTGCCGAATGATAACTGTTCCAAGCTTCTTCTAAGTTGGTACCTTTTTAGACGAAGGCGGCTACGCAAACATTTTTAAGTACTTCGCAATAAAAACTTGTTAATAGTATTTACTTAAATTAATTAGTTGTATTTTTGTAAATTTGTGAAGTTGAATCTATCGCAATGGAATTTTATGTAGCGATACTAAATATTAGAAGTATATAATTGTATTTCATGCATAAAATTGTGCATGATTTTATAAAATGAAGATAGAAATTTCAGTTGTATTGATTGATAGTCAGCCAGTTTTGTATCTGCAAGTTGATTAAAATTCAACGGCATAGCGAAATTGGCCTAGAAATCGCCTGATTGACCGAACAGTTTTTATGTACAATCACTTGATTAAACCTTCAATATTTGATGTTATAACTAGTGCGCAAATACTAAAAATAGATTGAGAAGCATCTTATTTGATCACTGGAAATACGAACTGCTATCCTAAGTGAGTTATTCTAATTTTATCAAAATAAATTATTTGCGAATGGGCAACAATCAATAGAAATTTGAATTTTCCTTTAAATTGTTTATTGTATTATTTATGCTGTGACCTACTGGCTATTTTCATTTTGTATTTAATAATTATACTTATAAATATTTTGGGACGCTTTCTTTAATTTGGAAAAAAATAATTACAATAAACCATATTCTTATCTTCTAAAAAATAACAGCTTGCGCATTCTTCTAATCATTTTAAACGCCGCTTCATTGGTCGCTTCGTTTACTTGTTACTTAAAAAATTATTTAAATATGTTTATTTATATTATCAATAAAAATTAATAGCGAAAATCGTTTCTACGGAAAAATGTTTATTATTTAATTTTGTATAACATTATTAGAACAAAATAAGGGTAACGAATTTGAAAACAAGTTAATGCAGTTCCATTAGTAATTTTTACGTTTGAGGTGATTCTCAACCCACCATTTACCGGTAAATACGGGAAAACAGTTTTTTCATTTAATTCTCTAATTTAAGAAAATATCTCTCTGGTAGTAGCAATAATTAACAATATTACTTTAAGAATATATTAAATGATGATTGTTTAAGCAAATTGCAAAAAATTTTCCTGCAATTATTAATTTCTCGGCATAAATTAGACATGTCAATATATGTATCACTCGTTTATACATGATGGTTCCATGTCAAGTGAGCATGTTCAAAAATAAAAATGTCTGAAACTCTATAAAAATGTTGGTACGTGTACCCAGAGTATGTAAAAAGAATATGAGACCCCAAGGTGTTATATGTCAAGGGAAATTAAAGGTTGAAAAATGCGTTTTTTATAATATTTTGAGATTTTGCAAACATTGTTTGATTTTTAACTCAAAAACTAGGGACTTTTGAGAAAATAATGTAGAAATATTTTTCGGTCAAAATAAGGTAAGAAATATAGAAAAAAATGATTGAACCCTATTGTGATATTTTGTGATCTCATGCATTATGATATATTGTAATATTAAGAGTCTAGGAAAACGCCACAATTTTTTCAAAATAAACAACCTTAAAATTTAGTTTTTCATATTTCCTTTAATTCTAGACTAGTTAGAATATGGTCTCAAGCTTAATATAACTTTTGCAGAATTCTTAAATAGTGCACTTTTTTTCGGTATTTATTCTTTGTAAACCCATGCATTGTGATGTAATATTCAAATTCTAGCTGATCGCCATCACCTTTCTCAAAACAAAAAATTTTAAAATTTAATATTTCATGTAAGCTTTCATTCTAGACCTTGTGCAAAATGATCTCAAGCTAAATATAATTCTTGCAGAGCTATTAAATGGTGACTTTTTATTACAGTCACACAATGGAAATACGGAAAAAAGTGCGCGAATTAAAAATTCTGCAAAAATTATATTAAGCTGAAGACCGTATTCTAACTAGTCTAGAATTAAAAGAAAGATTTTTTATTCGAAAAAAATTGTGGCGATTTTCTAGAATCTTAATATCACAATATATCACAATGCATGAGATCACAAAATATTAAATAAAACGCATTTGTCAACCTTTATACACACCAACATTTTTGTAGAGTTTCAAACATTTTATTTTTGGACATGCTCACTTGACATGGAACCATCCACATGCATCTACACTGGTTAATTATCGTTTAAAGAGTTACATTATGGCAATTCTTACATTACCACACTACCACTACTCTTTCCAATCCCCGTCGATCGATCGAGACAAAGAAAAGCCACCTAAAGCAGCTTTCGCCCGCCAACCGGTTACACTTTTCTCCACGTAATCCCGGACAAATCACTCCCGCATAAATAAAATATACCCCGCAAAACCACCACCTCCACCGCGACTCCTCGAATCTTACACGGAATCCAGCTCGAACTCGCCGGATTTGCCTTACACACGGCGTGAAGAATCGAAAATCCCTCGCGCAGAAGTCTTCTTGATCGCGTCGCCAGTCTGTACACACACACACAATGAAATGTCGTCGCGTCGCGCAAGGAGATTCATGCGCGAATAATACGGCGCTACAATCAGGCGTTTCGCATGACGTGCTCGACGATAAAGTATCGCCGTAGTCGCGTCGCCAAGTCGAAAGGTACATGGTAGTGGCACGAGAGAAAGGGAGAGAGAGAGAGAGAGAGAGACGCGGAAATCGAACGGTGATGTGGAGAAAGAGAGAGAGAGAAGGATGGAAAAATTGACTGGAGACGGAGATGCAAAGTTGCGTAGGGAAGATTGGGGCACCATTTTTTTAAAAATAAATAATTTTATAGATAATGCGTAACGCGAAATTGTAAATATCAATGTAAAATATTGTTAGTGTTCGGGCCGTTTGACCTTGCAGCTATAATATTTCATATTTTCGCGCGCACTGTGATTCTCTCTCTCGCAAGATCTCAAGCGCTCGCTCACATGATTCCTTGCGAGAAAATACACCTGTGCGCGCTTTCTCCCACTTTCTTCTTTTCTGATTTCGATGAAGCGAGAACAAAACTAATTGTTCTCGCTGAGCTCTCTCTTTTCCGGCTTGACCGCAGCTATGGCAAGTTCGGTGCGCGTCTCGTGACGCCTGTATTCGCGACGGCGTGTGAAATCTTACTTTTTTTTCTATTAATTAACACTCTTACACTTTTATACACCATGTAAATAGATAGTTTTTTTCATGAGCCATAAACGCTCATTTTACTAAGTGATTTTTAAATACAAAATTAGTGAAGAAACTCAGTTACTTTCCCTCAGACTCCGCATCACCCACCACACGTGTTTCGGGCTATCGATAAAGTGCCCTATAGCTGCACTTTCACTCGACGCTATTACCGCGCTCAATTTAAGCACATTTAAAGTTCTTTTAAATTTTTACGTTTTGGCCGGCTAGCGCTCGAACAGTTAGATATCAAAAAGTTGGAAGTTAATAGGATATACTTGACAAAGAAAAGTAAAAATATTGAGTACCTTGCGCTGTTTTATATTAAATATAAAATTTGTATATAAAAATCCTTGAAATGTTATGCATTTATGACAAAGCATGACCATTTGTAGTAGCGGTATTCTATGTACCCACGAATGCGTTATTTAAGCGTGGATCTTGATTGACAAATGAATAGTCATTTTCAGAATACCTCCGAAGCTTAAGCAAGGATCGATAAGGGTTTTATTTTGGTGCGAGAAAAATACTTAATTTTAAATGAATAATTTGGTTTTGTTGAAACTTGTTCACATGTCCAAGCAAAAGTGGTACACCTGGCAGCAAGTGCCAAAAACGCTGAAAGGTATAATAACGTAAAGCAGTTTTAACCTAAAAGTAACAGAGAAAAAATTTAAACATGTTTATATATTTCACAAAATAGAGAATCTAATGGCAGAAATTGAAGAAAAATTGATGAATTTGAATAGAAGTGTTAAATAAAAAAATGCAAATGTATTAGCATGTTTTGCGAAAAACATGTTTATATAGATCACGTGACGTTATTATACCTTTCAGCCCTAACAACAGCGCCCTCCAGCGGGACTTGTATATGCGAATACATTGTCATGATATTTATAGAATTATTTAAATTCATAAAACATGAATCTTTGATATTAATTTGAATATTTTTCAGGTACGTGTGTATTTGTGTAATCAAAAATAACACCCTCCAGAGAGATCTTTTATCAAAATTGAAAATTCAATGGTAAGCTGTGGTTTCCCGTATTGACCGGTAACAGGACTTAGCGTTACCTGAAGTGTACAAACGTAAGTATATATTGATAGAATTATAAAAAGCCATTTTACTTAAACATTTCCAGAAAATAAACATTACTCTTCTCCATACGCATTGCTTTTCTTTTCCTAAGTTGCTATTCTGAATTTTATGGCAGACAATTAAATTGCATTCTAATCTAACCGTACCAGCATTTCGTTCTTCATCCCAACAAAAGAGCCACACGTTTGAGAAACCTTTTTTAAGCAATTATGAGTACTTTGCAGTAGCTGGAAAGAGGATGGACAAAAATGTCAATCTGGGTATTGAAGGGTGAACAATTTTTTCAAAGTAAAAGGAAGAAAATAGCGTTCCGTCTCGCTTCAGGCTGTGAGGCAAAATGGGTCACATGGAGTCTTTTGATTCTTATTGTTATTCTATTGAAAAAAGAGTATATTGCAGCGATAACCCTCACACTATTTACTCAAACGCTTACCCAATACAACATTCTTTTTATCGCCTTATCTCTCACAGATGCAACTCCAAGAAATTTCCAAAAATCATCCACGCCCCGTATACTTCCTTCAACCTTACCGATGTACACAAAGCCTACGAGCCGTGCCACATACGCAGCATCTCTCATTCTACCTTTCCCCACATATATATATACCTACCCACCCCGTACATATTTACAATTTACATAACATAAACGCGCGTGCATCACCAATGCGCATACGCGCTCGCGCTCTACACACTGTACACACACACACACACACACACACACACACATATACCCACACTCACGTATGCTCTACTCGCGCTCTCGTGGATTTTGCCTATTTACACTTTACCTGCGAGCTACCGCGAGCGAGCGAGTGAACGCTTCTCTCCTGCGGTGCCGCGCCATCGCCGGCATACATAAAGATGCTCTCGGCGCGGCGCTGGCACGCGACGGGGGGATATACGCCTGTAGATATAGCCATTCAACGGAGGGATGGCTGCGGAGCTTCGGTGTGTGCAGTTTGCGTATGTATGGGGAGATGGGACTGGAAAGCCGATGTGCAAGAGAGAGAGAGAGAGAGAGAGAGAGAGAGAGAGAGAGAGAGACTGCGTGTCTGCACACATTCGCCTGTCGCTCTCCCGCGCCGACGAAATATGCGCGTGCCGCGGCAGTGGCAGTGCAGGCGTTGCGTTAGATGTGTGGGTGTATAATGTGGGTATGGAGATGTAGGTGGAGAGGAAGAGGGAATGCGCAAGGAGGAAACGTAGCTACCAGTGGGGAGTGTGCGGGTGATTGGCCCGCGATGTTTTCTACAAGAGACGGCTCGTTTAATCGGATTCGCTGAGGCTTGCGAGAACGCGAAATTTCACTGTGTGTGAAGGGTGCAGGTCGGCCGCGGTGGGTGTAATGGAGCTATTTTCAAAAATTTTGCGAATTTGTGTTACACGATGTAAATGTTATGCAGTGATGTTATTTATCATACAGTTGTATTATTTTGTATGTTCCACATTGTATGGTAACATTTTCTATATGCTGACGGTTCGTTATTTAATTGAGGAGAGTGAAGGGAAACAACAAAAAAAGAGGATCAAATACGATAAAAGAAGTGTAGAAATAAAGATCGTATCAGACATTCAGTGGTAAAAAATCAAATGGCGCGCCAGGCGCCATGCGGAATATGAAAGATATTTAGATGGGAATATGACTTTAGTTGTCATTGGTAGATATGCGTTAATAATCAATTTGAGAATATACAATATTCGATAACCAATTCTTAAAAATCAAAATGGTGGATGTGCTGAGGATAGATAATGAAATCAATAGATAATGAAAAATATCCAGGTAACAGTCAAATATTAGAAATAGAGTAAACTTGGCGGCATTTTATTAGTTAAGTGTCAGTATATGACAATATGTATTCACTACAGCATATTTAAACTGTCAGTATGCAAGCAGTATTTATTTATTTCTTTTTGTATATTCGACGACACAAACATCTGATCAAATTTGTTCGATTTTTTTTAAATACTGCTACTCGATTGGATCGAACACTCGTTTTCACTAACCTCATTGTAGGATATTAAAAAATTCAAATAAATTCGATCAGATGTTTGTTCCGTCGAGTGCACAAGCTCCGACAAAAAATAAGTAAAAAATCTACAAAATGTATTACATATTTAGTATTGACTGCAATGAGATTGTTACAATTTGTACTAATAATTATCCAAATGTTAAACATAAAGACCTTTGATTATAAGTATTGAAAACCAATAATATTTCTCATAATATGAAAGGTTGTAATTTGTTTTACACATTTTTAATCGCAAATTAAAATAACTTGGATTTTTGTCATAAAGCCTTCTATTATTCGGCTTTATTATAAAATGCACATTTTCACCTTAAATCCTACGAAGGCAAGTGTATCAAGTTTAATTTTTACAAGCACCGTGTCGTATATCACCGACCAGCTGCATATTTCACATACCACAAAGATTTCCAAGGTCTTTTGTATAATTCCAAATAAAGTAAACTGTTATAATAAAAGGAAACTTTACTTGTTAGTAGAGTATCAGGTCTGCGGTCTACGAAAAAGATCTTTTTTCTATTTTAATTCTCTTTTTTACCATTTTTATTCAATAGTTTTAAAATATGGCTGTCATATCTTGTAACATTGAAACTATGAAGCGTAGAGGTAGGTGCTTTGTTTTTTTCATATTTTTCTACCAGAAAATATATCCCAGAGTTTCAGCAGGATTCAGGAATCGTAGGTCTGATACTCTCCTAGTTAGATACCAATATTATATCACTAGAACTAGCACAGACCTTACGTAAAATCGCAATATTTTTGAAAATTGTTTATTTGCATTGAAGTTTCGTATATTTTGTTTAGCTTGAGAAATAGGTGTATACAAGCTACTGGAAACATCGCTTAAAGCCTTAACTCGTAGCGATCAACAAAGTCTTCTTCATTTAATCATCTACAACACCGAGTAACCGAGCCTCTCGACCTCATATTTTTGAAAATCACCCATACATCCACGCACGTGCAAACTACCAGCTGTACGATGCTATACGACGATATCAGTCTACATCTACCCAGTATACGGAGATATATACACATCCTAGGAGTAGGTATAGGGTTTAGTGCAAAAGTTCGGATGGGGAGTTTATCGTGCGGCTTGCTGGCTGGGTAACTGTAACGGGCCACGCGCATATATACGTATACACACACTTTACACCGCAGCGCCACTGCACTCACTTGGCGTTTTCGTGTTAATGTTTCTCTTGGTGCAGTTCGCCCGGCCTCGCTTTATACCTACCGCTGGATGTGCGCGTCGAGGTCTAGTTCTCGAGTCCGCGCGGCTTAACTCGCTGGAGCGCTGCGCTGCGGTGCGTTTATGCAGGTGAGAGAGGGCCGTATAGGTAGCGCGAGAGAGCAGATCCTGGAGTGGCTGCTACTCGAGTGGGTGATAAGTTTTAGGAGGAGTCGTTCATAAGTTATACGCGGTTTTCACTCCCCTCTCCCATCGTTTCCTATGTGGTGTTTATGGTGTGGCCTGCGCGATGATGATCAAGCGAGGTCTTGATTGGGGTGTTTATTTTAGTTTTCTGCTCTTTCTTTTCTTAATTCAATCTTGATTCGTGCGCGGGGAGTAGGGAGGATGGTAGGGTTGTGAGAGGTTTAACGAGCTATAATTGGAATTTCCTGGTATACCTGGTGCTTCGGATATAGACGACTATCGAGGTGATACTTCAGATGCTTAATGATCGGGAACGAGAGACAGGAATGAGAGATGCACTCGAGCAAATTGGTACAAGATTTCTGCAAGATTGCCAAGCTGGTTCAAATTAGTACGAATTTAGGCTATTGTTAGTGCAGGGGTGGCTTAGTGCACGTGTCTGGAGTTGTGCTGGCGATAGGCGATAGTCGAGTGTCAGAGGTTAGAAAGTTACTTGCTGGTTGGCAGGAAAACTCGCTTGCTACGTCGACGGTTTACTTTACTTGAATTTTTGATTTGTTGAGGCCGGCTTTTGAGAAAATTAAACAATGAATTTAGTGATCTGATAATTTATTCAACATGTTTAGTTGTAATACTGCACAAACATGAATGTTATTTTAAAACGATGCTAGGTACCAAAGATTTAACAATAAAAAGCCAATCGAGGCCAAATTCTTAGTAATCTCTTTATTATACCATAAATATTCGGACATAATTAGCACCCTAATTTGTGAAAGAATACACTAAAATTATCAAAACATTTTCATTTATTTACATTATACAGACCAAGCTTTGTTATGTAGATGATGGTACGATTTGTGTACAATTCTCTGAAAATTGTATAAACTGTGCTTAATTTCAGCTGTACAAAATATAAGCGTTTTTGCAATGCAAAACAGGATTCTTTAAAAAATTACTTGCGCAACAATCGCATCCAATCGAATCCCAATGCATTAAAAAAATAAAACTATTGATTTCCGCAAGTCAGATATTATTAATAACTATGATGTGGTTTAGTTTCTCCCGGTCAGTGTATCTCGAAATAGCACGATTAATGGGCGCGTAGATCTCGGCATAGACCCGATCTTTTACGTGATCCTTTGGCCCCCCGCGATATAGCTGGATACGAGGGAATAATAAGTAAGTATTTTGTTTCTGGGTCGAAATTTGAATATTATATTCATTATTAATTGTAAATTAATTTTGTACAATAATATGTTTTGTGTTTTTTAATAATTTTAAAATTTAGTAATTTGTCCAAAAATGATTTTATTGTTTGGTGAGTGTCTTCTCAAGATAGTGCAAATTCATTAAGACGATGCTAAAGACACCTGTCACCGACAAATACGAGGAACCACTTTTCTCATTTAATTTTCAATTTATAGCAAATATCTTTATGAAACGTTATTGTCCTAATAAAAAAAAACAACTTTTCAGAGAGATATTTTCTCAAAATTGAGAATTCAATGAAATAAGTGGTTCCCCGTATTTTACGGTGACAGGGGGTTTAGCATCACCTTAAGATATCCAGTAGATTTGCTTAATTTGTATTTTGCATTCTAATTTTAGCCTTGAAAAGGAAGAGTTCACATACATCCGAAACATCGGTTCAATAATAACATCTGCGACTCTAGGAGAACAATAGTCTCATTTACTCACCTCCAATTATCTATACGATGAGTACATATTCCTTTTCGGCATTTTCATGAAAATGTCACTGCACCCTCCCCTAAAGTAGGTACATAAAATATTAACAGGCAAACCTGTCTCAAACTTACACACCGTCGAACTACGACAATACAGCTTATGCATTGTAAATACGAATTAGCTTATACGCGCGCTCGCTCCAAGTATAATTGCTCCGGCGCTCCAGCTTTTGTTTGTATGAAAATACGCGTGCAGCACCGACGCGCTGTACGTATACACACGCGCACACGTGTAATACGCGCGTACATCAGAACGCATTACAATTTGCGCTGCTGCTGCTGCTGCGTGACGCGGGTTTCTATGGGCTCTCGGTCGCTCGTACGCGTCACCGAGGGGGGTATTCGTCACACGGCTAATTCCCCGATAAATACAATTAAGGTAGTGGACCCGGTTCTCGATAGGTACCCAGTTGTCGATAACTCAAAGGAATAATACGATTTTAGATATATTTTGAGCAATTTTTCGGTACGAGAAAATTATTTCTATATTAACAATATATCACTGAATAAATATTTTGAATTATAAAAACTCAGTTAGCGCTACTTGTTAAATAGAAATTCACACTTCTTGGCACTCTCAGATTTGATGCGTTTCTCGACGTTTCCTTAATCACGACCGTAACAAACAGTAAACTTTAAAGTGACATTTTTGTAATAAATAGAACGTTTTAAAAAACTATAAAGCCAAGATTAGCTTTAAATTCAACAAAATAAGCGTAATCAAAAAGTTAAATTTTGATTTATTTACTTATAACTATTTTAATTCATATATCGACAACTCCGTCTTAATTATGCGTACGTACCCAGTTGTCGATAGTCAGATAATATATACAAAATACAAATAAATTTTTCTTTAAATGTTATTTCAATGCTTAAAAGTACTTAAGCACTACTTTTAATTAATAATTATGTAATTATAATAATCAAAATGTGTATGTTATTCAATCAAGTTTTGACATAACCTAGAACCTAACCTGAATAATGGGCTTGTTGGTATATCGAGAACTGGGTCTTTTGCATCTATCGAGAATTGCTCCGACTCGTAAAATGGTTATCGACAACTGCTCCCTCGGATTATTTTTTGGTTTATTGAATTTAGAAGTAAACACTACGTTAAAATTTCGTCTTTTTCGAGTTATTTGCTAAATAAGTATATTAATTAATAGTTGAAAACAAAAAATTTCAATTTTTTTAAAATTAAAGCATTTTTTATAGCGAAATAAGTTGAGTCTGTTACTAAGCTATCGAGAACAGGGTCAACTACCTTATATCGGCGGATTTGCTCATTTGTCGAGGGCTGCAGGCGAGAGGACGTTTTATTAGCAGCGGTGCGCAGGCAAGAGAAAGAGAGAGAGAGAGAAAGTTTGCGCTCGGATTAATGCGCAGAGCCCTTTGATGTGTGTGCACGTCGCGCGAGAATGCTAACGTCGGTAAACATTAGGCTCAACCCTCGCTGCGTCTGCTTTCTTCGTCGCGTCGTCCCTTTTATTTTCTCCGCGTGCGTTGCCGCTGCTGATCTGCACTTTGATGATGTCGCGCTTGGTTATCGTCCTGGGGTGTAAGCCTTAAATGTATACGATGGATGCGCTGTTGACAGAGATTTTAGGTGTGGAAATGCTTGAGGGGTAAGGCGAGCTTTTGGCGGTAGAGTTTCTTTTTTGGGTTGAAGGCGAGGTGATTGTGAATATTTTACGAAAGCATTAATGTTTACATTTGCTTTTTCAGGAAGCGTTAGAGAGGAATTGAAGCGTCGTAAAACGTGATGTGTCTTATTCTTATGTAGATAGGAGTCAAGCCTATAACCGTGTAGAATATAGATGGAGCGATAGTGTTGTTGTTAAAATTCAAAAATATATGGATGACTAAGAGAAGCTTCTTTGTTTTATACAGGGAGAAGGATATAGATGGAATAGGAAATAAAGATATACAGATAGATGAATAAAATAGGAAGAAATTAAAGATATCAGTGAACGGATATGAGAATCAAGTGAAACGTTGATTGTTTTGATGGTGTGTATAAAATATTATAAAAGGCAGCTCCGCAGCTGTCGTTAATTAATGCATGCAAATCACGCTTATACGCATGCGATCTGATCAAATATTCAAGTTCGAAAGAGCATCAATGATCAAATTTATTAAAATGAGGCTTCTACATATTTATCACGAGCAATCAGAACTGTATCGAAATTGTTTGACTTTTACCTTGTATCCATTCGTAAGTATGCTAATTATACTTAAACCAATTTTCCCCGCAGATTCAACAATTCGTTTACACGCTGTTTCATTTTAAATTCACAAGAATTAACAAGTTTCCGCCTTCCAACCCTGTAAATTATCATATTTAAACTCCAAAGTTTGCGAAAAAATAAGTTTTTTCCCTTTTTATGAAATAAATTACGCGTTCTACATCCGATAAATTAAAAAGTTAACAAGCGTAAATTAACTTCTTCGTGCAGCCGCGCGTCGTCGCATCGCCACCACCGCGGTCGAAGAAAACGCGCTCGATTGCGGTCGACTTTCCCTTTTTGCAGCGTGAAAAGTATCATCAAAGTTGACGCGGGCGGGCGCGCGGCGACACGGGCAAAAAGTCCGCGCCGCATGAGGCCAACGTTGCGGCGGCGGAAGTTGCGGCCAAGTTTCGCGGATCTCGTCCGCGCGCCGCTCATCAGGAATTTTAGATTTGCGCGCGCGCGCGGACTGGAGCAAGAAACTTAAAGGACTTGGAAATGAGCTCGATCGACGAAATAAAGCTCTCGTGCGGGTCTGTCCGTTCGTAAAAATAGCTTATATTCGACGCTAGACGGTTGATTGATTTTTCTTTTGCTACTGAACTGGGAATTTTAGTTTGGGATGAAGGCAAGCGTGAAGAATTGTTTAGTCGATACTTTTAAGTTCTATAAATGGAATGGTTCGTGGAAATGTTAAGATGCTTTTCATAAACTAGAATGAACGTAGTTTATTTATATATTCTTATTACTGATTGTGAGTGAAATTAATTTTGGTTATTTACGTATCCATTTTCGTTAACTTTGACTATATCTCATTCCTTTTCATATATAAAATATGAAAGTATAACAAAAATTGGAATATCATACTGTTTATGAGTGCTAATAAATAGATACTTAATATCTATTTTCGATGATGCTTGCAGCTTAATCACTATTATTTTTCTATGCTAATGAATATTGATCTTCGTGTTCTTTTTTTAAAATTGGGAATTTGGAAATGGTAATTACATCCTGGATTGTCCATAATAAATTAGCTCCAATTTCTATTATTAAAACTGATATTTGGTACTGGCTAATTCATTATTTCTGCTAAATTGACAATTTCACACATAAATACATTTTTTTTTAAATAGAATATTGAATAAAATGCAGATATGCATTCCACGAGTGAAGATAAGTGAAGTATATATTTATGTTCTTAAAAATGAATGAAATAATTCGTCTATTTATGTATCCATTTTCGTCAATTTCAATATTATTATATCTTTCACATTTTCGAATATAAAATGTGCGCATAATAAAAATGTATATATCATATTATGTATGTATTCTAAATAGCTAATTCTAAACAGCTAATTTACGTTAAATTTCTATCGACACCTGCACTTTAAGCGCTATTCTTACTCGGCATTAACGTCTGTCGATAAAATCTTCTCTCTCATCATCAGCCGTCATCTCACAATGACAAATCTGCAAAGAGCAAATACACCCATCACTGCTCCACACCAAAATTCCAGCTTCTATCGCCAACTCAAAATAAACTCCAAACGAAGCTCAATCAAATTAAGCAAACCCGAGCACTCGATTTCATTTAACCAGAAAGAATACCGCTCTCTCTGCCAATCAACCATCCTCAGCATCCCACAGCTCCTTCTTATCGACGCAAAGCCCGGAGAAGAAAAAAGGCGTGGGGAAGCACCCAGCGCTGAATTACGCCGCGCGTAAAAGAATGTAAAAAGTGGAGAAGGAGGAAAAGCTGTAACAGTCATAGGGAAGAAAGAATCTCGTCCGGGGGGAGGGGTAGGATCGACGGGCGAAATGAGAGAAAGCAGTAGTAGCCCGTATCAGCGGGCGCACAAAGGAGCGTTAAAGGAAATCCATCCGCGGCGCGCGTCGAGGAATCTCTTGTAAATCTCGTTGGCCGTCTTGAAAGCGCGGACGATTGCACCTCTTCCTCTCCCTCTTTTCCGTATTTTTTTTTCTTTACGTCGCATAACGCCACTCAGGGGAGAGGAGGGAGAGCGAGCGAGCTTCTAAATCAGAATTTTTTTTTTCTCCTTCCTCGAAACGACGCGGCGCCCAATGAGCGTAATGCGCATAAACTGCCGCGCCGAAGTATAAAAGTGAATATTAATCCGGAGGGCGGCGATTATTACGAGCCGTCATTCCTTTTTTTATCGCCGGCAGCGGAAGTTTATTCCCGTATATCGATGCGCGCGCGCGCGGACGAAAGGACGACCGTTGCGCGTGGTTTCAATTATTTTTTTCCGCTCGCTCTTTTTTTTTTCTCTCCGTTCGCGTGGATCGTGATTTTCCGTTTTATTTGATTAAGAGATTTGTTTTATTGATGCTTCTGAATTTGCGTTGTTTGATGCATCGTTTGCCGGCCCTCTTTTTTTGTTTCTGGAATTTATGAGGTGATTTTGGGGGATGGCTTGAAATATTACGAGCATACGTCATGTTGTATCGCGTGTCTGGTGTGTTTCAATATGTATTTTTGAAATGGGGACATTTTTTATTGTAATGCGGACTCTCCGAGCAGTGAGCCGATGTTCAATTAATATATTTTAATTAAATTTTATATTATAAGTTACGTGACAAGTATTTAAATGAAATGGATGAGAAATTTATGAAAATGTAAATTGTATATCAACATTGATATGAAAGTTTTCTTTTATAAATATGAAACCACGAAACTGTATGACAGTCACGTAATGAAAAAAAAGAATATAATAAATAGCTCTGAATGTTAGCGGTGTAATAGAAGAAGAAATGTAATAACAATATCCACCGAAAAAGAAAATTACAGACCTTTTCGGCTTCGCTCGTTTTGAAACGAAAATTTCTCGGGAGAAAATGCTTGATACGAAAAGTACTAAATATGAAATATGCTACGTTCATGCAGTAATATAGTAATGCTCTATTTCCGTAAGGCTCTTTATAGTAAGTGTAGCTGTAGTAAGATTATTGCATTTATATTGATTAAAAGAAAAATTGAATAATAAAGATTTACTTTCATGGGAATTTGCAAAAGAATAATAATTTCTAAAGAATAAATAATAAAATTTTATACATTTATTTATAGCAAAGTATATAATTGAATCTTTTACTTCTGAATCACTATGGATTTGTAATTATAAATTTGAGGAATATCAAAAAACTTCATTATAATAGAAAGTTTTGTGTTTCACAGATACTTTGTCTGTCGAAAATGGAAAATCAAGCATTTCATACATATTCATGAGGTTTACAGCTCACCAAAGGCGACGAATAGACTATCTTCTCTATCTATCCTATCACAGTTTCATGATTACTTTATTTAACTTTCAACATTTTCAAACTTATAGCATTATTTTTAAAAAAGCAGAATTTTCATCAGTGAAATATAACATATTTTTCTAATATTCACGTAACAAAAAAACTAAAATATCGGGAAATCAGACATTAAATTAAAAATAATGGTAATATAAATATCATATTTTTGTGATATAATTTCGTACAACCTACATAAATTAAAAATCAAAAGATAAGGGGTTGATATCTCTATATACATCAATCCTACAAATATGTATCTTTTAAAAAATTGTTTTAAAAACTTATTATTTTTGATCTAGAACATTCTCTAATTCCTAAAAAAACCGACCGAACATAAATCCCCTAGGAATGCCCCGTAGCAACCCCGGTATCAAACTTTACAATGCACGTGTTTTCGGACGTGCTTTACGTCCCAAAAAGTCCAGGGGTATTAACGAATTTAACGGTCGGCCCATTGAAACGACTCCCGATAAAAATAAACATCAACGTTAACGGCCCCGAAAAATTGCCTATAAAATGTAAAACAAAAGTACTATTATAACCCGGGCCGCCTATGCACCGCCCGCGCCGCGCGCATATAAATCGCTACGTCGAAAACAACAAGCGCGTGCGCGTGTTATACCGGCGGAAGGGGTGCCACTGCTCTGTGTGTGTGTGGGTGTCTGATGGCAAGTGTATGCTTTTCGAGCTCGCGCTATTAAAGATAATTGGCCTCTAAATCTCGCGGAATCAGATGCCACTCATTCGTGGCGGGAATTCCCATTCGATTGCATGCCGTGCGCCTCTGTCGGGGGCCAACCCTATCCGACTATGTAATGCACCACCGTGGATTACTCAAAAATGCAGATTTTGAAACGTTATTATTTTTGCCGAATGATGGGGTGGATAAATCGTCGGGTAACCGAGGAGCGTTCGCTTCGTGTCTAGAGTGATTGTTGAGAAAATTGTTATTTATATTCGGGGGATTTAATGAAACGTGAGTTTTGGCACTTGTTACGCGATTTCATTTATTCTGTAAATTGTTTTATTTATTGTAACAAAACAAATTAAGTAGAAATTGATGTGAGTAATTGAGTACTAACCATGATTTGATTATACATTGTTACTTGTTAAACAAATATATTTTTTGATAAACTTTAGGCGTTGAGGTGGAAAGTATGTCAAGTAAGTCTGGATATAATTGTTGTCCTTTACCTATTCCATATGAACCAGAATATTAATTTGTTTACTTTGGATTGATTAAAACTCAAGCGGTATTCTAGTGCGATTTAGCCCTATTAACATTTTTTTGATGTTGTCATTTCAAAGTGAGCAGCTTTTTTTATCTCTCCCCATTACGTTTTAAATATGCGTATGCACTATAGTATCAGATAGCGAGAGTTCAAGCAAATTTGCATCATAGTTTCTGGACAAAGTATTTAAAGTTGTAATGGGTGTGAATTAGCACTACAGAGCCGTTTATGTGTACAACATCGGTGCCCACGATAAAAGTGGAAAAGTAATTTGGGTTAGTGAATAACTGAATTTTCATCGAAAGTGAGAGGATTTTGTATCTTCGTTTATGTATTTTTTCTGAAATTAATTAATTTTCAAATATGAAATAAATATCTCAATTAAAATTTTGCAAAACCCACTCCATTAGTGAAAAATTTTCACATTGTTAAATACTGTAGTGAAGTAAATTTCGCATTTAGTTTTAACTTGCTACATGAACTAAAAACGCCGAACGCAATTCGTTGATATTTCAAAAGCTGCTAAGCCCTATCCCTGCAATAATTTAAATACTGCAAAATTCCATGAACTTTGCACTTAAATAATTATACACTTCCAATATCAGCATTCTCCAAATCCATATTTTAAACTCCAATGTTTCCTCTATTCCGAGATCTCGATAGATACAATTTAACCCCATCGTTACAATTTAACTACCTCACATAAACGACTCGTTCCGAAACAAGTTTTGATACCCCAACACCCCACCTTATACTCGTAAAAATCCAACCCTATCAAAAATCTTTCTCAAACCCACCTTCCACAACATCTACACCTTCCCCACCGCACCATATCTCCACGCAAAGCACCTAACCAATTCAGCCCTCGCCCACATGGCAAAAGCGTCTCCACTCTCATCCGCAACACACTCAGCCCCTCTCCGCAAAAATCGCACGCTCGCACGGCATCGAAATACCTATACGAGCGCACAAAGGGATTATTATAATATCTCCGCTCCCGCAGCGGGGCCGGCCATCTCTCTCTCTCTCTCGGGCTCGTTGGGAATTCAGCGCATAGTTTGCGGCAGCGACTGCGAGCCTCGTCTGCAAGGATAAATATTAAGCGCTCGCGCGCGCGCGTCGATTGCGCGGCTCGCTGGCTCATGACTAATTCGAGAGGAGGATACGTTTTAGCTATATAATATACGTACGCGCGCACGAGGGAGAGAGGGATCGCTATTATTTTTGCATTTGCGATGGAAGCGATCGCGATGCCGCCGACGACGACGAGGTGAATTAATTTTGGCGGGTGTGTGGGTGGGTAAAGAGTTGTGGGTCCAGGTTGCTTGAGAGTATGGGTGGGGTGAATTAATAGGCGTGTTTGTGCGTGGTTGCGTTGAAGGGAAGAAGTACGCGGTTGGAGTGGCGTTTAAAAGGTGTTTTAAGGAGGTCCGAGCGGCATACTAGTCAAAACAGTAACTTTTGGAAAAATGTTATTCAATAGAGAAGTTTATGACAATGTATCATGTTAACAAATTAAATATTTAAAAAACTTTAAATATTCATATTTATATCAAACGCATATTTATCTTATTTCTTTCTGAAAAGATCAATATAGACCTTGATTTGACTCTAACCTCTAAGGTGATTCTCTGTTTTCAGTACTTTTTTGCGTTATTCTATAAATATCTCTCTAAAACGCCAGGCAACCCTATTTTTGTATTGTATGCACATAAAATTGGAAAGCTAAAGATTAATTTGATACTTTAATAATCTAGAAAAGTTTCCTACAAATGCATGAATTTTTTATTTCAAACGCGAAAAATGCGTTTTCTGCATATTAAACGGGCTAAACGGGCGAACTTTAGAATTAAATATCTTTTCAAAATGCAAGGCAACCTATACTGAAAATTTGTCTCTGGATTCAAATAATCTTTATTAACAATTACAAAATAGATTTAGGTCTTAAAGTTTAAAATTACTTTTCGCTCATACCCCCTTAACGTTAAGGTGGGCTGACGTTGATTTCAAATAAAAATAGGTATTCGTTTATTGGTGAATTGTTTGGAAAGCTGGATGTAGGTATAGGTAATTTATTTGTTTCTTATAACTAGATGATTGTTGATTGTTATCAAATTTCATATTGCTTATGTAATTTAATAATTAAAGGCGAATTGCTTTAATGTTTAATATATTAAGAACATTTTAAGTTGTTAGATTTAGAATTTTCAGAGTTAAATCTTATTGAAACTTTACGGAACTTGCAGGAAATATCGGTTAAAGTATTTAAAAAAGAACTCTATTTTAAGGTATATATTAAAATTAAAATTAATAAATAAATTAAAACCTTAAAATCGGTATATAACCTTCTTTAATCATGCCAAAAAGTTACCAAAGTTTTAATGCTGCTGGACAAAATGATGAAATTCATTGAAAATTGGTCCTCTTTAAAATAAACTTCATTTATTACTATCTATCAGTCAGAACAGAACAGAACTTATGCATTTACGGCACTTAGACAAAATTTGCATAATTCTTATTGACAACCAGCTTGAAGGCTTTTAAAGATTGCCAAGTGCAAATTACACCCTCTGGCTGAAAATATCTTGGCCTAGTTTCAGTGCGGTAGCAGCGCGCTTTAATTCCTGCTTTTTGAAAAGCGTGGTGAGATAAACCGGTTCGTTCATACTTACTATTTTATAAATGTTGGATTGCTGTACTAATCCTAAAAGACAATCACGTACCAAATTAGCGCTATGCGATACTCATCTATTATCAATATTCTCAAGACGTTGTAAAAAAATCGTCCAGATCTTGCTAATTAAACAATTTTTTAAATGTTTCAAACATCTGAAGTTAAAAATTGCAATATTCAAACTGGTAGATCTACAAATAATTTTTGAATCGATATTCTGGATAAAATGACATTTTGAATTTTGCATTTTCGATTTAAGATTTATAATCAGTTATGCTAAACATCTTTCCTCGTCAAACTCTGTAAGTACTCTTGATAATTCATGGTTTTACAAACGATCCTATTCAAGATCACAATATGCACGATGAATTTGGGATTAATGTAATAACCTACACTAATGACTATATATAAATTAACAAATAATTTGTTCAACTACTCCAGCTCAACCACTTAAGTAAACATGGTTCAAGTGGGTGATCCGGTCAAATGTCAGCTAACACTAACGATTATTGCCCGTATTATTGATACCCTTCAGTATCCACTTGGCAAACGATATTACGAAAAAGGATCACGCTAAACCACGTGTCACCCCCTCCACAACTAACAACATCACCTCAATCCCAAAATCATCACCCAATCACTCTTCAACCTCACCCAAACCCAACGCACATACGAACCCACCAAACTCTTATCCCCGACAGTCACCCTATGCCGCACACTACAACAAGTACAAGCACGCATATCGATTCCCACCGCA
This sequence comes from Gastracanthus pulcherrimus, assembly GCA_949152435.1. Taxonomy (NCBI): domain Eukaryota; kingdom Metazoa; phylum Arthropoda; class Insecta; order Hymenoptera; family Pteromalidae; genus Gastracanthus; species Gastracanthus pulcherrimus. The sequence continues at coordinate 25,412,796 of OX424574.1, read as the reverse complement.
CTCGCGCCTCCTCCTATGCGCCCTTTATGAATTACGAATCCCCGCGAAACCCGTATTATACTACCTCCACGCTAGAATCGACTCCCCACACCCCCTCCTCCTCCTCCTCCCTATTTTATTCTCTCGAGTATTCGCTAGCAGCGGTAGCGGCGGTGCAAACCGATCGTGCAGCCGCGCGTCTCCGAAACCGAGAGAGCTCGCGTGTCCCCGCTTTGGGACCTCGTGCAACATTAATCGCAGTTGTTGCTGGCGCCGCTACTGCTACTGCTGCTGCTGCAGCGCTCTTTGTGTTGAATTTGTGAAATCTCCGCGGTAGCTGGGCGGATGAATGAATTCTTCATGCGGCCGCGTGCTTTTGGCGGTTTTCCGCTTTTTACGATGAGGCTGGGAGAGGTATGTGTGTGGGGGGGATTGAGTTGGGAAAGGCTTTAATAAGGGATGAGGTGACATTTTCGGGACGATTGGAAACGTTTATAGATTCATTTGTTGCACGGGTTGGTTTTCTTTTTTCTCTTTTTACGAGGTGCTTTTTAATTGTTTGAGTGGATTGACGGCTTTGCATGATTGATGGGCTTTAATTTGGGGTTGGTGAACTCCGAACTCTGGAAGGTGAGACTATTTATATATTTAATCTTTCGATTTTCAAATGAAGTGTTCCTTGAATGTACTAATGTCAACGGTCTTTTATTAAAAGTGTTTGGAAATTTTCATTGAAACGGTATTTAGTAATGGTTTTGTTGAAGATTAAAAGCTAGTAACAGTTAATACTATTCATACATCTCGTTGTTTTATGATTAATTTGAATTAGTAACATTCGTATATTCCAGTCGGATGGTTTTGAACTTATTCTATTGATCACGCTCTTCGAATGCTCTTTCTGTGTCATTCTATCTTTTATCTTTCTCTTTGCATTTGAAATTTTATTCCAACATTTTCAAACTACTCTATGTACTATTAATCCTTTTATATAGAAAACCTGGCCTTCAGATAGTATCTCTTTTTTTATAGCCAATGAATTCTGCAGTCCACTTTTAAATCTCGAATCTATCACGGTTCTATAACATTTCATTCAAAAAGTATTCCACCACGTTTACATTCTTTACAAAACTTTCCAAACGAACTAAACGATTGAAAAGCATCGAGCCAAACCTTTTACAGCCAGTTATACGTCTCTCTTAATCTCGAGTGTGTCGTACATAACCCTGCCACAAATTTGAGCTGGGCTCGCGCGATCATTCCCAGAATACGTGAAAAATATCGAAGCTATTTTGAGCCGAGAAAAAAAGGGAATCCGCACACAATACAGCCATCGGACCGTGAAAGGACGACAGAAAGAAAAAGAACGGCCAAACAAATTGCCTCATCAACTACGTCGTTTGCGCGCTCGATCGCTCATTTTTTTCCGGCCCCTGCGCGCCACCCCCCGCAAAAAAAAAAGAGCTCGCACGCACTCGCTTTCTAAAAAAGAGAAAAAGCGAAAAAATGAGCCGCTCACGCCATCGCCCCGGCGATGGCAGGCTCGCAACGTGAAAAATTACCTCGGATTAAGTCGAGCGCGGTATGGCTCGCGCTTCGTGAAAGGCGGCGGCGGCCGGCTTCCGCCAATGAAGGTGTCAATGCTTTCCCGAAAATATTTTGCAGGGACGGTGGCAGCTCTATAGCTATCTCCTGCCTTTCTCTCTGTCTCACTCTGCGTCTACACGTTGTACAGTTTTATGTCCTGACTCCGCGTAGACTTTAATAGCGTTTCGCTTTTACTTTTGTCGTGGAATGACGTTAGGTACTCTATTTATGTTAACAAAGCTCAATTACTAGTAAAAAGTGCAGAATAATTAACAGCGTGCTATAGGTCTACATTATGGACCGAATTTTTTAGGAAAAACTATGTATATCCTAATCAATTCTCTTATTTGGGATCGTTTTATTTTTGAAAAATATTGGGTTGGCAATTCCAAAACGTTCAAAATGGACTAAATGTAAAATATTATGTTCAGCCCCCGAAAGTTTTGTTTTGTAAAAATTATGCATCCGAATGTATTTTCCTTCTTAGGGTCGCCTTATTTATTTACTGATAAAGGTCGAAAATTCGTATAAAATAGCTGACTTTTTTATTTCACATAGGAACCGTTTTTGCAACTTTCAGATCTTCATTTATTCGAATGTAGAGCGGTCTTGAGAATGAGAATCGATTCTGAGACACAGTTTCTAGAAAAAACGAAACTAAAATTTAGCTAGAAATCAATTACGATTTTATTTAAGATTCTATACCAATCTAATTACTACCACTCTAGTAGAAAATTGACTAGAGCAGCTGGTTCGCACGTAAACTTTATTATCAAATTGCCCAGTTGACAGAGGCATTAAGACATTAGAAATAGTCTAACACAACATTTTATTGTTTACAATTTGTATTACAATTTATGTTGTTATTTCGACAAATACATTAGTAAATTGCGAAACTTTGGGCTGCTGTGAGATCTATACGTATCGTATATCTAAAGTACATTTAAAACGTATCCTTTAGTGTTAATTAAAATTAATGACTTATATTGTACCAAACTCTTCACCGGTAAAAATGTCGTTTTAGTAAAATTTCTAGTCAGAAACTGATCAACACTTTTACCAAGGCAGTATTCCTGCCAGATTTGTCCATAAACCGTTAAGTATAAAAATACTCTATTTCAATAAAAATCAGCTAGTTTCTGGGCTAGAAACCCTCTTAGATTTCCAGCCGGGTTGGAGACGGGGCATTAGCCGCATGCTCGGTGGCAAACGCGGGCATTGCGGGAAACCAACGAAAACACAGTTCTCTCGCTCCCTCTCTCTCTCTCTCGGGCGAGATAAAGTTCGTTTTTGTTTACACAGCGACGGCGGCGTCGGCGGCGGCGCACGTGCACACCAGGCATAGGCACAAAGGCCTTAATGTATGCCAAACAAAAACAAGCGGCCTCCGCGCCGCGCTTTTACCTGCGCATATATAGCGCTCGCACCGCTGCCTTTTGTTTACCTCATAAACTGCAGCAGTAGCAGCGAGCCCTTCACACACACACACACACGTAATGGAGAAAGAAAGAGACGCGAAAGAGGAGAGAGAGAGAGAGAGAGTCTCTATCTTTTCGTCCACGGTGACGGCGTTGTTATGTGAGTTGGGTATACATACGTAGAGTTTGAGCCTGGCCGTGGCGTATATTTTCTCCTCAAACATGACTTTATTAGAGGGATATGCGCACGCGGGAGGGGAACAATAACAGCGTGGCCGCGTTCGAATTCGCGCGTGTGTATTAAGGTATGTGTGAATTGCCTGGGTGAGGATTCTGCGTCCCGGGAGCGCGTGCTGTTTGTTTGGAGTATCGAGACGCGACGAGAACGTCCGACGTTTCGTTTCTTTATTTTTGTTTTTCCATTTTGGTTTGATATCGATTTTTACAGGACGACGATGAACGTTTTTTATTTGCTTGAATTTTTATATAGAATGTTATTTATTCGAGATAGCAAGGTTGGTGGACTGTGTAACTTGCAAAAGTAGAATAATTCAGAGTTACGAATTATTCAGAAGTCTGCGTCGTTAATTTTTAAGATTTAAGATGAATATACAAAAAATACTAGATTTTATAGGTTTACTATTTTCTGAAATACAAAAATATAAAGTTAAGAATTAAAATTTAAAAATGAAAATCGCGAGAAAAAAGTCACGAAACACGTTTATTTTAAAATGCACTTTAAAATATTTCCGCAATACTTAAGTTGATGTAATCAATAGTTCGTTTTACTAAAAGCCTCGCTAAAAGCAGTTGTTTAGCGTTGCAGTAAAATAGAAAATCTTATTAAAAATTTGCTAATCCCAAATAAATCGTGTATAACTAGAGTGTTTAATTACTGTCCTCAATCAGTTTTTTTTGTCGTAGCATTTGCAGCTTTAAATTAATTAGTAAAAAAATGTATTTTATCGTAAGCCCGTATACCTCTAGTGAACTGCTTAATACATTTGCGATATTACTGCAGGTATCTTTGAAAAGGTATTTAGAGTGGTTTCCAAGAAAATTGCTTTCTCGACGAGCATGTTTAATGGATTGGACTAAAACTGCATCTTTCCGAAAATATGAGTAAAATAAGAATGGGTATGTGAATATTTTTTAATGAAATTGGATGTAAACATCAGATACACAATAGTATATTGTGTAACGTGGGGGAAAAGTAGGCTTTTTTCGCCCGCGTGTGAGGTTTGCAATACGAGTCGAAGGCGAACAAGCGCGAGCTGAAGACGTGTACTGCAAACACACAAGTATGAGTACAGTAGTAAAAGGTAACAAGTAGATCGAGATGGATTGAGTCAGACGCACGGGCGTTACTACTTATTCTTGCCGACAAAAATAATACTGGTGTAAAAATTGCTTTGTGCCTTATAGTAACATCGAACCAACTCCTAAAAATAAGAAGTAATTAACTATTAAGTACCCAACGCATGACGTAAATTTTACTAAATTGGAGTTCTTTTTTTTAGCAAAACGTTGTAACACTAAACTATAACCTCTACGCGCAACAAAGAATTATACACAATTAAAATAATATTTGTGATTTGCCTCGTTTTCCAATTGTAAATACGCCATCTAAGTACCAAATCATTAGAATTAAAATTGCACATTTTTTCTCTCACCAAAACGTCATCTCAAGAATTACAAACCAGTTAAAGCACATTTTTTCTTCTCAACTCAGGTTAAAAAGAGAAAACCCAAATTGAAACTGCGCACGCCCAACTACTTAAACACGCGCACCGTGCACGCCATAATTATACAAAAAAAGAGTGCGCTTGCAGAAAAACTCCAAACCCCAGCGTGCGTTAAAAATTAAAGCAAACTGCGCGACTCGATGCATACACAGTCCTTGCACATCTCGAACCGCACTTAGCCCTCCACACACACACATCCACGTAACGTAAAACTGTAACTCCGCAGAGTGCGAGCAGTGTCGGCTGGGCTTTTTCCGCGGTTAAAAAGCCGCCGCTGCTGCCAGACGAGTTAAAGTGGCGCGAAAGGGGATTTGGCTCGGCAATAACGAGAAGGAGAGCCGCGGCGCGCAATTATACGCCGCCGCGCCGCAGTATATGACAAGTCGCGCTCCGAAACTTCGTGGACCCGTCTTCTTTTTGCGCGTTTTATTTCGCGAGCGAAAGAGCCGGCCGTTAATCGGAAATTACCGAGCGCTGAAAGGTTATAGAGAGTGGAATGGATAGGGACGGTGGGAAAAAGGAGGAAAGAGGATGAAGGTTAAGAGGAAGATGTGAGGAGAGAAATTAGAGAGTTGGACGACAGAATGGATAAGACTTTTTGTATGATTAGTTTGATAAAGAGATAAGGTGAATGATAAACAGTACATGTATGCTGCTTGTTCTTATATGTAGATATGTAAACCCTCCGTATCAAATGTTGAATATACATACGAACGCGTATCAAATTATTGAATATACATACTCCAATGTGATTGCTCGAAAAAAACCAAACAAATATAACCAATCATGCTGTGTCATTTTAGATATTTTAAATTCGCGTTTCGCAAGTAAAATTGTGCTGAGGGGGGTGTATGGATACGCGTGATTGAAGTGGATGCATTTGTAAAGTTTGAAAGCAGGCTCCGATGTATTCATGCAAAGGAATTTTTCTTACGGAATTTATTTCGTAGTACAAGGTACAAATATTTCTGTAAAAGCTTATACTAGCCAAAAGAATATTTGCTGGACTTTCAGAATGTTTGCGTATCTTTTGCTGTATATATATTTAGGTATCTATGCAATTATATTAAATACTAAACAGTATACAATCATACATTTATATACTTATGCAACTTTAAATGTGAGCAAAAATAACTATTATTACGGTATAAATGGCAGTTTGGCGGCTGCTCTCTAGAGGCGATTTGAAAATGTGCTCCTAGTTGGTGGGCAGGTTTATTCAGAAGTGGTGAGGCCTAACACTAAAAAGATTTTTACTTGTTACACATCATGAACTAATGCTGGACAGTTTTTGCAATACTTAAAATCTCCCACTAATTTGCTATTTTTTACACTATACTTGTAAGGAAAAATGACTTTTTCATCAAATATTTTCGGCATTTTATAATAAAAGCATTCTTCTTCAAACGATTATACAAATATGGTATTAAATTATGTTATGTAGAAAACATTTTAGCTTTTTTTTATCTAGGCCTCACAACTCCTTAAGTGAACCTCTTACATTTATAGTAATAGCTATTTTACTTTTATAATAAGAGTCTAATAACTGTTCAAATTGCTTACTTACAAGGAGAGTCCACACCTTCCAGGTCACAGAATTCGATTTAACTTTAGGAGGTATTTTTGTACCTAACAGTAAAGCCTAGCACTCGCAAATTTTTCCAATGGGCCTTTTTTTCTCCAAATATAAGTTATTAACAATCGAATATAATGACTGGAAATGCATGAATATTGGACGGAACTTAATTGTTATGAATTCTATGATTTTTCACATATCTTTAGTCACCATTTCCAATTGTTAATAACTTTTTCTCGGATTAATATTTTTATGTGCAACAAAGCTTAAATTAAAGCTCTTTTTACCTAGTTTTATTGTGTTTTAGAGATATTTTCTGCTGTAAAAACATGCAGAGTTACGTTGAGAAGACGTTTTTTTTACTATAAGTATACGCATTTGGGGTATAATGACTTATATCTTGAGAAAAAGGCCCTTTAAAAAAAGCGACGGGAGCTACGCTTCATTTTTATGTACAAAAACACCTAAAGTTTCATCAAACTTCGTGACCTGGAGGGTGTGGACTCTTCTTGTTAAGCATGCAATATACTTTTTTTCAATATTTAAATATCTTCATTCATGAAATCTGATTGCGACAGTTAATGTCGATATATGGCCGTCTGGTATCGGTAATTTTTCAAAAATGTTCAAAATCTTATTTGTTAGATACGTTTGTAATCTAAAAATTATTAAATCTTAAAATCAAAATCACAGGTTTTCTAAAAGAAGTTAAAATATATAGCTTTATACGTGGAAAATCTTGGTAACATTATAAAACGCACCTAACACATACAATTTCAAATTGTTCCTGATTCATCCAAAACTCCCGATCCACCCAAAAACTCAAAGCTCCCTTTTAATCGTCAGGTCTCCTTCTACCTTCAAACCCCGCTGCACCCACGCTCTACAACTCCACGATAAAGAAATCAGCTACAACAGAGAGCGCGCGAGCGGTCGGTACTTCCCCTGAAAAAGAAAAAATAGAAAAAAATACCGTCAAGCCGGAAGCAACCATGCACTCCCTCGCTCGCTGCTACACAGTATACACAAACCTGCACACGCTGCGCGCCGCCCGGTACGAAGCTCGTATAACGCGCTCAACGTGCAGCGCAGCCTTGCGTTTCCGCCAGAAACAGAAGCGGAAACCAGCCTTAGCGGAGCGCCCGGAGAGAAAAAAAAAGAAAGAAAGAAAGAAAGAACGCAACTGGCGGAAACGGGCTTGACCGCCTTTCCTTTTTGAGCTCAGCCCAGGCGACCGATTTCTCTCCCTCTCTGCAACGAGAGTCGACGAGAAAAAAAGGAAAACAGTCGAGTGTGCGCACGGCAGTTCGGTTCGGTGGAGAGAGAGTGTATTTGAAAAATCCGCGGCGACGACTTTATACGCGCGGCGTGGAAAAAGTTTACGCTTAATTAAGGCTCGCGATTGCTGTGGCCTGTTTTTTTTTCTTTTATATGAGGATTATTAGCGCGGTCGCGCGGAGTTAGGATGAAGGATCTTGGAGGAGGGAGTGAATTTTACTCTGCGTAGTCTTTGATATGGGAAATATTGCGAGTTGGCTGGGCGAGGTTTGAACGTAGAAGACGAAGTTTATGTATAGAGGGAGTTTACAGGTGTATATAGAGGCGCGTGAGCGCGAGATGGGTGTATATAGCTCAAGGCTTTTTAATTATACCGCGGGCAGGATTGAGCGCTGAACGGTAATGAAATTTTAAACGGCTTAGTGGTTTTCATATTCCGGTGGGGATTTGTTTGATTCTTTTTTTAGTTTGTTTATGTGTTTCTTTTTTAATGCGCGCGTTTACGGCGGAGATAGGAAGTCATGGAAGGAGATGATCAATCAATTAAGCGCTGTTTTGACTTTAATATAACTTTATTATGTTTTTATTAAATCGTATAGACCTGTAAACGTTTTTTAGTTATTTATTACTTAAAAGGATAGTACAAATTCATACGCGCTGTAACCGATTTTTGAATTCACCAGAATTTACATGCAATGAAGACACAGAGACATTTATTTAATATAGATATTTTGTTTATCATAATAATTCATCTATAACTATCGCTTGTACGTTTAATATTTTTAAATCAATGACCTGTGATTTTGACGTGATAAATATATGCTTTAAAATTATAAATATTTAAATTTTTATGAGGATACTCGCTTAAAATTTGGACGGATCAGAAAAATATTGGTAAGAATGAACATACATATTCATGTTAAAATTCATTGTGATTTGCATAATAATATCGATTATAGCTTGAGCATAATTTTTACCATATTTCCTGATATTTCGTGAATAATTTAAATATATGATTGGTAAAATATGTGCTGTTGACTTTTTAACACGGAGTACATATTATTAGGAATAAGGATTAATTACTGCTGATTTGTACTTTCGGAATTCTTTATTATCTAACAATACGTAATATTCTTTATACGTTTTAACCCGTTAAGGACGAAACCCTAAAAAATGTGAAAAGAAATTTGCATAATAATTTGAAATGCGTTTTAGCCCTTAACTACTATACATGATTTTAAAAAAAAAATTCAGTTCATTTTTTTAGTTTTCTCGGTTTTTATGCGACCAAGTGTAACTTAGGCCCACCATACAAAATTGGTGAAAAAACGCTAAAATCTTATGGGTCAAAAATAAACCATACGTCCCTAACAGGTTAATTAATTACTCCAAATAGTGAATATTACACCGTTTCACAATTACAAGTATAACTTCAAAATTGATATAACTTTGTGCTTATTGATATCGATGAATTTATTTATTTGGAACATATGTAAAGACTTCGATTTTTTTTTCATTAGACTATGCTTTTTGAAGCAAAATTGACTGATATTTTCCATCTAATGACCGTTATTTATCATTCTCATTTCTACAAAGACAGCGCTTCGAAATTCAGAAGTTTCTCATCAAAAACAGCTTGCGACATCCATTAACCGCACCCCAAACCCCTCAAAAAATCACCACGTCGACCCTTCATAACACAATATACACCGGCCCATAAAACATAGCCGCAAGGACATTACGGCGTGCCAGGCAGAGCCGCCGAAATTCTCCGCGTGCGAGGGCGCGTGTAATTTCCAGCAGAGCCTCTAAAACAGGACTTTCGCATGCCCTGCACACACATGCATTTAACTCCCCAACCACACATGCATTTAACGCCCACACACATGCATGCACACAATAGACACATTACACACACACACACACACACCCATATACACACGTATATGGGCGATTCCGCATCACCTGGTCCCATTTAAGCATAAAAAGTAAAAATCGTCGATTTTTATCTCCTGCCTGTATTGATTCCACTGAGTCTAAGAGACGTTAACTTATTAATTAATTAAAATCAATTTATAGTTAGTTTGATTTTTTGTTTTTCTTTTTGACCGGAGAATCACCGAGAATCACGCGGTGTAATTAGTTTTTCATAGAAAGGATCGAAAATTTCATTTTGACAATATTTTTCATAGCGTGCTGCGAAACTGACATTTTGCACTTTAAAACTGCTTTTGTCGCTCGGAGACTTAACATGCCAACATTTCTGCATAAATCATAACGTATATTTTAAGAATCCATCATTAAATGGTACTTTATAGCAAACTACTGTACGTTTTAGTATATAGTTAGTGTCGTTACCAATATTTTATTGCTGGATAAAGTATATGTATCTTGTTTTAATAATACAGAGCGGTTTTCGCGTTTATAGTCAGTATATAGAAATGTATATTACACTTATTATTACATACGTATATTCCGCTAGTTTATACATATTAATGCTTATTGTATGTAGTAAAATATAGCTTCCGCTAGATATATACATATTAATATACATACTGTATATTATGTATAGTTTGCAATATATGTAGAGGGATTTTTTCACCTGTAAATTAACATTTGCATATATAGAATACCATTTTATACCGAACTTTGAATTTTGGACATATTATGGAACTGATATTTGAGAAATATTTTACAAATTAATTTTAAAATATAGCACGTATATTACTTTCTTGCTTTTTACAATACGAGTTGGTTATGCTATACATCTATCAAAATTAAGGGAATATTTGATTTCAAATGTATAGAGCGAGGTCGTACAATATAAATGGCCGTAGCTATTTCGGCTATAAATTTTTATTAGATCAACAAAAATTGATTTTCCAAAAAAGGATTTATTCTTAGAAGGACTCTTTTCAAAGAAGAAAATTAGCTTACGTCAAATATGATTAGAAAAATTATCTATCTATGAAAGTGCAAAAGTGACTTTAAGCGATTTTAAGATATTTATAAAAATGGCATCCAGTATGAAAGCTTAAAGCCAATTACAACTATAGTTTCTAATTAGACCCTCGATCATCGATTTCCCAAAAAAGAGATTTATTCTTTGAATAGCCCTCTGAAGAGAAAAATGTGTGGAGTTCAAATTTAATGAACATAATTATTTATCTATTAAAATAAAAAAGTGATGACTTTGAGCTTCCGTAAATAACTCTTGACTCCCTAAAAATTAATATCTGCTAATCAGTTATCTGCGCGATAACCTTGGCACATTGGCATATATAGTATATATTTAAAATACCGGCTGCAGACTACGCTTACTAAAACCACACCTGCTAGCCCAGAACTAAAAACTGTTCATACCGAAAGCGTGTTCATCCTGGACGACTGTCTCCTAATCGTCCAATGACCTATAGAGCGGCCTGAGTGGGCACAGTTCCGCCAGAATCACCCATATACAACACACACACACACACACACACACACACTACCTTACAGAGCGAAACAGAAAGAGACGGAGCGAGAGCATATAGCAACACCGGAGAGCGCGCGACTTCCAACGCGCCGCGTATAGCGCTGCGGGCCTCTAAAATGTATGCTCGGCAGATCAATCAGGATTAATTGAGTTACGGTTTGTGGTTCTGCGGCGGGCCAATAACCGCAAGGACATCCGTATACGGCGGTCGCGCGTCAGCAACGCCGCGTCGCGCTGCCGCTGCTGCACCTCGTGCGAAACCCCACCCCACCCGTACAGAAATGCAGCTATCCGCAAGTTTCACCGAGCGACACTGCACACGCGCGCGCGGAAAATGATCCCTTGCGCGGTGAGATAGGGTGTAGCGTTTTGGATGGATAATGGAATTTTTAAGGGGGAATGTAGAGGCTTACGGAGGTAAGAAATATAAGCGTATGGTCTGGTTTGAATTTTTCGATCGATTGATTAAGTTGAATATAGTTTTAAAGAGGTATAATAGTTAGAAGGCAGGATGCCCGTGGCATTTGAGGGAACGTATGAAACCAACACCATTGTTTAAATCTCGTTTAGATATGATTTAAAAAAATTAAATAAACCCTCCAAGTGCGGGGAAAGCTATAAAAAATAATATATATGGATTAATGCCATTTAAAGCAATGTATAAAGTCTAACCATATTCGGGAATTTCTACTTAACTTTCCGACTTTTTTATCACGTTTTTCTGAACTTTCCCCACACTAGGGGGTTAATTTTTTTTTAAATATTGATGTTTTGACGAGCTCTGAACAATGGTAGGTATTGATTTAATACGTTCTCCTTTATCAGATCAAATATTATAAATCCGTAGGCATCCTCCTTTGTTTTCCTATTACTAAATATTTACAGAATAAAGAAAGTTTAGAGAGTTTGAAGTTTCTATACTTAAATGAAAAAGAATTTCAAACTTATAAACTTATTTTACCTAAAAGAAATATACTTTTGAATAACGTTAGCTAATATGAAACAAAAATTGCGTGAGGAGGTAATTTTCAGCTTTTTCAAATTCATTTGAACCAAATTAACTATTTTTATTATTTTATAACTTTGACGTACACTGTACATAAAGCACGATATACAGGCATTATTCGTAGACGTAAAACCATTTTGTGAATGTAAGGCTATATTTGTAAAAGTAAGGTATTAAAATATAAAAAATCTTAAGTCAGTCCAGCTAAAAGCTAACTATATTATAATGTGATGGGCCCGTCGATATTTTTTCATCTTAGCTTTACCCTACATGGCGTAATATGACCTCTCGCACTTATGGAACGGCCATTGGGTTATTGGGTTATTTTTTAAAGAGGTTATATTTTCAACTTTTGTTTGCATAATGGATACGACGTATTGATTATGTTCACGAAGATTGATTTACTTTTACTAAAAGGCTCTCGTAATTCACGCCAAATAATCCACCCAAACATATTCACAGTACATAACAAACGTTTATTTTGGTTGCTAGAACCTTGAAACGTGTTTCTATGACGTGTTCAGAAAAGCTTTCTTTTCCTTCTACAAAGTTTCCTCTATATAGTAATGTGGTCATCTGAAAGAACTTTGGTTCCCAGGAAATATATATTGTATTTCGGGAACTTTGCAAATTATTAGAACTTCAACTCTAATGCCTGGTAGGTTATTTGTCAGAATCTGTTTTAATGGGAAATTCGTGTTGTAAGTGCCTCAGAAACTTAATACTAGCTTAGCCGAGACTTTCTTTCTGTATTATTCACTGCACGTTGCCATAGCATACGCCTTGCTGTTGATCTTTTAGAAATCAGTCTAACTAGGAATTTTAAAGTACGTTGCTCGAAATTTACAATTTCAAAACTGCGCAGTGTCACCGTTGATTAACTCCGTTGATTGCCTTTCACGATGAATCACCATTCTAGGCTAGATAATTCTTCTATCTTTCACAGTCCAAAACCATTTTAATACTAATATGTCATTCATAGAAACGAGAATACAAATGTTATTATTATTATTATACACCATCAGAACGATAAGGGTTAACGAAAGTTGCAATTTTCGTATAGAAGGCGTAATAAAAGGAATTCTCTTCTATTAATTACGCCAATGTAAACTTCCTCATGTTTCATGCTCGTATTCTAAAAACAAAGTTCTTCTCATAAATCTCAAAAAGGAATTCTATTTACCACAAGATTATTCGGTTCAGACAAAAAAACACTTTTCCAACGAACTCTTTCCAAGCGCAATCCGTACAGTATAACACAGACGGACGATATACACCGCTGCCCGCTTGAGCATTTTACGCGCGTGTACAAGTGGAGTAGCCCAGGCATTGGGTCAGGCGGCGCGCGTGGGAAGTTGCAGCTGTGTGTGTGTGCCCCGCCGAGTCGTGGGTATATACGGATTCGCGTGAGCCGCCGCCGGAGTGCCGAGGGGTGCTGGCAGCGATTGATGGATTTCGGGCGTGGAATATGATGTCGTAGAGGTTCATTGGATCGCGTTACGGCGGAGGGGTTTCCATTTTGATTGGGTCGTTTTGTTACTTTGACCCGGGCTCTTGCGTGTATGTGGTAATGATTTTGCGGGGAATGTTCCGAGTGCGGGGTGTAGAAATTAACGCGAGGCTCTGTTTTGCGTAATGTAATGTAGTAAAATACTTGATGAGGCTTCGCGCGTGATATTGATGTTTGTACACTGAATGTGAAATTTGTAGATTTTATGACTTTTTGGGGTATGATTTATTTGATAGTTTCGGTCTGGTAATAAAATATATTTGGAAAAATGTGCACTTTGTAATTATTGAAGTGAAAGACTAACTCAAACTGCGTTGGGTGACCGTGTATTTACATTTTTATGTCAGGTTCTGATTTCAAAAATTTTAGAGATTAAAGAAGCTATGATTTTCTTTGCGTAACTATCCGTTTAGTAGGCAAGTAAAAAATAAATAAATAGTAAATAAATAAACAATTATACAAAGAAACATTGTATATTTGATATAAATATATTTCTATATCATATTATAATACACCTTAATCCTTTATACTTTAGAAGTCACCAATTATTCTAAAAAAGAATGATCTAACTCGCAATAAACAAAGAAGAAATGGAAGGTTCGATAGACCACTTCTGAATCTAGATTCGTCTGTTTAAACATTGCTTGATACAAAATCCTGTATTCGGTCATTTTAGACATGGTAAGCTGAAACCAAGTCAATATCCCATTAGATCTATACAACATTTTGAGGAATTCGTGAAATAAATATTGTCCCCTTTGATCCCCTCAGGGGTTGAGTTTAGAAAATTTATTTTCTTGCTAGGCGTTTAAGAGTACACACTATGGAAGGTAGTCTTCCTGTATTAAACTTTTTTTTTGCCTTAATAATTTTTAAGTATAATTAAATTATTTAAATCACTGTCATATCAAATCATTAATACTAGAAATTAAATAAACATAAGCCAATAAACTAATACATTCAATTTAAAATCGAAATAATTTCTAATAACAAGTTATTAAAATTAAATATACTCCCCGAAACCACAGCGACGTACAAAAATACCCCTTCAAAACACACCCCCGCATAATTTCACAATAATTCACACACCCACACAGCTTGTTTCTCTGAAATTAGCGCTACACATCCCCTCATATTCCTCCCTAGCGTCGCTGTATATACTTCAGGTGTGCGTTTCCCCGGACACGTGCACATGCCTCGTTATTCGCCCTGAGCATGACCGGTGGCGCCATCCAAACTTTGGCAACTCGGGGGGTATATTCCACACACACACACACACATACACACATACACACACACACACACGCACGCACACACGCACGCACACACGCACGCACACACACACGCACGCACGCACACACGCACGCACACACACACGCACGCACGCACACACGCACACACACACACATATATATATATATATATATATATATATATATATAGTAATACTTTGAAGGCTCCTTTTATTACTATATTCCGTCACCCCATGCGCTGCTCTCGTTTCTTTTATCCCCTCCAAGCGGATGCTCACAGCGAATACGCCCGCTCGCTCCTGCCTCGTATTTACGCGGGCGGGCGGGCGCGCGCGAGCGCGATATCGTGAGCTATTGTGTCGCTATACGTTGAAAGGCAGTCCGCGCGAGGTCCAGATATGTCAAGCGCGGGTAGTAATAGGGCTCGTTGGCCTACACGCCGGGGCTCGTTCGTTTCACACAGCGAAGCGCCCAGGCTGCGCAGCTATACCCCTCCGAGACAGAGAGGTTAGAGAGAGAGAGAGAGGCAGTACAAACCGACGAGCAAAAGCGCCGACCAAAGAGAGACGAAACTGCGCACCGTCGCTCGGTCAATGTCTCTCTCCGTGTGCCTGTGTGCGCTAGATGGACGGTGTGTACAGGTGCAGGCCGGAGTGGACGAAGGAGACGAGGGTGAAAGAGAATGAGGAAGAGAGAGACAGAGAGAGAGAGAGGGAGTTGTGTGGCGAGGTGTATATATGTGTGTGTGTGTGGGCGCGTTTTCGGTCAGTTAAAGTTCGTTGCGGTAAGTCCCGGGTAAATATTTTGGACACGCCGGCGCGGTGGCGGGAATCGTGTTATTCTCTCGGTGGGCTAATTCGACAGGTTTCGAAAATAATCAAGTTGAGATTTACATTGTGTGGTGGGTGTATTTATCTTGCATTAATTATTTCGAGGTAATGCTGGTGTATTGTGGGGCTCGGAGTAACGAGACAAATTTAACTTTCACGGAAGAATTTTTGAATATTCATGAGGTAATTTACTGCTGATCGGAATTCAGATTACATCCGTCGGATAGTTTGAAAATGTGATTAACGTGGATAGCGAATTGCGTAATGATGTAGAGGTCAAGTTTTTAAAACGTGCCAAATCAATCGCAGACAATTAGATGAGTGAAAAGCTTTTTTTGATATTATAAATCATTTTGTAATTTACCTCAGTGAAGTTTGAACGTAATACAAGTTCTTTTAAGGGGGCTCCATGGTGAAATTTCTAAAATCTTTGTATTAAATTTTAAAAATCTGGGACTTAAATGGAATATTTGTTATTATCATATGAAGTCACACAGCAATTTTCAGATTTTTTAGTCCATGTATTCAAAGTTATTCAGTATAATGTGTTATTTTTTAGTGAATATTGGCTATATTCAAAATACCCCTCGTGCACACCATATTGTCATACACTTCTAAAAAAATTCTATCATGTTTTCAAAGCTAGTAATAACTAATATTCCTTTTAATTTGACTTAATTATTTATTATATAACTCTGAAAAATATATGTGATTTTGTTTAAAAATTGCTATATAAAAATCGTTATTTTATTAAAAATTGTATTTTAAATAAACTTTAAAGTATCAATTAATAATAAAACGAGCGAATTTTTTTTGAAATTACCTTAAAGAATATATTCTAAAAATTTCCATACATTTTTTAATTTTTGTATGCACGAGGATCAATTTATGTCCAAATTCAGGACTTTGATAAGACCATTCATCAAAAGGTGCGTATGACTTACAAAAAAACTTTTAATTTACAAAATATTTTTTTTAATACATATAATAGTAGTATCGAATAATTTAAATTGTTTCCAATGATAAACAGATGAAAAAGTGAATATTATTAATAGAAAGAAAAGGAATTGAAAATTTTGTCAAAATATAAAAAAGGAAACACCAGGGAGACACCTTAAAGGAGATCTTTGCCAATTTTTGAAGACTCATAAATTACAAACCAAACCTGTTTTTTTCTAAATTTATTACATCAAATAAAGTTATATTATTAAATATGCTTGTTTTGCTAATTAGTCAATGGCTTCATCAAACCAAAGCTGATAAATAGCGCATGAAATGCTTTATGCATTAGAGAAATTTACCAATCTGCTTAAAACTTTATTCAAAGACTTATAAAGATTCCTTTTCAACAAGCTAATGTAAGTACGTATCCAGTAGAACAAGTCGGGTATGGAAAGACACGCATTTAAAATAATATTACTTTTTATTTTTTCTTCCATACAGTGCTTTAAATATCAAAAATATCAAAAATAGATATTCTTGATATTCTGAATAAATCACGTCTAATAATAGATTATTATTTTATCCTTTTTCTTAAAAAAATATCTCTTTTAACATGTCGTTACAAATATAATTACACAAAATACGTTAATATTGCTTCAAATACCAAATCCCTTTGAAATATCGCGCGCAACTCATACTCCACCCCAAATCAAATTCAGCAGCCAACGATCCTGTTAAAATTCCAGCCAACTCCCACTCTCCCTCTCCCTCTTCACCGCCCGTCAACGCAACTGCAGCCCGTCGCAATGTCCCCGACGCGAAAAAAGACGCAACAAATCCAGCAAAACCTCTCACCGCACACGGAAACAGAAGCACAGCGAGTGCACGCTGTTGGAGGCGCTGCGAAAGAGATAATGCAAGGCAGCGCGCTGAAATCCCGAAATGAAAGGATGCCAGGGGAATCGCCGCCTAACTAAAGCCGTATATATTCGCGCGGACGTACAATCGCCGCAGCGCTGCTGCTGCTGCTCGTCCCTCCGTGAATTCGCGCGCGCGTCGAGGACTCGCTCCGTCGGCGCCCGTTACACAGGCCCCTGAACGCGCGCTGACTGTAGCTTGCTTCTGCCGCACACACACACATACACATACACATACATATCCGCACGAAGTGCGCAAAGGAATAGGTGCACGTATGGACACGCACGTATGGTAGGAGTGCATACAGGGTGTTTCAGTTCAATGGTATCACGTCCCACGTCTCGTAACTTTGACGAAATATTAATTGTAAATAAAGAATTGTTTCGAGTTTCAAGGGGGAAGTATTGTGGTTACCTTCATTTTTACTCCCGAAATTAATTTAAAGGTCATCTTCAGTTTTTTAAATTGGAAGGCATATTTTTGACCACCCGCCAACCGATGAAGGAGGCAATTTTATATGAAAATGAAGATTTTCAAAGTCAATTCAAGTTCAACTTCATTTTTTCAAGCGACAAGATTTATTTTTCACCGTGTCTATTGATGATGATGAAAATATTAGATTAAAATATGATGTGGTTGTAGGTTGGATTGGATTCTCATAATTATCATCAAGGTCAATTCAAGGTCAACTTCAATTTTTATAACGTGTGGCCTTTTATGACTTCGCCAATCGATGTAGATGAAAATTTTCGATTCAAAATCAATCAAGTTCAAGTACTATTTTTCCGACCTAACTTGTATCTACATTTTTGAATGTTGACTTTCTTCCCCCATCCACTGGTGGATTCACTGAAAAAACTACTTAGTTAGAATAGCGAATAATATGGCTGAAACAGCGATTATCTATCGTTAGTTGGAATATCGTAAAGAAATCGTCATTTCTGCCAAACAAATCGCTGGTTTAGCAACAATTTTCCAGAACCTGAAAAAAAAATTAGCTGATCCAGCAAAAAATTCGGTTAAATTGCTTATGTCATTGTTGAATACTGAGCCTCGCACAATTTACAAAATAAAAGTTTACCCTCATTGAAACAATCTCCAATATGAGCATAAGTTTAATCAAGAGAACAACGTCACCAGTCACCATAAAACTTCCTCCTCGCAAAGCCGCCACCTTCGTCGTCCCCTTTCCTCCGTCAAAGATCTCAGCCAAGCCGAAGCCACGCGAGACAGCGCCACATTGCAACCGGAGCACCCCGTGTGCACAGGCGGCTGTTTCGCGGGGCCAAGCCGCGGTGCCAGAGAGTCACGACGCTCGCTTGGATATATAAGTGTAATTGATGAAATTAATTAACGTCCCCATAATCAAAGCACTCGCTTGCTCTCCGGCCGTTGCCGCTGGCGTTGCGCGCCCCACAGGATCGCGGCTTTGTTCCCGTCTACCTCCTGCTGCCACAGCCTGGCCCGCCTGCCTCCCTGCGGTTTATCCCCGCGGGCTCGCGCGATACGCAGGCGTGTCCGGATTCGCGCGAGCGAGTAGCCGTACCGCTGGGAACCCGGGGGTATGTATAGGCGATGCCCGGATACGGGACGTGCAGCTACTCGGTTCGGCTACTCAGCCTCGGAAAGGATGCATCATTCGCAGACGCGCGCGCTCGAGCCTACTTCTCTCTGCGGCTTTTATTCCTAAGGGTGCGTTCATATAGTGAGAAGTATAGGGGATAGGTTTAATCGGGTCTGTACAAGGAGAAAAAGGATTTGTAGAGAGGTTAGCTAGTTGGACAGGTAAAGCAGGTACTAGACATTTTGTGACTTAATTAGTTAGGTGAGATTGACACTGAGTAGATAATTGGTCAGGTAATGATTAACGAAATATATCCGGGTAGGTAATAGTATATTGTGCAACTAGGGGAGTAAGAGGGCCATTTTTAGCGAGGGTGAGATGATTTTAACACGAGACGGAGACAAGTGCTAAAATCGTCACCCGAGCTAGAAATCGCACTCCACCCTTGTTACACACCGTACTTTTTTTGACAAGTGCATGTAAGGCCCTTTTTTAAACATATAGGGCGAATGAGGAGTTGCACATTTTAAGTCGTGCGTCATTTAGTTACAGAATTAAATTACAGTTTCATCTTCAAAATAACAAATTTGAAAAATTGTATTTAGGACCGGGAGGTAATGACTATTACCTCCTGCTGCGGCGGAAGGTAATCATTACTTCCCGCTCTGGCGAAGACGCTCGAAATACTCAACTTGCCATTCGCTTTAGATGCATGGAAAACGGCCTATTATGTAATAACATGCACGTGTTAAGAAAAAACCATTGCTAATCTGTTTTTTCTGTTTGTCAAAAATGGATTAGTAATGGTTACCCAGCCGCATAAGTCAAGTAGATATGATAAGACATGTTGTGAAGCATTCATAGCTAATCAGTTAGGTACTCGGTGACAATCTCATTACCCGACATGACCTTAAAATGTAGGTAATGGTTCACGAAATGCTCTATCATCTCTACTAGTCTATCCGGTTAGGTAATTCTAATTAATCCTATTCCTCCGTGTACCTAATTTAAATCTACACAGATAGGGATATTCTCACAAAGCTCAAGTAGACCCGAGTGGCCCTAATAAAAGCGGATACAGACAATAATACTAAAATAAACATGATGAATATAGAAAGGGAAGAAGCACTTATAATATAAATGCAGTATCGAGACAATCAAAATTGTAGCACATAACCAACATGGTGATTATCATACACTTACAAAAGATTCTAAAATAAATAATCAATTTTTAATTTTAAAGAAATTTCAGAGCAAAGTACGTGTGAAAACTTATAACGCCGATAGTCTACAGTAGAACCCTATTGTAGTGTCCCCTCTCAATGTATGCAGATTTTCTTCATAGTCTATTTAAAACCCTTCTTAGCGTCTAATTTTCTACAATTCCACATGGTAAATAGGACACGACAATAAGAAAGGTTTGCCGATCCTGACACAGTACACTAGGACATGCTCTACTGCATTTGAGTAAGGTTAAGTATACCCCCAACAAGATCCGTCCATGATACACCATTGTGAACGAACCTTAACTGCTGTAACGGTATTGTTATACTGTATTGTAGCCTCGGGGAAGCTACGCAAGCGAGACTGTGAAGTCTTCGGATGGATGAATGGATTGTGTGCGCCGGGGGTTGTTGCAATGGTTGCGGGGGAAGAATATATATATATAGGAGATTGGTCGGATGATCGACAGGTAGATTAAGGACGGCGATGTGCAGCTTGGGTTTTTCGAGATGGGCAGGGAGTAGGGGAGAATATACGTGTGCGGAGGCGGAACACGCTAAACGTTGATTGATTTGGAAGAATGGGAATATTGGATTTGTTATAGGAGGGTTGTAAATGTGTGTGTGTGTCGCGTGCGTGCGGGAAAGGAGGAAGGCTTTGTATGAAAATTCCGTGGAATTGGATTTGACGTTGTAATGTATGTAGCGGCCTCGGAGAGTTTCTTCGGTATTGTTATTGGAAATGATGATGCGTACGTTGTTATTGGAAATGATGAATTTCGTTATTTGAGAGAATGCGTTCGCATCGAGATTTCTGTGAAATAAGATTTAAGGTAGCTCTTGCGCGTAAGTGAAAAGCAAAGGGATCACGTAGAATTGAAATATATTGTTGATAATATGATCAATATGCAAGATGATAAACTTTGAATATCGATTTTTTCGGATTGCGACAATTGAATTTGTACTTCGTTAATTTGAATAATAGAATATGTTCTGGTTCAATAGAATTTAACAAAAAACTAAGCACTTATTCTAACGATCATCAAAAATTCAATTCCACTTTCTTGTACCGTATTGAAGGTTCGAAGAAGCTGGTTTATTTTAAAGTTGAAAATTAACATAAAAACTCAAATATGATAAATATAAATATTAAATATTCATCGTATGTGATAACTTGTATGAAAGATCGCAGTTGAAGTTCTCATTTATCTTTTTGTACACCTTAGGATTTGAAAGACGATAAAAAATGGTATACCCACTAAAACACTCGCATAGTACGTACTTGCATTCAGGAATTCTCTTATTAAATTAATGTCCGTTTTATTGAAGAATAGAGGTATAAACGTGTCGACGTGTATATAATCTGTTAGCTTTGATGATTCAGTTTTTCTAGTAAAATCTGGACACATGAAGCTATTTCAATTTCATAGCATTCGAGAACGTACGAGTGACCTATAATTACTATGTGCATTCACTGTGATGCGAACATCGCATATGCGATTTTATTCGAATCAATGGAAGATTATTGCGCACTTGCGCATAGATTACGGCTTCATTTCAAGCAATTTCCAGCGGATATAGTTTGAAATAGCGAATAGAATAGTCTCATAGAAATTCAGGTAGATATTATCTATTGCGAATCATTAAAGTATTATGAAGCTGCGTTAATGTTTCGCAAATACAATCACTAGGTATCAGTTTTGAATGGGTCGATTAATGAAGCTTTCCGTTTCGAATAGTGAAAAGTGTATCGCGATATGAATGAAATAAAGTTCTTACGCTTTATGCAATTAATTTAAACTGTTATTATTCGTAACCTTTCACTTCATCACTATTTTATTAAGAATTTGTAAGCAAGATTTGATTAACGTTTGGTATATTTAGGTGGTTCTTAACAAACTGAAAATTTTTGTAAATAAATTTCAATATTATACTTTTTTTTTACTATATATAAAGAATCGTTGTTTAAAGTTACTCTAAAAATTTCAAGCAGTTTAGGAAATTTTCTGATAAGATAGGTACTGCATAAACCATACATGTTTTCTCATGACTCGATAGAAAAAAATTTCAAACAAATTTTTCTTCGCAACGAGCTTTCTAAAAGATTTAAATTTTAGCAGTGACTAGTAACTATTTTTCATAACTATTAATATTATTTTCTTGAGCTCCGACATTACTTGACATGAAGCGCTTGAACTTCCATAACAATTAAAAATATGACAGTGCATACATTACATCAGCTTAGAAAAATATTGAATTAATACCCCACATTATACAGGTTAAGGAATACACTTGCATATTACACCGAATCACCCTGACACAATATTCCACGCTACAAAACCTCTTGTAATCTTCGCTTTCGCAACGCTGCAAAATTACAAAATACCAAAATCAGCAACCGCAACCACCACTCTCCTCCTCTCGAAACCTACATACCGCACAAATCCAAGAGAAGAAAAAAATAATGATCCAGAAGACGAATGCACTCACCTTCGAAGATCCCGCGAAAAAGAGAAGGCTGCTGCTGCACTGCAGTTCGAGACTCGCGAGCCCGCGGAGAAAGGTGCACACCACTGCACATCTAAAATTGAAAAATTTCTACCGAACCTCCAGCGCGCTGCCGCACCACCACCAGTATACCAAGCGCAATCCATTTCTATTCCATCAGATATATTCGCGGTTTCAGCAAGACATCATCCAGATATCGCGCAACTCTCTGTTCGCTCGTTGGATAGGCGAATTTCGCGGGATGCGATGATGATGCGGGTCCCCTCGAAACGAATCTGCATGTGTACGGACTTGATTGCAGAGAATAGAGAGGGAGAGGCTCGTTTGCCCGATCTACTCTGCAGCGGGTTGTCCATTATAATACGGGAGAGCGGTATGCGTATGCAGGAGCTTTTATCGCGTGCAGTGTCCGTGTCGCGCGTCGCCTTTCAGCCATTGTTGTTTGTTCTGCTGCTGGGGGGGGGGGGGAGGCAGTTGTTGATGTTGTTGTTGTTGTTGTTGGCGGTGGCGTATATAGAGGTGGCGTGGCGAAATGAACTCGCGCGAGCGACTGGACGTGAAATTTTAGAGGAGAGTATGGGAACATGTGTTTCAGGATTAAATGAACGCTTGTTTTGGCGTGTGGTCGAATTTGTATATGGGGATGTTGGGAGAGAGAGAGAGAGTACGAGGAGAGAATTCGGTGTGATGTAAAAATTATTGAGGGGTTTGACGGATGGAAGGATTAGAGTGTGTATGATGATGTTTGCGGAGATTTATTTATGGTTTATAGGTATGAAAAGGTGGTGGTTTAAAACATCTCAGAAAAATATTTTTATGAAAGGTACTTTAATTAATTAGATGTACTTAAAAACTGATTATAAGAATTTGAGTATATATTTCAATAAACTAACACAAGTTTTTTTACAATATTACTATTGAAATAAGCAAATATAAACGGATTGATCATAATTTTTCACTTATAAATAAATAGGTTTTTATGACTTTTATGATAATCATCAATAATAGATAAGGATCTTGTTTATAAAATAAAATCTACTTGAATACAGTTGTGTCCAACTCTTTAAGGTGGCTTCAGCGTTTGGTGCAGTATTAATCTTGGGGCTTGGTAATGGGTATTTCTACTATATTATCTACTATTTTAACTTGAATGAATAATGAATAATATTATACACTATAATACTTGTAGTAGAAAAGAGGATAAAATGTTTTAACAAATTAGTAAAAAAAGGTAAAAATGTATTCTCTTACTTTCTACTTGCTTCTTTTTTTTAAATACTGAATATATTGCAATCCATGTTTGCATACTTTTATCTTCATTTTTACTTTTATTTGATCTTTTTTGTGCTGTTATAATCCTCGTAAAAATCTTTATAAACACTAACTTTTTATAAAACTATTATTTTTTTTTATAGATATATAATAAATTTTTGATTGTTCGCTATGAACTACTGTCCCACAAAAAGCCCGTGTTAAAAAGACATTTTCGTATAATATTTCTTATTCAATAACTTTGTCGCTGGACCGTACAATATATTCGTAGCAATTATACATTAAAGAATTCAAGCCTAATCGCTTAAATTCTTGATTAAACTTAAAAATTTTGAAAAGTCGGCGAACCCATTTTATGGGATCCCTACAATTTCTTTTAAAATTGCTCCTTGCTTATGAATTCTTTAAAATTTTCACATATGTTTATATAACCAAAAATTAAACTTATTTCAAAAGTTTCTGCGTATTTTACTGTCTATATATTGATATACAATGAAAAATTCATGATTTTTTTAATAAAAACGAGGTAGAATGCCAACGTTTCTGGTGCATACAGAATTTTCTATGTACATTATTACACATTCGAGAAAAATTTCTACTTACTTTTCTTACCATTTTGAAAATATTTGTGCATTCTCATAAAAATTGAATACAAGTAACCATAATTAAAAATTAGATCTATTTATTTAAATAAAAAAGCAGTGTTTTTACGTAATTTATAGCTTCTACCAATGCACAGCACCTTGGCGATGCACAATTTTTTTTATAATGCTAAAAAGAATATGTCAAATTAATTTGAAAAAGTTTCGACAAAAGCTGATGTACCTAGAATGTTTTGAATAAAGAAAAACAAAAACTGTAAAAAAGCTGTTTTTGTTAAACAAAGTACTTTTACCTTAATGTATACTCGTACACAAAAATGTCATTATCAAACTGAAAATTTGATGAAAATCAAAAATGCGATGAGTTTCTGTGTAAAGAAATGTCTGAAGAATCTAAAAACGAAGAAAAAACAATTATTTGGTTAAAAAATGTTAGGGAGCTCTCTCAAATGAAAGCAACTCAGTTCTTTACAGTGATAAAATTGCATATTACAACGACCACAGCCGCAAGCCAAAATTTCACAATGACCCGCAGCACCCCCCACACGCACAGCCACGCGCTCCGCTAATCCAGCCAGCTTTCATCCCCGTCAAAAAGAAAATTTTCATTCACCCGCGCGCTCAGCTTAGGGACTCACAAACGAGGCTCTCGCTCTCGCCTGCGCGCGCCTCTTTGTTCCAGCGCTCGAGCCTCGGAATTAGATAATCGCTCGTATAATCCCGCGCGCTCGCCGCCGCAACTCTCGTCGCGGGCTTTCCCCCTCCGCGTGCACTATCAACGCGGCCAATGGCAATATGCCTCTCGCGCCGCACAGCCCTCTGGAATATCATATCGCCTACGTGCAAGGGCGAAACGCGCGGCCAGCCAGCCGGAAGAGATGGAATTCGCCGTCGCCGCCGCAGCTCCGCGATTGTAATTGGTTTGAGCGATGGCTGTGTGTGTATATGCGCGAATTTGCGCGAGAACTCGCGCGATGATTAAAAAGGACTTTATGCAGATTGCTTATGTGCGCGGGTACGTGCGGCGCGGACAGGAGGACTGAATTGTAAAGGCGAGGCGCTGCGCTCGATGCAGGAGGAAAAAAGAAAGCTTGTAATTACAATTAGAACTGGACGAGTTAGTGGGTGCGGGAGCGTTTGAGAGGGTCAAAGGGCGATGGGTGGTTTTAATTTATTTGACGCGATTGTCCGTTTTAATTGTGTTGCGTGATTTTGATTGGGAATGCGCGGTATCGCTGCCAATGGAGAATTGTGACTTCGCGTAGAACTGGTTGCATTACATTCAGCTATATTTCATTACTTCATTGTAGCATTGTATCGGTTGCGCTATTGAAGTATGATTATTATCTATTGTTAATTATATTCGTAGTTTAGATAATTACGCGAAATTATTTTAGTGATCAGTCGAAACATTGTTTTCTAGACTAATTTTCAAGCTAATACTGTTTGGCTGGGACGTGATTTCAGTTTTATATTATTCTTTTGGTGCGTCAAATTCTCGTTTTCTTATTTTACTAATGATTGTAAACAAACATATATATGTATACTGTAATACATGCGAATAGTTTTCTTAAAATTTTATTTATAGTTTTTATTTCTATTTGTATAATTAAATTGCGTTTTGTTCCAGAGTTAAGGGGGAACCCTACCTACCATTTTTTTACCAAAAAATCGATCTTTTTTCTTGTTTTTCGATTCTTCAAACCTTGCTTAATACAAAAACGCATCGCATTGTTGATTTTCATAAAATTATCAGTTTGAAAATTACATTTTAAAGTACGATTATTCATTAAGGTAAATGAGCTTTCTTTAACAAAAACAGTTTTCTCTGCAGTTTATGTTTTTCTTTATTCAAAACATTCCAGGTGCATTAGCTTTTGTCCAAACTTTTTTAAATTAATTGGACATATTCTTTTTAGCATTATGAAGAAATTTGTACATCGCCAAGGTGCTGTGTGTTGTTCTAGATAAAACGAAAATTAATTATTTATAAAATAAGGCTATAAATTACGCAAAAGCACTATTTTTCATTTGTATAAAATGTTCTCATTTTTAATTATGGTTACTTGCATTCAATTTTGATGATAATATACAAATATTTTCAAAATGGTATAAAAAGTAAGTAGAAATTTTTCTAGATTGTATAAAAAATTCTGTATGCACCAAGAACGTTGGCAATCTACCTCATTTTGACTATAAAAATCATGAACTTTTCATTGAATATAAATATATATACGGTAAAATAGGCAGAAATTTTTCAAAAAATTTTCATTTTTGGTTATATAAACATATGTGAAAATTTAAAGAAAATTGAAAATACGGGCAATATTAAGAAAAATTGTAAGGATTTCCGTAATGGTTAAGTTTTGCTGTGACCTCCATGTGTATACTGGTTTCCAATCTTTTGTAAGATAAAAAAGAAAAATATGAATGTACGATACATTTAAAGGATAATATAAGACTGAAATGACGTCGTGGCCCAATAAAATTAGCTTGAAAAGCTATCATCAATATGTTAGTGGTGATTGTTAAACTTCATTTTTAATGTAAGTATGAATATATTTTTGTTTACAAGAGAAACTAAGAAACGTATTGCAGTTTGCAACAAAACTAATTTAGATATCAATACATATTATGTTAAATCTGGATTCAATTCACCATAATAATCGCAAGATATAATCGTTTCTCATCAACTGGTTCGTTCGATATTTAGCGTGAGATGTTGAAAAGACCATTGTTGAACAATTACTTCAATGTCTATTACTCCCATTAGAATATAATCTTTAACAATATGAATTCGAATAAAAATTTTAGTACAGTATAAGCAGATTATACGTACTTGTATATCATGTATACAGGTCGATACTTCAAATCGAACTAGACTGACCGTATTTTATTAAAATAGAATTCACCCAGAACGTTAAGTTTAGTTTAGCAAATCACCCATTACGAACAAATAAAAAATTAATTTATTTAAATTAAAATATTATTATTATTATTATTATTATTATTATTATTATTATTATTATTATTATTATTATTATTATTATTATTATTATTATTATTATTATTATTATTATTATTATTATTATTATATTGGACAATATTCAAAATATATCATATTATTCATAAATATCATCACTTTGACTTGCGGAGTTGAGACAAATGACAAACTGAATTTTAATCAATTTCCGATGCATGCCAAAGTGCTGTCACAAAATTCTGTTAAATTGCTATAAATATGCTATGCAGATTAATATAATTAGAATATTAAAGTAAAGAAGCACACCAATATTTATATATTTCTGATTAAAAAATATTGACTTAAAGCTATCATAAATATAATATTCTCGTCGAAAAGTGAATTAAATGTAATATTCTTAATTCAATTATTACTTTTCCGGATATTCCATTTTATTGAAAGTTGATTTATCTTCTTTCTAGTATCAGTGAAATTCACTGAGGATAAGTGCACATACATTGATTCAGGTTGATAAGAATACCATAGGAAAAATCAGTTGAATATTGCTTATCAATGAGAGCAGTGCATGGCACTGCTTCACAGGTGAGTGACACTAATTCAATTTTAGAGAGTTTACGTAAAAAAAAAGGTAAAGTTAAGAATGAAGAAGTCAAATAGTAAAATATTTAAGTATTTAAAATTCAACTACATGTTTTACAAATTCCAATTTCTAATATATATATATATATATGTGTGTGTGTGTGTATGTGTGTATGTGTGCGTATACGTGCGTGCATGCATACGTGCGTGTGTGTGTATGTTGAATATCCATGAAATACGTTCCTTTTAAATTGATTGAATTCAAATGTGAATAATGTATCGCATAATGAAATTAAAAGCCAAGCACCGTTCGCTACTATACATAATTCTCAAAAATTCAAATACAATTAAGAAACTAACTGATTAAATAACCGCGCACAATGAAATTTCATTGAATCAAAAATCAAAAATAAAATCAATACTAGCTCGAAATAGTTCTTTCGCCGCATCTGCAAAACGCGCGCGCGAAACCCCCTCACAACAAGAAAAAAAAAAAGAGAAACGCGCACGCTCCACCACCTGCACACCAGCGAGCTGATATTCGCGCAACAATGCGTCGCGCGCCCGCGCGCATGCCAGCCAAAAGGCGAAAAAGAAAGTACAGAACGGCTATAGGGGAACCATTGTTCGCGCCCCGCGTTCAAAGTGGCTAAAGGATCCTCTCGAGTGTAGGCGGGCGCCTCTCTCTCTCTTTCTCTCTTTCTCTGTTCCGCTGCAATTATTACTCGAGAGAGATCGCGCGAGGCGAAAAACCCTCGAGGATTTTCGCCTTAGCCGTCGTCGGCGAGTAAAGCGCGAGAGAGCTTTTGTGTGCAGCCAACGGGACGAGCGATCGAGAGTCTTTGCGACGCGTGTCGCGGTGGGGCTGCGGTGTCAAGAGAGCGCCAAGGAGGAGGAGGAAGAATTTAATTTGTTTGTCAAAGGGTGCGGAGACGAGGACGTCTTAGGTCGGGGGGTGAGACTTGGGAGAGAAGTCGCTGGTGTGGAAGTTGTTGGCGGGGGTTGGTGCTAATATGGCGGGATACTTGAAGAAATTGATGGGTACGGATGTTCGCTGTAATGTGGATTCATTTATTTCAGTAGATTTTTTGTTGTAGTATGGTTGACGCAGGCGGAATCGAAGAATTTATGGGGTTTATTTTTATTTCAATAAAGCTTTATTAGTAATTATGCATAGGAATTGCATCTGTATTGCATTCATAATTTAAGATTAATTATTATTTTAATCTAATAAATTCAATTTACTCATTTAAATAGTACTTAATATGTATTACAAATTGTATGATAAATTAATTGAAAAGACGTTTAATGTGTATTCTTGTTATTGAAAATTAATGGTACATGCATATTATAATTATGTATTTGTATCCGGTGTTTAAAAATCATTCTACATATATATTAAGCTCAATACATTACTAAAAATATGAATTCAATAACACAGCATAATATTACGTGATGTACGCAGAAATAATTAAAATCTCAATTCAATTAATATTGAAATGTGAAATGCACGTGGAATTCGGCCGTTACTGCAATCAAGTATTTAAAGCTCTCTGTTTGAAATAATATAGTCATTATTACTTGTTTATTTACTAATTCATTAACATACATTTCAAACTTCATATTCAAGTTATTTTAGCGAAATCGCACAATACGCACGTTTAAACGATCATTATGTTTGTTATAAATAGGTTTGAAAGGACATATTTACTTTTTTAACTACAATTAATATGTATGTTTTTAATTGTTGACCTTTTAACAAAATTATTTGTTAAATTTAAGCTGTTTAAACTTCTATTGTTATAAAAAAAAAACGTTATTGAGCTTTGCAAGCCTATTCTTTGCGACTTACTTTGATATTTTAACAGATTGAGTGTGGTGTGACCCATATATATATATATATATATATATATATATATATATATATATATATATATATATATATATATATATGGGTCATGCCCACAAGCCTATATATATATGTGTGTGTGTCAAGATTTAACTCAAATTTATTTGTATTTTGTATTATAGTAAAAGTAAATATTCACGATTTAAATGTCACAAAGCTTCAGGAATCTATAAGTGAAGAAAGTGGAGATGGTATTAATGTTTTCGTGGAGTTGTTTTGTATAACGCACACCCAACGGTCAAAATAACTTTGAATATGACGGGGAATTTTGCTTCGTGTTAACTAAAATTTTAATAGATTAAATATTAGTATATGATACATAAATTTTGTGTAATCCCAGGTAACATGCATTGAAAAGAACACTATGTACACAGTGACTTCATTCTTGAAGTTTTTTGAGTCATGCTATGTAAACTGACTCCACTAATACATCAATACAGTAACCACTTTTTTCATGCGTATATTCTTGCAACCTTATGACATTTAAAGGGTTAATGAAACTATTTATGCAACCGGTCTCATCATTCTTATCTTAGAAAGAGGTAGCAGTATTAAGTTTGTATTGAATAATTGAAATTTTAATGTATTTTGTATAAAATTGCAAAAATCAGCTTATACATTAACTGCGCTCAACCTTTTAATAAAAATATATTTATCAGATTTATTATATGCTTTGGTCTCGGAGTACATGAGTCATAGATGTTCATAGTTGTCAAAAAATGTTTTTGATAATTGTTATCAAATCAAACATTCCGTCAACATTCTACTTTGAACATATATCCTTCGACATACAGAAATTCCACACCAAATTCCACGAATTAGATGCCGTGACTTCAAAGCTAAAACAAAGAACCCTTTATCACAATACATTAACGCGACTCGCAAATCACGAGGGACTCTAATCTTCGCTCGCGATTCGTTTCCTCGAATTAGCGCGCGCTCTCGCGCGAATTACTCCCCCAAAAGTATGTTCCAAGCTCCGTATAAATTCAAATTACCCAAAGTTTCGGACTACGCGCGCGTGAAAGTAGATCATCTTTCCGCGCTCGTGAAAACTGCTCTGCAGGTAAGAATACGAGCGTCGCGTCGCCGAATCAAAAGGCCCGCCTATATATAGGTACGAGAAACTCGAAATCGCGAGACAGTATGAGAAACCAGAGACGCGCGCGCCTAGATTAAAGAAAATAAGCGCGGAGGGAAGGAAACCATAAATACTGCGAACAGAAGGCGGAAAAGTACTTGCGTATATATATACTCGACTGTCCTCTTCCTCGTCGTCCTTCGCTTTATACTTACACCGTCCGCACTCTTGGCTTTGTCTCGCTGGATTAACTCTCGAGCGGCGGCGGCGGCGGCAGTCGTTCTCTTATCCTCGGCGTCGGACATTTCTGCATCCGAAAATCCAACGGTGGGTTGTGCTTTGACAATGTTACTCGCGCGGGGCTGGGGGAGGGGGGATGTACATGGGTGATTCTTCGAGAGCGCGTGAGTTTTGTGTGAACTCTTTATATAGTTTGGAATTTTTGAGGATTTCGATTTTTTTTTATAGAATGATTCCACTGCTTTTTAGCTTGAATAAGTTCAACGAAAACTGTGATTAGTTATGTTTCATGTACCCGTGTAAAAAAATTAGTCTGGCACTAGTCTGGAATTAATCTGGCTTAACAAGTCTGGCGAAAGTCTTGCAAAAGTCTGGGAGAAGTTTGGCTTAGGCCACTACTATGCCAGACTTTTTTTGGAATTATGTCAAGATAACTCGTTTTTCACAAATAAATAATTGGAGTAGTACATTAATTATTAGTACTGACTTGAATAGTGAAAATACGTACTTTTCGATAAAATAGGAGAAAAGTTTTTTTACACATTGCAATCTTGTTTAAAATATGAATATTTGTAAAAAAGAGACAAAAATTTAGGTTACTGGCAATTTGACATAATGCGATGCTTTTGTTTTGCACATTTTGTCTAAAGTCTGGCATAGTGGCCAAAGCCATACTTCTGCCGGACTTCTGCAAGACTTTCGCCAGACTTATTGAGCCAGACTATTGCCAGACAAATTTTTTACACGGGTAGATAGAATCATTTGATCATGTGAACAAATTATTATTGAGACTTTTTTTCAATCCCTTTTGTCCCACTCATAAATATTTAAAGCCAGCTCACTCATTGATGCTTACTTTATGGAATTATCTGACTTTGGTCGAACATTAAGAAAGTATGTGGTATTGCATAAACAAAATAGGAATTATTTAATTGCTTAATATTGAGCTTTAAAATTGTGAAGACAATCAATTTCTATAGAAAATCATAAAGTAAATTTTGATCAAAAGTTGAATTATCCAGGTTTATACCGCCACTCCTTAATTATTTTAGGTTGCAATAAATTATCTCACTCATAAGCTTTAAAAGTGTATCTATCTATAGTATTTACTAAAAAAGTAGAAACATATTTTAAAATAATTAAATAAACTTCGAATACCAGTTGATTCTGCAAATTTTTACAAGAAATTGCCATTTTACTTGGTAAATTTGTATAATAAATAAAGGTTGATCTGACCAACGGAATTTAAGAAAATAGTAACTAGAAAATTTTAAGTCATTTAATGTTAGGTTAAGGTTTTGACATTATAACAGAAAACAGCAGTAAAATCACAAATATGAAAAATTTCAACAGCTTTTAAATTGTTCGTAATTTTTCATTTATGTGATAATTTGTATGAAAGTTGACGAATGAAGTTTCCATTCATTTTGTATATTCATTGTCTAAGTGACGTCTGAAATTATTTGATACAAGCAAAATTAAATTTTGTTTAATCCAGCATTTCTGAAGTAAAGATTATAAAAAAGTTCTCACGAAGCTTGATTCAATCACTCATTTACAGGATTAATATTTTAATAATGGTTAGTCTGTTAGTCGATTGGTTGCGAAAACAACAATAAAGAAAATGAATGAATAAAATATATTTGTTTTACTAACTCACCTAATTAACCAATAAATTATAACATTACAAATAATTATAACAAACAAGCTATTATGCAAAATCACAAATCTGCATTTTTGCAAAGAACCACCCATATAACGCGCAACGAGACAGCGCGGAAAAGAGAAGATTCGCATGGAGATTCTCGAGGAGGAGCCATTCTATTTTGTATTTACCCTCTCTCTCTCGCTCTCGCCCTCTTTGCGTTTCCGCGAAACGCAGCTTCTGGCTTTTGTTGTACTGCCGAGCGGCGGTATACGGATAATCCTGTGCACCCCGTGGATTGTTATAGAGGAGCAGCAGCAGCAGCAGGGAGGGTACCTACAATACGATTTTCGCCATATACTCGTGATTTTCGTCGAGCGAATTTTCGCGTTTTTTGTGCCGGACGAGGGCTCTCGAAAATGCGCATGTGGGAGGCTCTTTTTTCGAGTACTCGATTTTTTATGGCTGGCGGCGCCCGGCTCTCGGATGAGGTTATGAAAAATTGCGGATTTCTAGGAGGGGAGTAGAGAGAGAGAGAGAGAGTTGAGTAATGGGTCTTTTTTAAATCACGGGTAATATCGCGGGATATCGCGGTATTCAGGTTATCCGGCGTTCATGTATATGCCTGGTGAAGCGGCCTTTTTTACTAGCAAGATTAATTTTTGTTCTTTTATTTTTTTAATATGGCGAAAGTACAAAACTTCGCTATTTTGTATATAAAATGATCGCATTTGAATGCATTGCATTTGTTTTTTGTTTATTTTTAAAAGATAATAGATTAGTAAATTGAGCCTCGTTTTATATAAAATAAAGAATGCAGTGTAATGTGCGAAAAGTTCCCTTCCTAAGTTTGGTGGTTATATTTGTATGAAATAACGTTTAATACGTGATGTAAAATATGTAAAGCTCTAATTTGTGTCTGACGTTAGCGAAACATTCCCTTCCTAAGTTTGGTGGTTATATTTCTTTGAAATAACGAAGAAACCATGAAAAGTTCTCATAAAGGTTAGAATAAATTTGTATTAGATATAATAAGTGAAAGACTTAAATGTTAACCCAGAACTTTCCGTGTGAGAATAATTCTCAATACTTAGTATACCTGTATAAACCTCTAAAGAGAGGCTTGGATAGGCTTAATATAAAATACGATTTCTCAATTGAAATACAAAATTGTTTTACAAAATGTTATATAAACCTTTACTTTTCAGAAACCATAAATGTGCAGACAAATTGCTGCGACGATGACTGGCTCGTGAAAAACGACATAACTCCAGTTAATCCGCTTCCGTGTTCGAAAAATTGTGCCTGTTATCTTTCGCAAGCGGTCGCTGATCTAAAAACAAATATATCGGTTCGTATATTCTTTATCAAATCAAATTCAATCACAAATGATTGCAACTAATTCACCTAACATCATCATTTTAAATTAAAACGCATTTGTCATTTAAATATAAGATTTTGTAAAATAAACATCTATCTAATCTCCCTTCTTAATTAACATACTAAAATTCCAAATTACAACTTCTACATCTAAATTTCTGCACAAAAATACGTTAGATTATAATGTCATATCTCGGGAACTGTTACTTTAAAGAGATTTTGTTCCAATATGCATATAGTAAAATTAAGTTTTCATTCATAAATATTTTTTACTCAATTTTTGAGCAGCATCATACATTTTTACATCTCAAAAAATAAAATTTACACTCGTAAACTAACCTATACATACTAAATTTTCAAATAAATTAAAATTTCTTTTAACATTCTCATGAATTTTTATTAGTTATATTTTGTCTCTACGAAGATTAAAATCATAAAACGCAATTATTATTATTCGAGTTACAATTTCGAGTCATTGTGAATATGCTACTATATGCACTTAGTACTTTCATTATTAAACTTCATCAGTGTCAATAATTAAACATGTAAAAGTAGTATACATTACGAACATAAATAATGTTCAAACCATCTTTCGATTAACATTCCTTTTAATTAACAATAATCAAGTTTGCAACATCAACCATCGTTGATCAATAAATCTGTTTACGTTCACAATGCCTACCACTTTCACATGTACAATCATCGATAACCTTCGACAAAACACACAAAAAAAAGCCAATCAATTACAAGACACCCGAACCTCCTCGACAGTTCCTACAATATTCAACTACACACACCATCAAACCAACAACACCCGCAATCCACCAGAATCCAATTCTTCCTGTCTATCTCCTCCCTCGTTATACCCACCACCCAGGCTAGATTCGCGGCGTTAGCGGAGCTGTCGCGCGTCCCACACGGCCAGCTGAACTTGACCGAGAGCGAGCTTGAGCTTTTGCCCCACCCGGCCGAGTGCACCTCGCGACCCTCGCTCGTCCTGGGCATCGTCGCGCGCGAGCTCGCCTCGCGCAAGCGCGACCTCCGCTGCACGATCGAGAGCCGGGCTTGCCTCGAGGAGGAGGAGCGTCGTCGTCTGGAGTCAGCGACGAACTCGAGAGTGAGTGTGCGATACGTGGGTCCGAGTGGAGAACTCACACGTTTCGAGTGATTTGTTTCGCGCTCTTAGGAGAGTACTAAAGTACAAAGAACATATTTTTTCTTTTAATTGTTATTGTGATTGTGAGTTGTTGTGTGGACTTGTAAGCTCTCCACTCGAGATATTTTAGGGGATTAGAATTATTCTTAAATATTTGTTTTACTCATTTTTGGTTATCTCTGGTAATTGTCACTTCTGTGGTTACAATTCCGTCGGGAGTATTTGAGTATGATGTCTTTTTTTAGTTTTAAAAGTGTTCTCTTTTCTGAGAGTAAGGAAATCTATATGCAGGAATGAAGAGTAAAATACTTGGCTCGAGGAGATCAATAAATTCATTAGTAAAAAAATTAATATTGTCAACGAGCAATAGAGTGAAAACAATATAAGTAAAGAAATCATCCTGCGGAGATTTCAAATTTTTGTAAAGAGTATGAGCTCACTGAGAGAGTGAAATTCACTCTTTAACAGAGTCATTTATTTCCTCTTGACAAGAGAAAATACAGCCAAATTTTTTAAAGAAAGAGTTTAATTTATAATGTAATTACTCACTCAATGTCGAGTGAATATCTTTAAAAAGCTTGACATTTTTCGAGGCAAACACAAAAGTTCAAGCATGTACTCTATTTCGGAATGGGTTTATCACTTGGTAGAATTTAGCGTGTCGGTTTCTTCTTCACTATTCGCTGTGGGCATGCGACTACTGATGCGTGATTCAAGTATCCGTATTTTCGTGCATACAGCGAATAAATAATCGGAACGAGAATCCTTTTGTGACGAAAAGATTTGCGACTGAACCAAACCGTATCATGGCAAATGGAATTTTACGTAATCAAAAAGAAGCATTCTTTTTTATTGTTTCTTGTCAATATGGATCAGTATCAATAAATAATCGGAACGAGAATCCTTTTGTGACGATAAGATTTACGACTCAACCAAATCGCATCGTGGCAAATGGAATTTTTCGTAATCAAAAAGTAGCATATTTTTGTATTGTTTCTTATCAATATGGATTGGTATCAACGAGATAATCGCATCGAAATCCATTTTAGAGTTAAATAATCTTCTTGTATATCAATGCAACTCGGCATAGATAGATTATTCCTCATTCTTCAAAAATACAATTTCTGGAGTTATCTATGAAATAAAATTGCTTTCGTACAATCCAAAGGTTCTTCTCGTGGCAAAAAAATCGTTTTCATTCAGTAACAGTTTTCCGTGACACGATTTTTATTGCCTCGGTTTGCGTCTATATAGTCGAAGCGTTTTTATCATGTGACTCGCTACCGAGGTATGATTTAGCACCGCGAGGACGTGTATTAGCGAGGTTTTTATACGTCGGTGCAGGGAGTTTAATGAATGGCTCATTGTAAGAGCGACGCTTGGATATTGTGAGCTTAGCTGCTGCTGCTGCCGCGCGATGAGCAAGAAGGTGCAGTTTGACCTCTGCTTCGTGCTGCTGCACTCGTGGGTTTTGTGTTAGAGGGAGAGTGAGATATAGAGAGAGAAAGGTTGGCCGAGGGAATTGGAAAGGAGCTGGGTGATGACGGGTTCAGTGTGTGGTGAAGTTTTTAGATTGCGATCGAGAGATGTGGAAATTCATTGAATTTGAATCGCTCGTGATGTATCGTTTCGTGATGGATGTAGTTGAAGTTCTCTGAACTGTGCTCGACTGTAATTTATTCTTTGAAGATTGATTTTGAATTTGACTTCGTTATTGACGCGTACAGATCCATTGTGTTTCGTTGTAAATGAAAAAACAGGATAGTTTTTAGTGACAAATCGTTTCTAAGAGTTCGATTAATTATCATCTACTCAATAAAATATCTAATTATATATAAATATCTAAATTTTTTAAAAATATAATTTCCCCATCGTAGTTGTAATTTGTTCTATTCATTTGTTGTAAAAAAAATTAGTATTTTGCAGTCCTTAATTTTTCTAATTTTTTATATCTTTGACCTACATACTTTCTTAATTTCATGTCAATTTTAAACTCTAATTTAATTAATTTCTGGGATATATCGATTACACGCAAAAATGTTTTTCACTTTTATCAATAACAAAATTATATGAAAGAAATTATTTTATAAAAGGTTTTGTATAAAACTGTTCCTTTTTAATATTATTCAATCCGTGTAAATATTTACTTTAGTATTGGCCCGCATAGGATTAATGTAATAATTATTATCTCCAAAAACAAAATACATTCGCTGAATTGACAAAAACAGTAAAAGGCATAGTTATGTATGAACATATTGTCAAATAAACAGTATTAATTCCTAGGAAATACCGAATTATTATCTGTATCAGTTTAATGGATTCGTCGAATAACAAGCATAATCTGTTGGTTTAGTTCTAGAATAATACTGCTTTATTTTCGCTTCATAAATCCGATTTGTAAGCAGGGCTTATATTTAATTAATTAAAATATTTCCAACGTCTAAAATATCTAACTATAAATACCGCTGGTTTTCCTTCAATTATTACAGACAAATTTATTTGATCTCGTAGTTTCATTATAAACGAAAGTCTACACCGATAGTCCTATCTGGGATAGGATTGTATTAAAAGTTCATTTGCAAAATATTTGCAATCCAAAATAAATATTATAACTACTTTCATTTTTATAATACAGCATATTTCCCTGATAGAAATGAAACGGTTTTGTTGAATAATTGCTGAGCTAGTTTTTTCATCAAATAATACCGAGTTAGAGCCAAAACTGCTACTATTTTTGTTCGAAACATCGAGCATTTGTGTTAAAATATTTCAGAGTTCATATCTCAGGAACAAGGACTTATGAGATTTAAGTTTAGCAATGAACGCTTATCATATTTTATTTTAGGTAAAGTTTCCTAGCATCAAAAAAGTTGTTTTGTGCACAAACAAGCATTATTAACAAAACTGGTCAAACACAACTTCTAAAAAATCCTGTTTAATTTTCTACCAGATTTTAGTCATTAGACATTCGAAGTTTACATCGATCCTCCATCTTTCTCCTATTTCCTCCACATCCTCCACTTCAAAATCACCTTCGTCGCAAAATGAACAATATATATACAAAATCACATCAACTTTGCATTTCCGTCATCATCAATCGTTGTACTTGATTCCCATGTGCCTCATAACCCACTCGTAAAAACTGACCACTTTGGTATTACGTGCTCTTCAACACCACGCCGACGAGTTTGTCGTCCAAGACGGTCCGCTTGCGAGTCTCCGAAGCACATGACGACGCGGCTCGCGTTCGCGCAAAACATATTCTCGGTGACTTCGTCGTTGACTTGGCGCGGCACGTCTCGTTCGTCGGCGATCGCCGGCACGTGGCCAACTTGCAGAGCTGTACTTCTCACGCCGCGCTGAAACAATTTCAGAGAATATTGCAGCTGTTCAAAATTGATGCGTGAAAGGACAATAGCCACGACTGGCCTATGGTTATAGGATCAGGTCCTCAAGGATGCGATCTCTCGACCTGCATGATTGTTTAGATCACAAAAATATGAATTTAAAAATCAAACCTGAGAAACCCAAGGCAATACTTAAAACCAGTATCTCTTAGGGCGCTTCTCGGCACTTTCTCTTGGAGTAAGAGGTTCAAACTTTTGGAAATGGTCCTCTATTGTAAATGTAATGGAAGCAAATTTCAAGTAGGCATGTTAAGAAATTCAGTATTAATAGTATTATGTAATTAATATAAAAGAGTATAAAGTATCTTTCGTAACTTTATTAACTATTTACTTACTGATATATTAAGGGGTTAAATTGTAATTTATTTTAAGTAGTATGATTTTAGGTAGGCTTATAAACTGTAAAATAATTCAAACAACGAAAAAATAAGTTAAAATTTTCGAAATAATATGTAGTACATTAATTAAATTTGTTTTGAGTATATGGAAGTATACTCCGATAGAAACGTTAACTAGTTCTTAGGTAGTCCGTAGCCAGATTTATGTAAACTCGGTAGCTTTTTGTAAAACAAATGGACTCAAGGCTGTTGTATGGTCATGTACGTGAGGATTTATTATCACTATTTTTGTAAAATAATATTTGTTTCTTTATCGCCTTTGTATTTGGAACCTTAAAAGTATAAATGAGCTATATTACCTATAGTCCTTGTCGGACTTCTGCTTTAAATATTTTCCAAGTGAAACTGTTTAACAGTTAGCCAACAGTTCAGTCGAACTTGTTAAATTTCTATCAAGGTATTCATTAACGAGGTACTCCCATGTGTATTGATCGCAAAACAACGCCATTTAAAAGTTTTGCATATAGCGAATACATAAGTAGTGCTTAACTATTACGTAAATAAACTTGAAACTATTTGAAGTACACAATCATCACATGATTTTAACTATTATTATATAATGTATACCCTGGTGGAAAATTAATCTAGAACTATGTCGATTTATCTAGTTTGCAATGGGAATAATTGAGGACCTCGATAAAACTAGATAATTTTTTACCAGGGTAGTAATGCACCTTTTAATTATTAAATATTTAATTTAATAATAAAAAGGCTTTCTCTTTGAGAATTATTATTAAAGCCTTGTTATCTCTTTTTAACAGAATTAAAAAATATTATAGCTATTGAGTTAATCTTGAGTATATTTTTTTAAAACTGACTCACGTGCAAATCGCCAAATCCAGATGCAGTAACAACGTCTCCTACTTTTGGTGACTCTTGTGCGATAGAAATTGGTTGCTGAAACTCATTGAATTCAATCGGCGTTTCAATATATTTAATGAATGATCTCTTATTATCTTCTTTATAATTTAATCTGAATGGATATTCGTATTATACCGTAAACGTAATCAATTAAAAAATACCTTGATCAAACTAATATCACTTCCCATAACTTTTCAGTAACGTAGTCGCCGTGCACAATAATTTTAGTGACATTTATCAGACTTCCTTCAGATGCTGTAGAACTACTTCCGATACTTACTTTATAGATATCGAAATGTACCTTTCTGTTAAAAAATATACATTTTGTTTCTTAGCAATATTTGCAAAGTTCAAACAATTTAGATGCATTGGTTGCAATCGATTATTTAGTATTTAGTAACTTATAGTATTTGCTTCGATACTATTTTCATCTCTCGATTGCATTGTATTTTAAGCTCTACGAAAACATTGCCAAAGTATTTACTCATCCCACACAATGAGCAGCTGATATTAACCAATATTCGGAAATAATTGTCGCACCACAATATTTTATCCACCCACTTTTATGAGATGACAAATAGATTTGGGTCTATGGCACATTAATCATAAAAATATTTTAATCAAATATTATTAAAACAGCGTGTGGCGCATTTTTTATTTTACGTTGTCTACTAATCGTTCCTAAATTATATACAATAATGTCAAACATTCTGTAATAATTTTGCGAGATAAATAACAATACAAATAATCAGTAATAGCAGTTTTTATATCTGTTTAACAATTAATTCATAACCATTTTTTCTTAGTTATAATTAAGTTTAAAATTTGTTGATTTTTTATACATTTTTCGTCACAATCTTCAATTGTTATAATAACTTTGGAGCAGATTACTATTTCTATATGAAATAAAGCTCAAATTAACATATACTCGAAGTAAAATAGCTCATATTGCGAATACAAAGGCCAACTGGAAGCATTACGGGTCCTAGACCTAACTACTAGAAAGCATCTCCGACAGCTTCATGAGAAACCATTTCCTAAAAGGTACACTCTTTTGCCTTGTAAATACAAAGAATTTCATATTTTCTAATAAGAATATAGCAATGTATTTTATATTTTAATACACGTGGAAAGTGCTGATAGACGTAATAGACGTTATTTAACTATTAAGCGAATTGTCATAATGAATACTCACCAACAAATAAATTTGTCGCGCTAATAATGAGTAACGAAAAATACATTGGCTTCATTCTGTGGAAGTAAACGCAACAGTGACTATTTTCTAATGATCTTACTCCGATATACTTAAGCTATATTTTGAAATTGTCATTCAAAATTACGAAAGACTCCAGTGATAAAGCGTCAGATGCTATGGGGTCGACCACTACTTACGTAAGACTTATAGTGGTGGAGGAAGGCACAGGGGCACGCAAGTATTACGATTTCTTATGGAATCTTACAATCGGGGATAGACGGTCGCAACTATTGCTCACTTAAGATTCTTGCGACCAATAAACAAAGACTTTTTTCTAAGTTATTTCGAATTTCAAAAACGCTGCAATGGCACTTATATCTACACTTTCTCACATTTCATTTTTTTCAATAATTATTTAAATAATGCTACGTATAAATTAGTTTATTTTACATTTTTACAATAATTTTATATTGTTTGCTTTAATACTGATCTGTTTTTGACGTGAGATTCTCATAAAATAACATTTTTTTATTTAAATTTTATTAATGTTTTATAGTTTCTTAATCTCTTTAAACCAATTTTGTGTACATAAATGAAGGCTAAAAAATTGTGAGTTGTTGTCATAGTCTTCTTCTGTGGCTGCAATAACGTGTATTTATATATTGTTTAGAAAATACCCGAGCTTCCGCTACTGTAACCTAAATTTGAAAAATCGATTTGCTTGAAAGTGTACATTATAGTACAAAAGTAAAATGCGCTTCCGCTGCTTACTATGTGATATTTCAAAGATGAAGAAATTAAACTCAACGGAGACGTATTTTTTGCAACATCTAATATTTATTTCTAGCACGAATTTTTAGAATCATAAAAAAATTAATAAAATTACGTCGTCGATTAGCACCAAATGGGAGCACAAACATGGCGACGTTAATTAAAAAAAAATAAATAAATTTTCCTTCACAATAATAACTTTTTTTCAAATGCATAATCGTTCTTTTACACTTTTTTGACTTTAAGAAAAATGTTTCGATAATTTCTAGGGGTGTCAGATATGTGCATTTCATTACTAATTACCTTCTGGACCATAAACTGCACTCATACCGAGAATATTATTTACTTCGTCAAATCATGTTGTCTCTTTTTTTTCCATTACACATGTTTGCATGTACATACCTATCTCTCTATATCTACAAATTTTTACATCTATCTTTTTCTTCTTTAGATAAAAGTGTATATATGTTAAAATATGTTAATACTCATTCTTATGCGTATTAGTATGTTCATTACTATATTTGCAATCGGTATAAAATATGATTTTTACTAATTAATACTAACAATTGAATATAGAGAACAAAATTAGGCTAATCATTAATTAGACCTCAATAGTCAGTTTCTCGCAAGGTAGCATATTTCTAGGTTCTCTTTAATTGTCGGTAACATGTTTATCATCACCTTAAACTGGTTATTTCGTTACGAATAAATAAATTGAATTAATATATCTACCACGGAAATATTGAATTTATTCTGATTATACATACGCATTGTTTTCTTTGTTGCTTTTTTTTACGATATTTCCAACATTTTGATCCGTATTTATCGAAAAAACAAACATGATTTATCTATTGAATATTACAATAATATAGGTATTTAATTTTCTTTGTACAAATACAATTTAAAATCAGAGTTGATATTTGCTTTCAGTACATTTTAATACATTATTTTATTTATAAAAGTTTTTTAAGTAATAAAGCTAACTATTTATATTTTAAAAAGCGACATTTTCACTCGAATTCTTTCGCACAGCTCAGTATACTCATCTAACATTATCTTTCTCATTAATGTCCAAATATTCTTCTTAAAAACTGCACTACACCCTCAAATGACAAATCTAATCGCTTTTCGCCAATTAATGAAATATACGTCAATTTTGCATTTTCGTCATTGTCAGTCGTCGTACTTGATTCCCGTATGCTTGATAATCCAATCGTAAAAATTGGCCACTTTGGTGAAAATGTTGGGCGCCGTGTACTCGCAGCCCTGTGACACCACGCCGACTAGTTTGCCGTCGAAAACGGCCGGTCCGCCCGAGTCGCCGTAGCACAGGTCGATTTTACTCGTGTTCGTACAAAACATATTCTTAGTAATAGTGTAATTCACGCGGCAGGAATCCTGGGAGATCACCGGTACGTGGCCAACTTGCAGCACATCACTCATGACACCATACTGAAAAATTCGAGAAAATAGTATCACTGTTCATAATATACGTACGAAATTTCATGTAGTTGTAATGGAAGTAACATTCAAGCAGATATACTCTCGACCAGTGTAATCTGTAAGTATAACTTAGGTATTTTGTTCGTGTTTGAACGTGGTCATAGTCTTAATTTCAAAGACATTCGCGATGAATTACATTGGTGAAGGATGTATATAACACCCTGCATATAATTGACAAAAATTTCATGTAATATGCTTTAGATTACATGCAAGTACATTAATTTACTACTTATTAAACACATTTTTTAAATTTATAATTTACTTATAAACCTTGAAAGCATAAAATTGAATACATTTTCTAATTACGTATATGCCGTGAATTATACAAAAATAGGAGAAAGAAAATAATGGTTTTAAATTTCCAAAATAATATTACAATAGTATGTGTATTCATTGAATAATATATACAGTATACGAAACTATAGAATCTTCAGCTGATCTTTGCTACTATCATATTCAGTTAGAGGGGAGAGCGGGGCACGGGTGGCACCTTAACATGCAAGAACTCGTACACAATACAATTTGAGACTTATGATAATCAACAAATTTTATCGTGTAGAAATCCGTACTAAGAATATAATGTATTAATTTCAAAATTATATTTCTATTATTTAGGTCGTGATAAATAAATTGATCGAGCAGTCTGTTATTATCTTAATTATGAATTGAACAATTCAATGTAAATGCGTAAACACCATTTTAAAGACTTAAATATTAATAATAGTCAATTAAACAGCGTACGAAAAATACACCTATTTCTGCTCACAGCAAAAAGCGATAATTTCGATGTGTACCTATTTCTTCTAATATGCGTAAATACTTCACGATGCATAAGTAGAAAGCAGTGAACAGATTGTATAAATTCAACTAAAACGTTATTTTTTCGTGATTAGAAATAGGGACATGCAGGATGCATCTGCGTCTAACCTCAAACTATCACTATTATCAAGTTTTTTAATCAAAATTTATAATATTTTGAATTCAGCACTA
This sequence comes from Gastracanthus pulcherrimus, assembly GCA_949152435.1. Classification (NCBI taxonomy): domain Eukaryota; kingdom Metazoa; phylum Arthropoda; class Insecta; order Hymenoptera; family Pteromalidae; genus Gastracanthus; species Gastracanthus pulcherrimus. The sequence goes on along the minus strand of OX424574.1, from coordinate 25,368,015 downwards.
CAGTTTTTAGTTGTAATACTAAAAAGGTACAGATAGCTTGGATATAATATATATTAAAACAACCTTCATATGCATAATAACAGAAAAACTTCGAGTGATTCGAAATAGGGATGTGAGCAGAAATTTGGACATTTACCTTAGATCTTGAAAGCGGGGCACGTGTGGCATGGCTTTATTTTAACTCTTAAAAGTAATAAACGAGTTCGTAAATGTAGTGGTACTTCATATTGATTTTTTAGGATGTTAATAAAAATATTAAGAAATATTACTGGGTTGGAAAAGCATTGTATTAATCTTAAGTCAGTCTAAGTCATACACATCAGATATCACATTTTTATCACATTTGATTTTAAGCTTAATCGTAAAATATTAGCACTTAAAACTGCATAAACTCTTTTAATATATTGAGAATATTGGTTGAGTTTATTTCCTAATGTTTGCAATGCGCAAGAAATATTATGTATTTAAAATATGTATTTTACAATAATAATAATTTTTTCAAATTTGTACATTGTGATTTCGAGTAATTTGTTCAATTTGTTTAGCAGAAAGGTATTTTTTGTGACACATATATGGATTTTCGCGGAAAAGTTTCGAAAAATACAAATAAGTAAATAAATCAACAGCGTGCAAAAAACTACTTCTCTGCCCGCCGGGTAAAAAACAAGCACTTTTGGCTCGCTTATTAGGTAAAAAAACTGCGAAAATCGTGCATGTGTTACAAAAAATGTATTTGGTTTATTTTCGAAAAATCTGGTTAAAATATTAGCTTCTTTGTAAAAATAACATTTATATAAGGTATAAAAACGACTGATGAACCTATATCAATTTATAGTAACAGTAAACAAGACAATGTTATTTTACGGTTAATTAATACTTAGGCAAGTTGGCTTCATGGCACAGTAATTGGGTCGAGTACCTTACACAGTCCTTAATAAGCCACCAAGTCTACAAAGTAAACTATAAACGATGACGGTTGAGGGTATATTGATAGACTGCGCGCGACGTACATCGATTCTGTGAGGACTGCTACTCATGCCCCGCTTACACCTTTTTTCATAATTACGAAAAATAACTAACTAGAACTTCATAAAAAAATACTATTAAAAGGTAGAAGAAATAAGCTTTCCAATGCACCTATTTTTGATTTTCTAACTAAACTCTTTCATGGTGTATCCTTAATTTGAAAATATGTTGACGAACGTAAGCTTACAGTTCCGAAATTTCAATATTTTCTTGTTACAAGAGGATCAATATTTTTTGTATCAGTTCATGATCCCCGACAGCATTAAGTATGTAAGTTTGATGAAAAAATCGAATGGCATTAAAATATACATTACTTTACAAAAAAACAGGGGTGCCCCTTCTAACCGCCCTGCCACACGTGCCCCGCTCTCCCTTATATATTTAGGATATTTTGTATTGTTAATGTTTATAATTTAATAATACACAACAGAAGGAAATGAGTACTTTTAACTGTCGAATGTATATTGTTATCTGATGGACTTACGTGTATATAGCCAAATCCAGATACAGTAACAATGTCTCCAACTTTTGGTGATTCTCGTGCGATAGGGATTGGTTGCTGAAGCTCATTGAAGTCAATTGGCGTTTCAACCTATTTAACGATTGGTCGTTTATTATCTTTCTTAGATTTTAGTAAGACTAGAGTTTACGCATTACAACTAGAAAGCTGAACAATAATTGTTAACAGACTTTTACGACACTTATTAAAAATACCTTGATTAAAGAAATATCGCTGTCCCATATTTTTTCGGTTTCGTAATCACCATGCACGATAATTTTAGTAATATTGATTAGGCTTCCTTGAGATACTGTAGAACTACTTCCGATACGCACTTGATTGATGGTCATACCAACTCTTCTGTTAAAAAATGTATATCGTTCAATGATTCTTTTATTAAAATACTTACAAAGTTCAAACAATGTAGATACGTGGGTCGCGATCGATATTTAGCGACGTATATTATTTAATTCGATGCTATTTATATTGATTAATGATCGTATTGTGTTCGAAATTCTACAAAAATACTGTCAAAGTAATAACTCACCCCACGCAATGAGCAGCCGATACTAACCAATATTCGGAAATAATTGTAGCACCACAGAACGACACCAATCCAGTTATTTCACATTTAAAATAGAGTTGGGCCTATAATTTGTTAATTATAAAGATATTTAGTTAAAGAAGACTAAGGCTGTAAAACGTACTTTCACGAACAAAAAGTAGAATTTTTACCTGATATGGTACCTCCGTTACTGTATAATAATCGCCTCCCTGCATAGCATCTAAAAAAAGAAACTTATTAATATTATTGTACATAAAAATACTTAAATATGAGGCCTCTTTCTACATGAATCTTTGCTCGTAATATTACCAAACATTTCGTTTACAATTGAAATCGATCGAAATACTAATATATTTATATCTTTAATAAGATTACGGCCATGCCTTCTTTATTTTAATGAACGTGAAAAGAGTTGATACACATGATTAAAGTCATAAGTGATCTAGTAAGCCCATACGGAATAGGCATACAATTTTTTCTGTGTTGGTATCCATTGTATAGATAGAGACACTAAGCTGATTTACGATGACGCCATACTGTTGTAAATTTTAAAGTTGCCGACACTGCAATATGACATCATGAAAATTTTCGTAGTACTATATCTTCTTTAATTTTGGATATATTGTAAACATTTCGAAAGTTTACAAAGAAAATATGCTATGATCTATCAGAATATGACAAAAAGTCAGGCAATATTCCTATTGGTATATTAAATACTCACCAACAAATAAATTTGCCAAGCTGATAATGAGCAGCGAGAGATACATGGCCTTCATTCTGTGAACGTAAACTTAACACTGACTTTCTTGTAGTTATCTTACTATTTTATATTATGAAAGACTTTAGTGATAAAACAGATACTGTTTACAATACGTCAATTCATTGGGAAGTCCAACACGTTATGTTTTTAGAGAGTAGTTAACGTACGAATTTATAAGATAAATATGTCAGTGTATATTTCCAGTAAATCTCGATAATATTATCTGTATCAGTATTCATTGAAAAAGAAACGCATTGTTTGTTCTTTTAATTATACAATAGTTCATTTAAATTTCATCTGATACTTTTGATTTAAAATCAGAGCAAGTAGGTATTGATTGACTTAAGAACACTTTTTTTTATTTGTTTAAGATTATTAACGATTGAAATCTAACTGTACAAATTGAGTATTTTTGCTTTCTCATAGAGGCAGCTTTCTCTGGTAGAAACATTGACCAACTATTTGCCATATAATGCCTAATTTTATGGTGTGTGGTCAATTTTTGGCCTATATTATGGTCAATAATCCAGCTTATGGCCGACGGTTTATGACCAAAAGGTGGTGTAATTTATATAATTATTTATAAATAAAATTGAATGAACCTGAAATAATTGAATACGAATTAAATACTTAAAAGAGAACAAATAATTAAAAAATTATACTAGCATGTGGCACGTCGAGCCTACATGCTGAAAATATTCAAACCTAACCTACAAATATTTTCTATATTCTTGTATTTCTTTTATATTAATTAACAAATAAATACATAAATTGGAACAAACACTGCTTATTTATTTGCGTTGAACTTGCGTAAAAATTGCTTCAGTAGTTAAGTCAAATTTTCTTGACTATTGGGCAAATTTTACTCAGCAATCTTGTTCAACCTTTTAAGTTAAATCTGGCAAACTGCTCACAAGGCAAAAATAACGTTTTTCTTAAAATATTTCAAACAGGTAAGGGTCTGCACTCTCTCCCGCCTCCCAGCTGTCAATGCACCATGTATGTATAAATGTCTACATGTGTGTTAGGAGAGTAAAGGACTTTTGCACGCTAAAAGAATAAGGACAGACAAGAATAACATTGATTAGTATATTTATATATAGATATACTAATCAATGTTATTCTTATGTCTTGTGTCCTGCTTTTAGCGTGCAAACCACCTAAGCGCCCGACGCAGTGCGCGTGCACATGCACTACTATACCTATACTGGACATCATGGGCATATATTTTATCTGTAGAATCGGAGTTAGAACTTAGAATTCATGCAATACTGCAAATTCGTTTGTATATCTCTGTAATTGTTGGCTACAAATTGATCACGAAAGTTGGTCAATAGATAGCGAACAGGCCAATGATGGTCAATTTTCTACCTGGGTTGTGATGGTAAAAAAAACCGCTGTTAACTTATTAGCACTTAGCTTCCTCGAACTAAATAAATTTTTCCATCATGTATTTCTTTATTCTAATACATTAATTTTACATTTCTATATTTCTTTTTAATTATTAACTCCAAAAGGTGTTTTTTTATCATTTATTGTATGTCAAAAGATAAATTACAAAAGATTATAAGCTTACGATCATGAATTGCATTATCAATTTCAAAATATCGTAAAATAGATAAATCGCTATAAAACAAAATCGAATCAGTGAATCTTTAATTTTTTTTCTAAATTTATATCTTCAAAAAAAAAACAAATAAAAATTCATTTTATTAATAAACAATCCCCGCAACATTCTCGAGAGATCAGCAATCATATTAAATGAAAAATATAACCTCAAATATCTTGAAAGATAAAACATCTCATAGTCTGGGGAAAGAGCTCAGCCAAGAAATAGTGGAGAGCCACCTTGTTCAGATTAATTTATTTTAAAGATTTTCCATCATATGTTTCCAAGATATCATTTAAACAAAATTACTTTGTCGTATACAACAAAAGAAGGGAGATAGCTTATAAAAAATGTTGTATCGAAAAAGATAATGTTATGTTAATATTTCTAACGTACCAAAAAACTCGAAAAACTACCCTGGTAGAAACGTTAGCGAGTTCTTAGCCAGGCCGCAGCGAGACTTTCATAAATTCGCCAGTTTTTTACCGAGTTTCAAACCAAAAATGTCGCCTATTTTGCCACAGATTGATAACATTATCTGGCTAAGGACTGGTTAATTTTGAAAACGACAAAACGTTTATGCCCATCTCAATGAAAATGGCCACTTTTTGCCCTGAAAAGCGAGACCAAAATTACACTTTTTGCCCGCAAAAATGATTAGCAGGAGAAAAGTTACTTCACTAGAAACTAGTCCAAATTTCTTTATTTTATCAAGTTCTACCAATAACCTTGAATTCAATTGTCTTTTAACAATATTGTCTTTTAACAGTCCATTAGTCCCGCTTTCCAAGTCAAAAAGTGGCCACAGTTGAGATGGGCATAAAGTACTATATGTAATTCGAAAAAAAGTCGATATTTCCCTCGGATGATACTGCCCCGCGGAACAAATATTCGACTTTTTGCCCTTGTTACATAATGTACTATTATTTATCAACTTTAATCAAATTACTACGATATTATACTAGTAAATATTGATAAAATATAACATTTAGTCATATGAACACTACTCTATTTAGTAAATACAAAGTAATTTTTCTATCAAAGTAATGAGTAAACCTCAAGATGTGAAGACATATCTCGAGCCGAGTACGCTACAGCGCATGCGCTACGTTCGCGTGCTCAGCTGACTGCTTGCACATGCCCATTGCCCGCGCACCACAATCAAGTCAACGCAGATCACGGCTTTTACATTTTTGTCAACATTCTGTGTTAGATTATTATCAAAACCATACCAGTTGCCGCTTTCCAACAACTTTAATACACTCTCTTATTGTGTTTCTTGTGCGTGAGTGTTTGTATGTGCAATTATGATAAAGGCAGCAGAATCATCGTGCTATGTTTATCACTATTTTTGTGTGCATACCTCGACATGTGTTAGACTTCGAGTTAGTTAGATTAAACTTCCAATCATTCCTTTTAAATTTACCTGATTGTATTTTATGCAGCAGGTCTTTTTATATAGTATGAAATATATTTGTTCATCTTTTATCTTCGCTATTTATAATCTGAGAAGTGTAAGCGAGTTATTACCTAGTCCTTCCCGGGTTTCTGCTTTAAATATTAGCGACTTTAAACTGACTAATAATTAGCTAATACACCAGCCGGTCTCATTAATTTTCTACCAGAGTAAAACTCAAAAATCAAAAATCCAAAAATTGTTATAAAAAAACGAGTTAATGAATCTTTAAATTTCTTTTATAGCACACTAACCTCAAAACGCCAACTTTATTGTCGATTTTGAGGTTGTTGTGCTATAAAATATCGTATGAGACTGTTGTGGGAGATGGTTTTCTACCTTGCTCGAGGGTTTTCGCACGAGCGAAGCGAGTCATAATATACTATTATATTTCGAGTCTTCATTAAAAGAGGAAAATAATGAGCCGTGTTTGGTAGAAAATGACCGCACCGTTCTCGAGATATAAGCGATCAAAAATATGTTATATTCCCGGCTTAACTATAATGGCCACTTGATTGACCTGAAATGCGTGATGAAAATGACGTATTATTTCCCTCTTTTACTTCATTCCCTCAAATTTAATTTATTTCGGGAATAAAGGAAAGTTCAGTTTCTGTGGCTTTCTCTCTTTTTCAATTTTGAACTATTTCTTTGTTGCACAATGTACTATTAAATAGTATATTATGACACTGTTGTGGGAGATGGTTTTCTACCTTGCTCGAGGGTTTTCGCACGAGCGAAGCGAGTGAGAAAATCGAGCAAGGTAGAAAAACACCTCCCACAACAGTCTCATACGATATTTTATAGCACAACAACCTCAAAATCGACAATAAAGTTGGCATTTTGAGGTTACTGTGCTATAAAAGTACATAACCTCAAATATATTGGAATATAAAGGTTATTATGATCTGAGCAAATATTGTTGGCCCTAGAAAAATTAATTTTTTTACAAATAATTTTTTTCTCAAGTATAGAAAAATAAAATTACTCAATAATTTACAGAATAATCTTCATTATCCTAATCACCTTTTTGAGAATTAGACATCAAAATACAACGATTACTAGAGTAAATCAGCAACATTTTATTTGAAAATTTTCAAAATGTTGCTCCGCGGTGGTCTCTCCTTATTAGTGCCAATGTATTGGCAGCGGTGTTTTTATGATAGATATATTTGGGTCAATTTAGTGTAAAAGCTGAATTATAATAGAAATATATACCACAGATTTAAATAGAATAAATAATTTCATTGGTAGCGGTTTCTTTCAATTATTTTGAAAATATTTATTTTGCACCGCAGCCTTATTATAAATTAAATATTATAATTCATATAAAAGTTTAGAATCAAACTTTACGTATAAATATGTAAAATATAATACTATAACTTCAAGTAATATACTATAAAATGTTTTAACATTCGCATCCAAGAAACATCGTAACTATTTCACGCACTATTGAGTATCACTCTTTACTCATCCAATATTTTCTTTCTCACAAATCCCAAACTCTACATTTACAAAAACTTCACTGCAAACGCACATTCTTACATTTTCATCCATGTCAATCGTCGTACTTGATCCCCGTATGTTCGATAATCCAATCGTAATAATTAGCCACTTTGGTGAAAACGTTGGGCGCCGTGTACTCGCAACCCTGCGACGCTACGCCGACGAGTTTGCCGTTCAAGACGGCCGGTCCTCCGGAGTCGCCGAAACACAGGTCGATTCTGCTGGTGTTCGTGCAGAACATATTCTTGGTTATTGTGTAATTCACGCGGCACGATTCCTCGGAGATCACAGGCATTCGGCCGACTTGCAAAACTGTACCCCTCACACCGTACTGCAAAAATTAAATTATAAATCGTCTGCATTGTATGGTAGTCAACACATTCTCTTTCTTATTAAATGAACTTATTTTTGGCATGTATTTGTACGCAATTACAGTTACTAAAACGTATTTATAGCTTTTTTTGTCTAAGTAACCTCGAATAAATTGCCGTGTTGTGATGTACACGATTTTGAAAAGAATACTTGAATGATTTAAAAAATTCTATTGCGTTATTTTCGTAATTAGATTTAGTATGATGTGCCCTGCAACCAAAAAGTTTTATCCGCGGAATTTTTATTTATTTAGCACTTTTAACAAAAATAAAAGCGGTTTTTCTAAGTTGTATGTACCTGTAGACGTTCTTTTTTTATCATTACACGTAAAGGAATTTATGCAATCCTAGTAGAATACAAAATCAATAACAAAATTGCATTACAATCTTGAAATATGTACAAATAAATGTTGAAAAGGTAGCTTCCTTAGAGATTTTTGTCATGCAACTCCTATCGGTGATTTTCAATCTAAATAAATACTATTATTTTCTCCCGTATACTCTTCTAGACATGTACGCTTTTCTGTAAAAAGACTTCTAAATTTAACAGATATTTTATTCTACCTATTATAGGTTTTTTAGAAAAATTACTAAACTTTCTCTGCTGTCAAAATTTTTCTGCGTCGAGGAGAATTGCCCATACTGAGAACATTAACTCACATAACTACCACAAGTATATTGTCACGTGAAACGAAACATTTTATTCCTCTATATAGGGAATATGGCTAAATAAATTATAAATATTTAATTTAATAATACATAACGGAACATAATCGTTATAAAATTGACTTACATGTGCATCGCCAAATCCAGATACAATAATAACGTCTGCGACTTTTGGTATCTCTCGCGCGATAGGGATTGGTTGTTGAAGCTCATTAAATTCTATCGGTGTTTCTAGCTATTTAAATAATCTATTATTATTTTCTTTCAAATTTAATTTTAATGGATATTTTTATTATAGAGTAAAAGCAATTAATTGAGAAATACCTTTATTAAGCAAATATCATTGTCCCATACTTTTCGAGTTTCATAGTCGCCGTGCACAATAATTTTAGTGATATTTATCAGATTTCCTTCAGATAGAGTAGAACTACTTCCGATACGTGCTTTATTGATGTTCATACCTATCCTTCTGTTAATAAATACACATTCTTGTTTAAATTTTAATTGTAATATTTACAAAGTTCAAACGATTCAGATATGTTGGTCGCGATCCATTGTTTAGTATTTAAAGTGACTTGTAATATTTGATTCAGCGCTATTTACACTGACTAATAAACGTATTATGTGTGAAGTTTTACAATAAAACTTGGTCAAAGTATTTAACTTACCCTACGCAATGAGCAGCTGATACTAACCAATTTTCGGAAATAATCGTAGCACCACAGAATGTCACCAATCTAGTTTTTGAAGATTGAAAAAAGAGTTGGGCCTATAATTTAGTAATTATAAGATTATGTAACTACATAAAACGAAGGCTATAAAATGCATGTAATTTGAAAACAATAAGTGAAATCTTTACCTGGTATGGTACCTCCGTTACTGTATAATAATCGCCGCCTTGCATAGCATCTTTCGAAAAAAAATTTGTTAACATTACATCAGTAATAAACATTATTTGTTAACATTATATCAGTAATAGCATTAAAATATAAGACTATAGTTTGGACCTGTAATCTACGTGCATCTTTGCAAGTGAATAATTAGTACACTGCATTTATGTTGTTATCAAAATTAACTTAAATAACGGAAGTAATTGAATAATAAGCTTACAACAGTACATTACATATTGTGATGCACGTGGAAGAGTTCACAAACGTAAGACATAAATGAACTTGTCAACAAATTGTCATAGTAAATACTAACCGACAAATAAATTTGTCGTGCTGAAAGCCAGCAACGAGTAGAACACAATCTTCATTCTGTGGTCGTCAACGTAACACTGACTCTTTTCTTGTTATCTTACTATATTATACTTGGACGGAATTTTTTCATGAACATTACGAAAGGCTCCGGTGATAAAACATCAGATACTTTCCATATAATACATTAAAGTTTGGCTACACTTCATAAGTTTACTATATATATATATATATATATATATATATATATATATATATATATATATATATATATATATATATATGTGTGTGTACCTATTATATATATATATATATATATATATATATATATATATATATATATATATAATAGGTACACACAGTTTCACGTGTAACTTATTTTTAATATTTTCATTATTAACGGTAGTGTTAATAGGGACCTTTTAAAAATTCGAAATTTTGAAAAATAAATCAAAATTTTGAGAAGAAAATTTAATATTTTGAAAAAATAATTTTAATGTTGGAAAAATTACGAAATAATTTTCAGAGCTTTTCAGGAGCGGGAGGTAATGTACATTTCCTCCCGCTCCGACAAAGACGCTCGGGTTGCCAAATTTTTCATGAGTTAAATAGCTAATGATTTTTATGATCTTATGAGTTACTATTGATGTTAAGATAGAGCTAAAACCAATTTGAGTTGTTATATTATAGTCTTGCTATAGGAGTAGGGGAAATCCAGGAAAAGTGAACACACGGATATAGCGAATCAAGTCTATTCTGTAGTAAGAGATACAATTAAGCAATTAATATCTTACGAAATAAAATAAAATAAAAGAAGTTGCACGAAAATTTCTTTTCATTATAAGCAAATAAGAAAAATAAATAAATTAGGCCTAGAGTTCTACAAGCGAGAAAAAGAAATGAGAAATTGAGACTTTTCATGACACAAGAGAATTAAAAATTAAAATGTGAAAATAAAAAATATTTAATTTTAGAAAAAAAAAAATTTCTGAGAATCGAATATTTTGTTGTAAGTTCGATTCTCAACGATTTTCAATTACTTTATAAAAACTAAATAAATAAAAAAATTAAAAATTTTCTTCTTTAATAAGTAACTCGTTTTCCTATAAGTCTTAAAAGTTTGGGATTCCCTCATTGCAAAAATATCGGACAAACTTTTGATAAATAATACTTTTGCAAAATTCTCCGAAACTTAATTTCTTTTACGCGGAATGTCACTTTACTCGGGTTTATCCTACGATATCTAGTACAAGGAAAAGTTATATAGACAAATGAGTCAAGCATTGTCAATTGCGTAATTTCTATTCCAGAAATAAGATTTTTCTTTAATCAGGACCAAAGTTAATCGTAAACAAAAGTATTTGTTGTTGTATACATTAAAAAAAATATTAGATCCTTTTCGCAGCTCAGTTGGTCACGCCTACGGAGCTTTATGAAAACTTAAAATTTTTTGATTTTTAGGATATGTTTGATCGACTACCATTACTATATAAAATCAGATCTATGGTATGTCAATTTTTTCGTCTTGAAACGATCTTTAATTTCTTTTTTGGAAACGTTAAAATTCGTCCACTATAACTAAAGTTAGGTCTCTTTTCGAAAAAGACTAAGTTGGTACCAATTTCTACATGCTGCAGACTTCAAGCAACAGTACGTCTCAAAAATTAGTTTAATCATAGTAGAAAAGTATCTCAAAGTTTCAAATACGTATAATCTTAAAAGGTTCGGTTACAGTTTGATGTAATTTACTTTAGGTAATTTACGTCTTAGGTACGCAATTTGATAGAAAAGCTGACATCAAGATCTTCACTTTGCGTGGTCGGAACACTTCTGAGGAAACAACTAAAAATATTTCTTATTTTTCTTTGGTATCCCCTAAGCATTAATTAGAACTTAATAGTCATTAGTTTCTTGTCAGATAGTATATTTCTAGGTTCCTTTTATTTGTCGATAACATGTTGTTTATCATCACCTTAAATTAATCATTTCGTTACGAATAAATAAATTGAATTAATATCTCTACCATGGAAATATTGAATTCATTCTGATTATACTTCCGCATTTTTTTCTTTGTGGTTGTTTTTACGTAATTCCCAAGATTTTGATTCATATTTATCGATAAAACAAACATGATTTATCGATTGAATTTTACAATAATATATTTAATTTTCTTTGAAAAAATTCAATTTAAAATCCGAGTTGATATTTGCTTGCATTACATTTTAAGAAATTATTTTATTTATAAAAGTTTTTTAACATGTCGCTAGATGGCGTTCTAGTGTGCACTTGTGTAGGATTTTGGGTATCAACTACTAAATAATCGTATGCTCAGTTAACAATAACTAGAGCATTTATTAAAAGTAAATAAATATAGTTAAAAAAATATAAACGTCAATTTGTGCTATCGATTGATATATAAATCATAAAAAACTCTTTCGTGATTACGCCGATACGCCTCGATTTAAATCACAGGCGTGTTACGCGTGGCATTTACCACGCCACAACATATATCGATTTTTGTTTCAACATAAACTTATATAGAAGCATACTCGGCGCATACAGTCACATACATGATTTTTTCCTAAAATCATTGTTCATATATTTGTTCATCACTCTGATCATCATACGGCGATGACTCTGGCATTAAAATTCAATTTTCGTCAACCTAACCGATCAATTTCAACAGCCATCATGAGTGAGTAAAAATTATGTCCGTACTGTAACAGCAATGTCATTGAGGGCCAAGTTGCAAGAATTACGGTAAAACATACCACAGATCGTGTGCTCGTCATTATTTCTGATGTAGGAGAGACCGGGCGAGACGGGCATAATCTATGTTTAATGCTATATATCGCAATATTTAAAAACAATAATGGAATTAACGTAATGCATTTTATGTTCTTGAACTATTCAACTACAGATTGCACTTCGTTTAACACCAAAACAAACTTTAATTTTTAAGTGAGAACCAAAAACGTAAAGAAATAACCTTTTAATACAAAAAATGTTTACAAATAGGTATTTGGTGATCAAATTATCAATAATTTCGATTTCTAATACAACTATAATTGCATTAATAGAAAACTTTAGTATACATAACATATAAGTGTCAGTATCGTCAGTTGAAGGTGAAAAGAGCACTTAAATATAAATTTAAGCCCAAATTTAAGACTTATCATCGTCATAGAATTGAATAACAAGCAATTCGTAAAGAAAATTAAGGATTATTTGAAATTACGTATACTACGCGTATGCCCGTTGAGCCCCGTTCTGCCTAGCCATTTACCTCCAAACGACTCTTCCACTTCGTATAGAGAAAACTTTTGTTGGTTTTAACCAAAATAAAAAAATCTTTTTTTAAAACAAAGTATGCATAGAGATCTTTGTATAACTGCTCAGTAAAACTTAACTTTATTAATTTACTTAGATAGTTTTCAATTTCAATTACGGTAAAAATTGGATTGATAAGTACAACAAATAACAATGTTTTTTAAAAACTAATTGGCTTCCTTTAGCATACTTTCAAGTCATCGGATAACTTATATACATCAAATACTAATATATATAAAAAAATTACAGAAAAAAAGTAAGAATATTCGAAAATATGAAAGGGGTTCATTAAATCAGGTGTGACCATCTCTCCCCGGTCTCCCCTAGATGGTATCTACAAATGTTGCAATGCATCTTACTTCATTATACCTGCATCAATGACCGGAGCATCAGGCCTAGAATTAAATTTATCTCAGCTATTTCTGTCTCAACCTCAAACCAACTAGGATCAAAACAGCAATATTAGTGCTCAAATTTCTGGCTTTGTCGACTCAGGTATTCATAACCTCCAATTTGAGACCAGATTAGATGCTGTAAATGATCTGAGCGACAATGTCCAAAATCTGTAAAATCGCGTGGCAGCAGTTGAAAACAAATCTACCTCCGCCTCAAATCTAGATATAAATAATATTTTTGCTGAGATACAGGACAGACATCTCCGTTCGCTCAACATTATCCTCTATGATGTACCGGAAATTACAAATGCTCAGAATACCGAAGCTGACATTGCTCGAGTGTAAACATTCTATCTCGCATCAACAATATAAACCTAGCACATATCATGGCCCGAGATTGGGCAAGCCCCAAACAACTGCTCGCCCACGCTCAATTATTGTGCGGCTTCACTCAGCTGAGGATGTCATGAGAATTATACGACAACTTAATCTCCTTCCATCTGGCATTGTCGTTGCCACTGATAAGACTAAGTCTCAACGCTACCTGCTTCGATAGCTACACCAGCAAGCATGTGCTTACAACGCCAACAACCCTAATATCTAAAAAGTTATTAAATATATCAGTGAGATGCCTACTGTTGTCAACGAGAAGTCCCTTGGTCATAACAAACATTCAGAAAACTAAGTGAATCTACAGGTAATCTAATTATATACACTTATAATGTTCATTCTATCAAAAAGAAGACATCTTACATAAAATTTAACCTCTCGCAGCTCATATACACTCCAGATATTATACTATTAACTAAGACCTGGCTGGATAATAATTTTGATGATATAACATTTATCGTCGTGACAAAAATCTTGATGGTACATCTACAACCATAGGTGACGGCGTGCTGACAACAATAAGAAACTCTATTCGCGTCTCCAAACTCGAATCGGATCATTCAACTGTGTTGCTATTTTTAGGCACAACCGCTCCAAGGAAGAGCCTAATATTTTCGTCATGGCACAAAGTCTAATAGCTTAAAAACTAACAAATTATTACATAAAAACATGTTTTGATACTATAGGAATACATTTCAAGCACTCTTTTAAATGTATGTGTGGATGTATGTATGGATGTAATCGATTTCCCCGATTAACTCAGCAAAACGACGGTCAAACCGGATGAAACTTAAAGAGCTTACTTGTCTCATCATAATAAGTAAACGTATCTATTATGAGCCATATTTGGTGAGCGTATTACCATATAGTATAAGTATTGAATATATTAAAAATTCGAATTTTAGCTGTATCTAGAATAAATTTCATGTCTATATTAAATTTTCTACGTTAAAATTGTAGATCTCGAAAAAATACAACTTTTTTGTATTTAAAGTTTGTCGAGAAAACCCTAAGTTAAAGTGCAAAACAGCCTTCGAAAATCAATTTTTAGGACAGAATTGAAATATACACATTATACGCAAAAATGTTCCACAGTAAAATTGGTCACATCCCGCATTCGCTCAGAGTTATGCCTGTGGAGCGGGGGAAAACCTGTAACAGAAGAAAACTCGTTCCGGGATGGTCAGTGTATTTGGCACGTTCCAATTGGATATGTGTGTCATTTTCCGTAGGTTAAGAACACCGAGTCCGATCATTCCACACTTCCCGCTCACTTTGTGGAGTGTGAAACAGCGCCTAAACGATCGGACGAAGTTGCATTGGCCACGGGGTTCCCTGGCGGTTACCCGTCCAAGTACTAGCCGTGCCCAACGCTGCTTAACTTCGCCGATCGCCCGAGGTGCGGCTCCGTTACAGCGTCGGTTAAGCACGGTGTTATTGAAATCGGTATATTAATGATCTACTGTCTTACAGCGAGTGCTGCGAAATCAAAACAATCCTTGAAATGACCGTAGCGTTCTTTGGGTACCAGGATACTGCATAGATTTGGAAGTGGCATTAGCTTTCAGTAAGCGTAGAACTGTTGAAAGCATGAGTTCGTTTAGTTTAACGGAGCTCGACTCCCGAGCGCAATCGATTTCACGACAGGTCGAAGAGTTTCTCCTTTACCTTGAACATTAGAGTAATTCACAATTTACGATGTTTCAAGAACCTGCGGCAAAACAAAAATTAAACTTTTGCACATATCATTAATGGACGCACAATTCACGATTTCGACGGCGGCCAATTCTCATGCAGGCAGTGCAGACAACGAAAAGAGAAATTAAATTGCTGCCCAACTCGCACAAGATGAAGAGAAGTTGCAGGCTGCGATTGCAAAGCTATTTGCCTGCTCATTAGGCGAATGAGTAAGTGAAAGTTCTTATATTGTAATATAATACTACAGTATATTATACTGTAATAATGTTATTCTGTGATTTCCCAGAATATAACCACTTAAGTATACTTTTTTTTAAAATTGCGTTTTCTTCTTTTTTTCAGTGATTTTGGTATCTATATAATTATCACCGAGTCAGAATAAGATCCTGGAAATAATCTGTAAAGAAATATAAAATTTCAGAAATAATTATAAGAAAACATTCAGATGTAAGCCTGATGTATAAAAGTATAATAGTTAATGGACTGTATTAACAAATTACTATTTTAAACATCACTACAATTTTCATTTTCGAGTTGTACGAGTTGGAATAATAATTCCTTACAAAAATAATCGGCAGAGATCCCTGCAGAATACTATCGCTGTGAATACGTTATGGAGATTACATTAATTTATTCATTTTCTCATATTAAAGAGAATCTAAAGAGACTCTCTGGACTCCACAAGCTATAAACCCATATACAATTCAAGCGGACTTTTGTCATTCCGCTTTCTCCAATTTGGATAGGTGACTATATTATAAGTTTTTTACCCTCCGAAAGAGAATTAATGTGAAAATAACATCCAAAAGAGAGTTGAATTTGAGCAAAAAAAAATATATTTCGAATGTAAATAAAAGTTAAGAATAAAGGTTTCTTTTAAGGAATAATAATAAAATTATATAATAGCGTTTTGGCTCCAGTACTTTGCCAGTGAGCCATCGTCAGTGCAATGCTGGCAAGTACCTATTACAGACGCTAAATGATACTCCAGAGTCGGCCATATATATGGAATAGAAATGATAAATTTGTATATGGATACAAAAAACCTGCATCCAACTGGTGATAAAACCCGGAGTGTATATGGGTTTATAGCTCGTGGAGTCCATTAGATTCTCTTTAAAATGATTAAATACCCAAAGAGCAATCAGATTGCATTTTATACTTTCTTACGTATTGTCAAGAAAGTGTAAAATGGAAAATTCTTTTCATCATAAATTCATTTATTTATGTATTAAACATAAAAATATGAAAATAATTTGTATTTGTTGAAAGTAAAGTATCCCGATTGAAAGACTCATAAAAACCAATAAAAATGTTTTTTTAAGAGGTTTATGGTGTGTATTTTCACCCGAAAAATCCCATTAAAACCAATTCAAAATGAATTTTTATAGGGATTTATAAGTAATACTAGGTTCATTTCTTATTTGCTTCTTTTTGTGTTTTAATAAGAATAATTGAAAACCAAAAACGGGATTCCTTAAAAATTAAAACTTATTAGTTTCAATAAGAATTTTCTAGTACACAAAATTTTTACAGGAATGAACTAGTAATTTTTTAATTAACACTTTAACTATTTAATTAGAATTTAGAGGAATTCAATATTTTAGATTTTAACATGGTTTTAGTGGATTTTTCTCATGACGAATCCATCGTACTTTTTATATTTTTTTAGTATCAAATTTTCACAATTACCTATATTGAAAATTTTTAGGAATTTTGAATTTTTGAATATTTGATTTAAATATGGGCGAATTATTCTATTTTTTGGAAATGTATGGAATTTCAAAGTAATACAGCTCGTAATCAGCATCCTGGGCGAACCAGGAAATGTCCAAATAGAAGTTAGCTCCGAAGAACTTTTTCTTGCAGAAGGCTATAACGCGGCGCCTTTTATTTCCTTGATCCGCTCATTTGGTCGTGTGACCGGAATAAAATCTTGTAAACATTTTTCTATATTGGGTAATGCAAATAAACTCATATACATTATATATAGGGAAATACATATTAGGTTAGGCTGTTTTACTTACAGTATAGTAGCGTCAATTATAAATAACGTTGAGAGTGCAAGATTTTGAATGAATAATTATATAATAAATCACACGAAATAGTTAGCAAAATTTTGAAGTGGGCAATCAACGCATAAATATATAAGATATTTAATTAATTTATAATAACGCTTTTTCTATGTCAAAAACTGAAATGAAAAAGAGAAATCAAAATTTTAAAAGTGATATTTTTTACGTTTTAATTATTTACTGCAGCTTGTAATTAGATGTAACTTAAATGTTATGATTATGTTAAAAGATATATTTTCTATTGCAGTACATTTTATTTAGAAACTGTAAATACTATATTTCACCTAGTTCAAAGATCCAGTGGGATACAACATTTTCAACTAAGTTCCACATTTGTTACGTTTATAAGAGTCAAACTTTGAAGTCAATTATCTATAAAACGGTATATAATATATATAATATATATACTGGCTAATGCTTTCAAATTTCTCACGCTATTAACTTTGCATTTTCGTCATTGTCAGTCGTCGTACTTGATTCCCGTATGCTTGATAATCCAATCGTAAAAATTGGCCACTTTGGTGAAAATGTTGGGCGCCGTGTACTCGCAGCCCTGTGACACCACGCCGACTAGTTTGCCATCGAAAACGGCCGGTCCTCCGGAGTCGCCGAAGCACAGATCGATTCTGCTGGTGTTCGTGCAGAACATATTCTTGGTTATCGTGTAATTCACGCGGCACGATTCCTCGGAGATCACAGGCATTCGGCCCACTTGTAGAACTGAACTCCACACTTTGTACTAAAAAAATTAAATAGAAAATGTCTGTATTGTATGATATTCGAAGAAAAAGAAAGTTTGATATTGATTTTAGACGTAGATTTCCAATCTTATTTAATGAACGTATTTTTGGCATGTATTTGTATGCATTTCAAGTTATATATAATTTTCTTATTGCTCGTTTTGTCCAATTCTCGAATAAATTGCTGTTTATGAGACTAAAAATATGCGTGATGTACACGATTTATAAGTAAGAAATACTTAAATGATTTCAGAAATTCTTTGTGCGTTATTTTCTTAATTAGATTCGGTATGATGTGACCTTCAGTCGAAAAGTTTAGATCACGGAATATTTATTTATTTAGCACTTTTAACGAAAATAAAAACGTATTTTTTGTGTGCCTGTAGATGAGTGAATAAATATTTAATTTAATAATACGGAACGGAATATAATTGTTATAAAATTGACTTACATGTGCTGCACCATATCCAGATACAGTAACAATTTCTCCGACTTTTGGTGACTCTCGTGCGATAGGGATTGGTTGCTGAAGCTCATTAAATTCTATTGGCGTTTCTAGCTATTTAAATAATCTATTATTATTTTCTTTAAAATTTAATTTTAATGGGTAATTTTATTAGAGCGTAAAAGCAATCAGTTGAGAAATACCTTGATTAAAGAAATATCGCTGTCCACTATTTTTTCGGTTTCGAAGTCGCCATGCACAATAATTTTAGTGATATTTATCAGGTTTCCTTTATCTAATGTACTACTTCCGATACGTGCTTTATAGATATCCAAACCTATGCGTCTGTTACAAAATATAAGTCCTTTAAATTTTTATTTTTTGTTTTGTAATATTCACAAAAAGTTCAAATAATTCATATACATCGGTCGCGATTCACTTTTTAGTACTTAAAGTAACATGTAATATTTAATACGGCGCTATTTATATTGATTAATGATTGTATCATGTGTTAAGTTTAACAAGAAACTTTGTCATAATATTTAACTCACCCTACACAATGAGCAGCTGATACTAACCAATATTCGGAAATAATTGTGGCACCACAGAACGTAAACTGTCCAGTGTTTTCAGATACTAAATAGAGTTGGGCCTGTAATTCATTAATCATAAAGATATTTAGTTTAATATAATTAAAGCTTTAACCCATTTCAAGAAACAGAAAGTACAATCTTTACCTGATATGGTACCTCCGCTACTGAATAATATTCACCGCCTTGCATAGCATCTTTCAGAAAAAAAATTTGTTAATATTACATCGATAATAGCATTAAACTATAAGAATATCATTTGGACCTCTATCTACGTGATCTTTGCAAGTGAATTATTAGTACACATTTCTGTCACAATCGAAATTAATTGAAACGCAAATAGTTCCATAAAAAGCTTACAATAATGCATTAAATATTTTGATGCACGTAGAAGACTTCACAAACTTAAGACATTAATGAACTTGTAAACAAATTGTTATAGTAAACACTAACCGACAAATAAATTTGTCGCGCTGATAGCGAGCAATGTGAAGAACACAATCTTCATTCTCTGGTCGTCGGCGTAACGCTGATTATTCTCTTGTTATTTTATACAGGCGGAATGGCGAACTTCTCATGAACATTACGAAAGGCTCCAGTGATAAAATGTCAGTTACTCTCCATATAATAAATTGAATTTTGGTTCTACTCAATAAGTTTACCCTAGGATAGGTATACACAGTTTAACATGTTACTTATTTTGATTATTCTCAGATGTATTGTAAAAACATACGTTAACGGAAATTTGTTTACGTTCGTGGCACATTCATAACGCAGTAGAATCTCCCGGCACTGTGACAAGAATGTATTGCTCCAGTATCCAGATTCTGGTGGATTGAACTTAACTGTGTATTGCTGCTGCAACAATACTTTATTATTGTTCTCACAAGAATATTATTTTGATGTGACAATCATACAATATAACCTGCAAGCTTAATATAGCTACGACAGCAATACTGCTTTCCACAGCATAAAACGCCGTATCTCCATTTTGAAAACGTTACATTTTCTAATAAAAATTGTACTGTAAACTGAAAAAGATTAATCGAAAAATAATTTTAGATGATGCATATTAAAAGTACGGAATTTTAGCTTTTTATTTCATATTTTTAATTTTTTTCTATGATTTGTTATTATCATTTCCCAATAAATAGAAGCTTCAGCAACACAGAACGGAGATACGGTGTTTTATGCTGTGGACGGCAAAATGTGTACGGTTACTCGAGCAATACCGGAATAGTTGTGTAAATATAAAAGTATTGATGTGATACCCATTCCTTTTTCTCAGTGTGTGATATTAGTACATTACGATACGTGTGACCTAAGTAGTCCTTTACA
This sequence comes from Gastracanthus pulcherrimus, assembly GCA_949152435.1. Taxonomy (NCBI): domain Eukaryota; kingdom Metazoa; phylum Arthropoda; class Insecta; order Hymenoptera; family Pteromalidae; genus Gastracanthus; species Gastracanthus pulcherrimus. The sequence goes on along the minus strand of OX424574.1, from coordinate 25,347,357 downwards.
GCACGGCGTGTATTAGCCGTAGGGCTACGCTAATACAAGCTGTGTTGTAAAGGACGACTTATGACAAGAGTATCGTATACTATTTTATAGCATTGTCTGCTCTAAGTCCGCTGTCACGCCTATCCGTGCCCTAAACAGTCCATTGTCACTCCGTGCGGTAGCGCCCGAGCGTAGCGAGGGCAATAAGCACGGTGCATTAATGGACTACTTATGTCACGGATAGGCGTGACATGAGACACGAAACCCTGGCTGGGGCTCGGACTAGATAGCTAGTCCCAAGTTTCACAATGTTAGGAGGTTCTGCTGTAGTTATGAATAATTATGAATCTAAAAAAGTTCATTGTTTTGGTCATGAGTATTTTTTTCCAAAAATATAGGTTATTGTAAGCATAAAAACTTTGTAACTTTTAGCTCAAAATTAGTCAAAGAATCGAGCAAAAATGTTTATTTGGGTCTCAAAACCTAATTCTTCTTAATTTTAGTTTTAATTAAACAATTAATAAAAAAAGTATTTATAAAAAAAGCATTGTATGCTATTTAATATCTATTAACCCATTTCTTCCCAAGCGGTGATTTTATAGTCGATTGGTTTTTTGCCTAAAAAAGTGTCGAAAAAAAAATAATAATAACCAATAGCACTTGAAGTAAAATTGTCCGCTCTTTCCGATTCTGAAGTCAGAATTTTTAAATTTCCGTTGGAAAATTTCAAAATGGCGGTTTTAGGCAAGAAACCAATCGACTATAAAATGGCCGCTTGGTAAAAATGGGTTAAAGAAGAAGAAATACCTTTAGAAAATGTGCTGTGCAATTATTTAAAAACTTTGTTTATAACCAAGTTTGAAAAGTTTGGGAGATTTAAACATTTGATATTCAAAATATTATGAAGGAACATCAAATTTTGAAACTTAATTTTCTTTTTAAATACTTAATTCAAATTACATTTATTACGGTAAATATGGTATAATTAAAGTTAATCTACAATTCAAAGTACTTTATTTTACTTTATAAATATAAATTAGAAAGATAATATTTTAGATATTGATACTTACTTCTCGAAGAAACTATGGGTATCAAAAAGTTGTTGAGTTATGATGACAGTAACAAGTAAAACGTTTCTTTTATACAAAGCTTTTATCAAGCTTAATTTTTATACGACACGTTTTTGAATATTCTGAATCTTTTAGTACTGTATATTCGGCGGTGTGGAGAGTAGAGAATATATTTTCATTCAATACTTACAAAATAAATGGTTATTGTCCCAATTCACTTTGAGAAATCTATTGAAATAATTTCAGAATATAATAATAAAACGGAAGTGGCAGAATAAGACGGAAACGGAATGTAATCTCGTAAATTGAAAACCAAAATTGTTTCAAATGTTATTTGTTTAGGAAAAGAATGGAGTATTATCAGTATTATTCTTATTGTATAGCAGTTTTATTTAGTCAATGATTATATTTATTTGTTCAGTTTGTAACTTTGTACAATGAATTTCAAAGCACTCGATTGTAGTTTAAATACTTCTTAAATATAAGCATTTTTTTAATAAGACGTGGTTTTATAACATAGGGTTATGATCTCTTAATTTTTTCATTAAAAAGAGAACAAATAATTCATAAGATTATAATAAGCTAGACATAAGAAAAACATTAACACGAACAAGGGTCCCTGTGACCTCACACAACTTCAAATAGCTGTAAATTTCTTAAAACTCAACGAATGTGATAAAAAAAAAAGATATTCTCATCAGAGTCTCTAGTTTACAATTGTATACGGGGAAAATCAAAAAGTCGACAAAGTCGTGTCCCCGTTATTTTGCACAAAATTAAAACGATATACCGGCCTAACTTGAAATTAGGTATATTATTGATTTCGAATTAAATTGTCGTGCTTTTGAGTTACTAATATCTTCCGTAAAGATCAAGCTAGATTATTCTCATTTTTTTTAATATGCACAAGAAAGGGATTTGATAGAAGAAAAATACGAAAAGAACGAGAAAATGATTTATTAATAATTATAAGTGAGTAATTTGAGCGTAATTAACTTGACTTATCATAATTTTTTTTTTTTTTTTTTTTTTTAAATGGCATTTCGAACTCGAAAGTTCATCGCCTCATCTACGCAAGCCTTCCATGTTTCCCTATTTTGTGCCAACCCCATCCATTTCGCGCCTTCCCGCCCAATTTCAGTTATGTCTGATTTTACGTTATCCTCCCATCTGCGTCTAGGTCTACCAAGAGGTCGAGTTGCTTTCGGTTTTCCTTTCATTATGCGCGCTGCTGTACGATCATCGCCCATTCTTGCCACGTGCCCTGCCCATCTTAGTCTCCGTGATTTTATTATTCTGTTAATATTTGGTGACGCGTACAAATTATGTAGCTCGTCATTGTGCAGTTTCCTCCACTCCCCAGTTTCCTCATCTTTCTTTGGCCCGTATATTTTCCGCAGAACCTTATTTTCAAATACCCTAAAACGATTTTCTTCCGCTTTAGTGAGCGCCCAGGTTTCGCACCCATACAAGATTACCGGCATTATTATAGTCCTATATATCCTTATTTTGACATTTTTCGACAGTAGCTTTGACTTAAGTAATCTGTTCACAGCGTAGAAGCAGGCATTACCCGAATGAAGTCTCTTATTAATCTCGGCTTTAATTTCGTTTCGATCATTTATAGTTGTACCTAAATATCTGAATTCGCTAACCTTTTCAAAAGTGAAATTTCCGACTCTGAGATCCCCCTCTGCTTCGCGAATGCCCAGTTTCTCCATGATCATATATTTCGTTTTCGATTCGCTCACTTCTAACCCCGTGTTTTTAGCCGCATTTATAAGGATTTCCGCATTTCTCGCCACCGTTTCACCATTATCTCCCACTATATCCAAGTCATCCGCATAGCCTAAAATTTGCGTTGTTCCGTTGAGTGTTGCGCCTAGCTCGCTAGCCTGCATTTTTCTAACAACATGCTCTAGCGTCAGGTTAAAGAGTACCGTTGAAAGCCCGTCACCTTGCTTCAAACCGTCGCGTATCATGAACGATTCGGATACATTACCGCCTACTCGGACCTTTCCAGTGCTTCCGTTCAGACATATTTGAATTAATTTTACGAGTTTTTTTGGTACGCCAAGGAGCACTAGGATTTCATACATTTTGCTTCGTTTGACAGAGTCGTACGCTTTCTTAAAGTCCACAAATAGCTGGTGTATAGTTTCGCAATATTCCCACTTTTTCTCTAATAATTGTCTTATGGTAAACATTTGATCGCTCGTTGACCTGTTGCGCCGGAATCCACACTGATAATCTCCTATTATATCTTCCGCGAATGGTGTGAGTCTGGCCTGTATTACGTTTGACAGAACTTTGTAGCAGGTAGCTAAAAGTGAGATTCCCCGGTAGTTATTGCAGTCTGTTTTATCTCCCGTTTTGAAGATCGGTATGATGATGGATTCTTTCCAATTTTCTGGTATTGTTTCATTTCTCCAAATAGCACATACTAGATAAAAAATTTTAGATGTAAGCGCGGTGCCTCCATATTTAAGTAGTTCAGCTGGTATAGAATCGTTTCCTGCGGCCTTATTGTTTTTTAGCTTTTTGATCGCGGCCTCTACTTCTTTGTAGGTCGTTTCGTCCATATGGAGTTCAGCAGTGTGGATTTCGTCTCCCATTTCCTCGGAGTTTTCATGCACGTTTAATAACTTATCGAAATAATCTTTCCATAATTTCAATAGTTCATTTTCGCTTGTCACGAGGTTCCCGTCCTTATCCTTCATTAACTGCGATCTACTCTGAAAACCCTTCCTAATAGCGTTTATTCCTTTGTACATCTCGCGCGGGTTATTTTCCCTACTATTAGTTTCTATTTTTCTAATTTCATTTTTCTGATACTCGCGCTTCTTGTTTCTGTAAATCACACGTACTTGCTTTCTTATTTAGCCTTCTTGCGCCTTTCAAACCAGAGTTCGCACTCTTCGTCAAACCATGGTTTGCTCTTCGGCCTTTTTTTCTTACCCAGTACTTTGTTCGCGGCCCCTTTTATAGTTTTTTCGATAGCCCCCCACAACCTGTTCGGATCGTCATCTACTCCCGTCTGTTCATCCGTTTCCTCGAGCGCCTGAAATCGGTTGCTAACTTCTACTTGGTACTTGATTCGCTCTATCCCGCTTCGTAGTTTTCCAATATCAAAGGTTTCTACTTTGTTCGCTCGCTTACTATTTTGACCGGCTACTAATCTGGCTCTTAATTTGGCCACTACGAGATAATGATCTGAGTCGCAATCCGCCCCCCTATAGGTCCTTACGTCGAGTACATTCGTGTGGCGCCTCTTATCAATAAGAAAATGATCGATTTGATTGTGCGTGGCCCCATCCGGCGATGTCCACGTTGCCTTGTGTATATCCTTGTGCTTGAAGCACGTGGTCTTGACTATAAGATCTTTTGCGGCTGCGAAATTTATGACCATAATACCGTTATCATTGCTGGTTTCGTGCAGACTTTCTTTGCCTATGGTGGGCCTAAACATTTCCTCTCTCCCTATTTTAGCATTGAAATCCCCCACTACTATTTTGGTGTCGTAAGACGCGAATTGGTCGATTAATTGCTCTAAAGTTTCATAATAAAGATTTTTGACTTGTTCCTCTTTGTCCTCCGTGGGACAGTGGACGTTAATAACCACGTAATTATACCACGCTCCGTCGATGATGATATACGAGAGTCGGTCATTCACGAAATTGCAACTTTTCACGGAATGTATGATGCTTTTGTTAACAAGAAATCCGGTGCCTAGAGAATGCCCGCTCGCGCCCCCATATAAAAAGGTGAAGTTACCGGATCCTAGCATCGCGTTATCTTTCCATCGGGTTTCTTGTATTGCTACCAAATCTAAATTGTACCTCTCAGTTTCATTTATGATTTCCCGGAACGCGCCCGCTCTGTGTAGACTGCGTACATTCCAGGTTCCCACCCTTGAGTTTCTTTTCGTTTTGGTTTGGTTTTGTTTTCTTTGAGCCATGATAGTAAGTTAAACCCGCGCGTTTTGGATCCTGTTCCGATCGCAGGTGAGTCCATCCGTCTAGGGGTGATAACCCTCATACCTCCCTAGAACTAAGTATGAGAGCTTTCTGACTTTGGCGAGGACACAGTCAACTCGTCGTCAGACACACTCGGTTTCATTCTCATATCCTAACGCCCCCCTGCAAGGCAGCGCGCCTTCGCTGGCTTCGTTGCCATGTAAGACCAGGTGGCGAATCATTCTACACATCCCCTCTCAGGGCAGTTGTCATCGCTCCCGCATCCTCCACGACAGCAGGATTTTTGGCCCATTTTTTGTTTGAAATGTGTGGTAAAAGAGATAGATTACAGAGTAAGGTAGAAGAAGAAAGTAAGATAGGAGATTTTGTATAGTGTTTGTAGTTGTTGCGGTGCTTGCGTAGTGTTTCTAGATGAATGCGTTCGCCAGTGCGGGCTCATCACACCCACGCCTGGGCCTATCGGCTGTCCGCGACTGCTTATTCGCTTTATTCGCAGCTAACCTCTTTCTCAGGGGTCGTTCCTCTATCCGCAACCTGAGGACGCGCTGTGTAGTGGTGATAGGCACCCACCCGTCCGCTCTGGACGACTACGCCCAGGACCCGCTTAGGGTAACGGCGTTGCAACAGTGACTTATCATAATACTTGAAAAATCTTTTAATAGTTTAAAAATAGATATTGATCTTGGCCAAGTAGATTTTCCGCGTCTATATGATCAATACTATTGTAGAAAATGCATATTTATTAAATTAGAATACTTTTAATTTCTAAAATTCCATGCCTTACAATGGTCGATTAAAAAATGTTTTTTCATAAATTTGCAGGGGCAATAAAATAACTTAAAGGGAAGTTTACAGATCGGTTTAGACAAGTACAAACCTCACATTTCAAGAAAAAAATTATACCAAGACCCGATCCTTTAAAAAGTATAATTATTTGAACGAAAGAAAATCGCGTTTCTTTACATATACGCTGACATCGACATACGACTGAAATAAATTGCACTTGAATCACGAAAAACCGCTGCTAACTGCTTTGGCTCTGCGCTTTCTCAAATAGAATGTAATGAATACAATTATAATTAAAATCTCAAAATAATATCATATCATTCTCGGACCACGAACCGTCGAGGATCAATTATTCGGCGATTCGCCGCTAGTACATCGGGGTCGCAGCGGAGGACGCAGCGCCCTCGTAAAGACCCCCTAACACACTTCCAGCCCTCTTAAAAGACTGCGCGCGCAGTCCTAAAAGGCGACCATTTTTTTTCAACAATCGCGCGCGAAAGCGACTCAAAAGAGAAAAGAGCCGCTGCCGCCGCAAGTCTCGAGTGTTTACTTTTCATCGCTCGTTTCATCGCTCGCATAACGGCCGCATAAAAGCCGCTGCACCGGCAGCGCGGCTCTCCAGCTCTATCCCCTTTATCGGTCAACTATTTCCCCCCTTTCTCTCTCTCTCTGTCAGTCCTAAAAAAGTTAGAAGGGATGCGCACAAGCGTCGTAAGAAAGTGTCGCGCGGGATGGACAGCGTGGGGTACTATATTCGTTCAGTGCGAGATTGCTGGCGCCATCTAGATCGGCATTAAAGTTGGAAAGACTAGCGTGATATCGATATATGGAGGATTCGTGAAAAAAATGAGATAATAACGAGATTTAACGTTTATTGTTTTAGGTTTATTTAAACACTTTCTTTGAGTGGTGAAGGTTAAAGGTGCATCCGCGTGGAACGTCAAACATAAAATATTTGGTGCTCCATGAAGATGCAATTTTTAAGTTTTCTTCAACTACATTCATTATTAAATTAAATGTGAATAAAGGATATCATTTAGGAATTCTGTATGAGGAATTTATGAAAAATCGTCCGATAAGGGGTTCGAAAAGTGACGAAAATTAAATGATAAAGCACGCCTCTGCAACTTGATATTTCTTATTGTATAGATCCTAAAATGTACGAAAAAGATATTGTGAGACTGTTTTATATGTATATGAATTTCTCTTATGGCAATTATGAACTAAAAACGGTCATCATAGACATAACAATCACTGGTTCCTTATAGGGATGCAAAAATTTTCGAATCACTATGGGCCGATTTTTAGTAGAATTCCTCGCACATTGTTCAACCAATGATTTTTAATATTTCCTCGAACATACACTACAAACAATTTTATTGATAATTATTACACTTGAATAAAAACATTTTTTAACATAGAATAAAATCTTAGAATTTTCATGTTTAAAATTTCAGAATACAAAAAGTTTGATTTTCAGAAACAAATTTTACTTGATTTCAGAAAAAAACTGTCTTGCTTTAATAGCTCATTTAATATGTATTCTTTTTTAAAGACATCTAAGTAATCATTTTTGTTAGGAACAATCGTTACATTGCTTTTGACGTTACCAGGGTATTATGGGGATGTCGGAGCCAAATGCAGATTCCTACATCGTATTTTTCGTTACTCCTCAACTTTCTGCTTTCAATCAAAATTAAAAATTGAACAAGAATAAGGGAAAATACGAAAATATCGGTAAGTACGCTACAGCATACTGTGACGCCGACATCCCCTTAAAAACACCATTTTGGTGTCGTGGTTCTTTTGTTCTCAAATTTCATTCATAAATTGAAACGACGCAAGTTTAGTTCCTCTTACTCTCAACAACTCTCTACACACGACTGAGCGCGCGACTTTTTCCGTGCACGCGTTGCAGCAGCTGGCCGAGGCCAGGGCTATCCTGAAATCGGCCGAGTCGATGATGAACCGCGCTGCCGCCGGAGACGGCGAGGAGGAGGAGGAGGAGGAGAAGAAAAAGGTGCCGAAGGAGAGGAGGACGATGCTCGAGCGCTCGGTGGAACGCAGGCGAAGGATGAGCGAGATCTTTGACGTATGTTCCCTGCTTTTTATGGCCTCTTCGCGGGTGTATGTGTAGGTGCGCGGGTGCACGGGCGATGGATGTGTGAAACGGTTGGGAATGACAATGCGGTTCAAGTGCTGGGGTGTTGAAGGAGGAGGAAAGTTTAGTATGGCGAGTGTGAAGGTTTTTATTGAAAAAGTATGAGGTTATTCTTGTGGATATGCGAGAAATGTTATTCGAGGAAAATATGCTTTAGTAGTGCTTGCATGAAAGTAATAAATATGGCAATCATATGGAATTTATATTGTTGATAGTATACGAAGAGAAATCGTTCACTAAATTTTAAAAAATGTTTGGGAAATTTTACCAAAAAGTACGGTAATTTGATCACAGACTGTAAGTGAAACAAAAAATGATCAAACTTGCTAGTACATTTTACTGTACGTTTGGTAAAATTTACTGTATATTTGGTAAATTTTACTGTAATCTGTACGATATTTTACTGGACAGTACAGTAATATTAACAATAATCAGCTTCTAAATAGTTACTTTAAAATTTTTGTTGTTTAAATTAATTTATAAACATAATAATTATCATTTTGCTAAGATATATTTTGGCTTGTACTGCATCAGTTGGCTTTGAATGATGTAACTTATGAGGACAATAAGAAGTACTGTTGGTATGAACCTAGGTTGCCGCAGTGGTAACTGATTCGCCTCCCGTGCCGTGGGCGGAGGTTCGATTCTCAGTCGTAACATGATTTTGTATACGATTTAAAATCGTAATAGAAAAATTACAGTAGTGTTTTATAAAATTTACTAAATTGTCAGTCTGTGACCAAAATACCAAACTTTTTGGTCCAATTCCAGACCTTTTCTGGAAAATGTACTGCACAATTTCTCTCCGTGTATCAATAATTTTATTACTCTGAAAAATTTCAGTTTTTTTTTTGCTTTGCAAATTACATTTATTGATTTCTCAATATCTGCTACAACTTTGGAACCAAGCGAGCTTATGCTCGTAAGACATTTATCGTGTTTGTTCATCATCTTTTACAGAATGGCTACTAAGTATTGATTATTAATACAGGTGCCATTTTTTGCTAATAAAATGTGAATTTTCAATAACATAGCCTGTCTTCATTGTTAGGTACCAGAACATATTATACTGGTAGACTGTATTGATTAGTCTTTATATATTTCACTTGTTAAAACAAAAATCAGACGAACAAATAGAAGGGAGTTACAACAAAAACTAAATAGTGCCTCATTTAGTGGAAAATGTTTGAAAGAGAACTGATATAAAGATAGAAATGTTTTGTTCAGATAAATCCGGATTTCTCAGTAGAGGTTCCGACTTTTCCTCTCTCATATCATAAATACGCGTGCATTGAGTTATTGATGTTTTTACGTAGACGTCTATCTCGTTCTTCTTATATGTAATTTAAAATATAGACTCGAACTCACATTCTACATTGTAATTCATTGAAGGATTTAAGAAGTTATATAATCTTTCAGGCAAAAATTAAATTAAAACCAAGAATATTAACAGTTTAAACAGTTTTAAAAATTTTATTCTTAAATCTTAATTTTACGTGATACTGATAATTTGTATTAAAGTTCAGAAATAAAGTTTCCATTAATGTATTTATACATTTAAAGCACTCACACAGTACGTATAACCTGCATGCAAAACCAACCATAATAAACATTTTTTAGCTCGCTCTCAAGCACTACCGATGCTAGTCAAAAAATCTATCTTCCGACTTCTCGTCACCCCGGGAAACAATAAAACCAATGGCAATCGCCAAACTTTAAAACATTTAAAAGGCTAATTAATTCGCGCGCTCCTTTCCTCGGCGCGCATAATACATTCCCCCTAGGCCACAAGCCCCGAAACTTTCCGCCTCTCGAATGCAAGCTTGGAGCCCCGCTTTATGAGCGCGAGAAATCACAATTACGTCCGAATCTAGGCGAGATATATGTGAAAGGGAGAGGGTGGCGCCCACCGCGCAGCCCGGGGCTAACTTTATATACGCGGACGGACGCGCGGGAAAACTTCTTCGAAGCGATAAGTGAGAGAGAGAGAGAGAGAGAGGGGGAGAACTGGAGTCTTGGGTCTTTGTTTCTCTCGTTCGAGATAGCTTATACTCTCTTTCTTCTTGCCTTCTTTGGCTGTTCCCTCGCAGAGGAGTCCGTCTCTGTCTTTCATTAGGAGGGTGGATGCCCATGCCGGTGTGCGGCGATGCTGGAGGCGAAACTTTAGACTTCTTCTACGCGATGTTTGATTGCGGGTTAACGTATCAATTAGTGCAATTAAGATGGCTTTTCTTGAAAATGATTAATTTGCCTCTGAATGGATTGATTTCTTCTGTACCTCGCTTTTTATTTGGATTTAATGAACTTGCTTTTTGCACCTCTGTGGCCGGACTACCGGGTATGTGAGAGGAGTGGTTTTATAACGTTGTTAAGCTGGTGGTATCGGTGGAAATTCTTTTGTTTCTTTTCTTTCATCTTTATAATTATCGAGTGGGGCATTGTTAGGTTTCGTGTTTCAATTTGTACAATCAGTGCCATCGAATTATTTCAGGTAGTGAATAGACTGCTTCATTATATTTCCAATAATTGATGCTTCCCTTAAATTTTGATACTTTACCGTGACCTCCATTCAAGGGAAGAAGGTAATCTTATTGTTAGATGTGAGAAAATGCAAAATATTCGTTAAACTTAATTTTAAATATTTATTATGTATCACGTTTTTTGATTAACTAATATAACTTTTACATTTGTACTGTTTTAATGATATGTTTTCATATCTTGATAATAATTTTTTATCTTACTTGAAACTATATTTTTCGACTTCAAGAAAGTTTCAGAAATAATGTTTTGTATATTCCTATCAATATAATGAATAAAGGAGGATGCCCATGACGGCCCCCTTGAGGGAACTTATTATCAACACCATCGTTTACAGCTCATTTTAATATACATTTCAAAAATAAATTCGACCCCTTTAAGTGCGGGGAAAGCTGAAGAAAATAATATCTATAGATTTGTCCCATTTAAAACCAATGTATACAGTCTAACTGTACTCGGGAATATCTACTTATTCTTTCAAATTTTCACCACGTTTTTCTCAAACTTCCCCGCACATACTTAGAGGTGATCATATTTTTAGTTAAATTCATGTTTTGGTGAGTTCTAAACGATGGTATTGGTTTCATACATTTCCTTTCAACGGAGAAAATATTATAAATCATTGGGCATCCTCCTTTGATAAAAAAATAAAATAATTTTAAATAAGTATAATTATAAAATTTAGGGATGTGATTTTTAAATATAGTTGAATAAATTTGTTAAATGGAAACATCTTCTATCATTTAGGTGTTGTATTTACAATACATAAAACATGCAAGCACAAGTTGGTTACGAAATCGATTATGTTACGCATGCAAAATTTTCATGTTACATTTTTATAGATTTTTGGAATATAAATCATCAATCTGAGAAAAATAAACAAAATCATTGATGAAATATAAAAATACAATTTATTGTCTAATAAAAAATCGAGTTTCTTTCTGTATCTTCTTCTCTTGAACAAACATCGACAAATCGAAGCAAATTTTCCAAGTAAGCTTGTTTTATTCATACTCGGAAACTTATTATCAAAACTTTTGCTAACCACATCGAGGCGAAAACCAACAAAACTCAAACTCGAAACGTAAAACACCTGCGCCTCGGCTCGAAACTTCCCTTCTCCGCTCTACGACAGACGCACATACACACGCGCGCGCACGCGCCACATCTCGAGAAAGATAAGCAACGAACGCCAAATAAAAAAAGGAAGAAACAAACTCGAACGAGGAGAGAAAATAAGTCTCGCGAAGAGAGAGGGCAAAGCTCATTTTCGCCAAATCGGCTCGCGCGCGCGCGCCGAGAGTTTCATCCCCGAAGTATATAGAGTAGAGTCAAAGTCCGAGACACCTCGAGCGGGGAGAAGCTCGTATATACTTTAGAGAGGTTCAGCCAAAAAACAAGGACTGTATACACTCGCAAAGTACCGCGTCTGCCTCGCTCGCTCTCGATGTCTAACTTTTGGGATTTAAGCGTCGCTGGCCGCGCTGGTGGGGGGGGGGGGGGGGCTGTGTATAGGGTCGGAAGCGAGAGAGGCTTGAGCGTGCAGGCCGTTGAAGAGAAAAACTCGATTTTGACTTTTAGTTTGTTTAGATTGAGATGGGGGTACGGAAAGTACTGTGGCTAAATGAAGCCGATTATCGGGAGAGTATACGGAAATTTAGCACTTATATTTATTTATTTATATTAGGTAGCTGTATATTTTGTGGAACATTTTGGAATTATTTTAATAGAATTTCTTTAAATTTTCATGAACTTTAGTTAATTGTTGTGTATATAAGCTATATAAGTTTTTTTCGAGAAGAATTAGTCGATTTTTGATAAAAATACTTGTGCAACAATTCGTATTTGATCTCAAATATATTGATAAACATGAAAAAGATTGTTTCTGCGGTATTCATAAAAAGTTCAGTGTGCTGTCCTCCCCAGTGGATATAACATTTATTATTTTATACTTGTTCGATAATTACATGAAGAAAATGTTTGCTCAAATTAAAGGGTGGGAGTTTATAATTACTATTGACATTAATTTGATTGTATGAGTAGAAAATTTCAATTCTGTGTAAGTTGTATAAAATATATTCACATTAACGTTATGATATACAGGACGATCATTCGCATTCTAAATATAAATAATTAATTACTTCAATCAATTACTTTAGTTAATGTATCAACAGAAATTAATGTAAAATACTCTATTATTGTAATTGATTGTTATGGCCACTGATAGTTGTAATTTAATGCCACTGGTAAAAAGGATTGCCGAATGTTACATGAACGTGATTTTACTATTATAATATATCACAACTTCCATATGCATTTAATTAAATTTACTTTGAAATAGTTAATTAAATTAAAAAGTTTATGACTACGGTTTAAAGTTGATATTCAAAGTTTGATCATAAGTTTCGTTATCAACTTTATTAGTCTTTATAGTATGAGATTTTGAAATAAAATGGGTATATACTCAGAACTTTGTACATTTTCTTCCAAGCTTTAACTGTTTTCCGCCATTCTTTTCAAGAAACTCAAAGAGAATAATGGATGTGCATTAAAACGCTAGATTATATACCATGACTTGTAATGGACTATGACTTCCGCAATACATAAGTAGAACGGCTAATGGGCAACCATAATTCTCTCCGACTATGATGATTATTTGATGAAATTCACGAGCTTCTTGAAATGAAGCTCATCGCCAAGACTATAAGTAAAATGAAATTAATTTTAGTAGTAACTTATTGAATTTCTTTTTAATATGACAATAATCTTTTATTTTAATATTGCTTAGAAAATCGCTTACTTGTAATTCATAAGCATTTATTAGATTTGAGAAAAGTTTTTGTTATTCAAGTAAATATTTTATAAATTAAAATAAAATTAATACGATTTGTTTCGACTAAAAATTATTTTAATGCTTCGTCTTCATGGCAGTTTAATAGAGTATCACTTTAACTTTCAATATCGAATAACATTTATGTTGTTCGGACAAGCAAAACTTTTTAGTATGAAAAAATAGAAGTAATAAATTTGTACACAATAGAACTCTTTAAAATTTACTAGAAATTATGACTGTAATGTTATTTAATATTAAAAGTTAAAGCAAATCACTATTAAAATGCCAGTGAAGACGAGGCATAAGAAGTATTGAAATATTTTAATTTATAAAATAAATTATAAGAATCATATTTTATTAATATTTTAATATATACAGTCGATACGGTCATAATTTTATTATATTTCGACCTCTAAAATCATTTCTCTAAATCCTTTCATAAATATATTTTTCACCTATCCTTGCAACAAATTAAAACATGGGTCACATAATACTTCATAAGGAGATCCACCATATAAATTTACTATTCGATCCACTAAAAAACGCTCTGTTTTAACGTCTCTCGCTGTCTGTTCACTATACTTTTTTCCTTGCTATACAAGAACGCACGCCATATTTCATCCTCAGCGAAGCTCTTGAAATTCTTGCTTGAAAAATTCACCTCTCTCCATCCTCAACACACATATGCACGCGTACAAAAGCAGCATATCCACCCTCTTCAAAGCATTGTCAACTCCCTTCTAGAATAAAAAAAAATGCGAACAACAACGAAAACGCACAAGACACAAGCCACAGTCTTGGAACTGCGACGTAAAAATATTCGTGGAAACTGGTCTAAAAATAGATTATAATGGTCATTCTGGTTGTTACTTACTTTATGCAAATGAAAATGCTAATAAACTTGACGAAACCTAGTCTAAGTCGACGAATTGAAAAGTTCAATTATGATTCAAATTCGATATATTGAAAATTCATGTATGAAAATTAATTAATTTTTGCTAATTTTGGTTTAAATAGGACTCGCCATATAGAATTTTCAAAATTTATCTTCGAATATCAAATCACTGATCTCAAAAAAAAATTTCTTTACAAATTAAATAAATTTTAAAGACGCATTTTTTCGTGTTTTAATTTATTTATAACAAAAAACATTTATAATATCAATTGCATTTTCAAATTATAACATTTTAGGAATGTGAGATAATAAAAAATACCTTCATTATTAAACGTTATAATAGCGAAAACAGGAGATAATACATATATTATATATCTGATACATAATATATATGCATCATTATAATTGAAATTGATTTTTCAATCTAAAATGCTCAGAAAGTGCAAAACACACGGAGTCAAATATGGAAGAGACATGATATCAGACATTAACCCAATAACGTTTATATAATTTATAAATATTAATTGGAAAGTCATGACTTTCAACAGCTTTTGATTTGCTGACTTGTTGTAATTAGTTCATAGATTAAAGATGGTTGCAACAAAGTGCATCATTATTCATTGGTACACCTTGTTGTAATGGATTCTTTTAAGAACTTTTTAATATTGGACGTTATGAATTTATACACGGGTGCATTTTATCCCTCACATGCAGTTTTACGAGACAGAAAATGAGAAATGCTCAACTTCGTTGAAGAAAAAATTAAATATTTATATTGAAAGAATTTATTGCATGAGGGTGCACATTAAGAAATCTCTTTGTTGTTGTTTTATTCATTGTGTATTTACAACGCATATATATAAATATATATATATATATATATATATATATATATATATATATATATATATATATATATATATATATATATATATATATATATATATATATATATATATAGAGTAAAGCTTCAAAATATTTTTGTTTAATATAGTAGATCTTTTTTATTTTATAATTTCTTTTTAACTGGATTATATTATGATTAATAGGTATATATTATTCACCACGATGCTTGATCATATTGGATTTTTCGTTTGAATTCTAATTTGAAATTATACAATGACTTTAAGGGCGTACTATCGGTATTCCGTGGGTCAAATGCGTATTTCGTCGTTTTTGATCGTGTGCGTAATGGTTGAGTGAGCGTGGACATTTTTATTCATTTGCTTATATTAGCTCTCAAAATTGGTGAATCAACATTTGGATTTTTGCATTATATTTATGGGATATTAAATATATATTTATCAAAGTTTCGTCGAAATCAGAAATGCAGTTTTCGTGAACTACGTGTTAAAAACGTAAATATAACATTCTTAATATCTTCTTTCTGGGTTGGTGTAGCTTTCTAAAAATGTATATGAGTAAAATTGAGTTCAAAACATACTAGTATACAAAATTTCAGAGTTTTCTGAACAATATTTCGAAACCGATCATTTCTATGAAGTTGAAGTTTGCACTGTTGCATTGCAACAAAATTCGTAAATTCGTAAGTCGTTCCAAAGTCCAATCAAAACGCCTTTAATGTATTAAATATCGTTGGAAAACATGTTTGCAACATGAATACATAACTTTAGAACCCTTAAACTACCCCTAACTAGGGGTTGAAAATATTCAGAAATTGCACGTGCCTTCCTCGATTTTTTACGCGTACGCTTATGCGAGTCACGAACTTTTCTCTGCGGATTATTGTTAAACAACCCAAAATGCACTCCCATGAATTTTTTTGGAAAGTTCGGAGGAAAGGAACACTTTCAAAATGGCCGCCGTAAGTTTGTTGCACCTATCATTTATACTTTCTTGATTTTTTAGGAGTGTGCTTATGAGAGTCACGAACTTTTCTCTACGGATTATTGTTAAACAACCCAAAATGCACTCCCATGAATTTTTTTGTAAAGATTGGAGGAGAGGAACACTTTCAAAATGGCGGTTGTGCGTTTGTTGCACGTGTTCTATAGCCTTCCTCGATTTTTTAGGTGTGTGCTTATGAGAGTCACGAACTTTTCTCTGCGGATTATGGTTAATCAACCCAAAATGCACTCCCATGAATTTTTTTGGAAAGTTCGGAGGAAAGGAACACTTTCAAAATGGCCGCCGTAAGTTTGTTGCACCTATCATTTATACTTTCTTGATTTTTTAGGAGTGTGCTTATGAGAGTCACGAACTTTTCTCTACGGATTATTGTTAAACAACCCAAAATGCACTCCCATGAATTTTTTTGTAAAGATTGGAGGAGAGGAACACTTTCAAAATGGCGGTTGTGCGTTTGTTGCACGTGTTCTATAGCCTTCCTCGATTTTTTAGGTGTGTGCTTATGAGAGTCACGAACTTTTCTCTGCGGATTATGGTTAATCAACCCAAAATGCACTCCCATGAATTTTTTTGGAAAGTTCGGAGGAAAGGAACACTTTCAAAATGGCCGCCGTAAGTTTGTTGCACCTATCATTTATACTTTCTTGATTTTTTAGGAGTGTGCTTATGAGAGTCACGAACTTTTCTCTGCGGATTATTGTTAATCAACCCAAAAGACAATCCCATGAATTTTTTTGGAAAGTTCGGAGGAAAGGAACACTTTCAAAATGGCCGCCGAAATTTCGTTGCACGTGTCATTTATTCTTTCTTGATTTTTTACGCGTGTGCTTATGAGAGTCACGAACTTTTCTCTGCGGATTATGGTTAATCAACCCAAAATACAAACCCATGAATTTTTTTGGAAAGTTCGGAGGAAAGGAACACTTTCAAAATGGCCGCCGTAAGTTTGTTGCACCTATCATATATACTTTCTTGATTTTTTAGGAGTGTGCTTATGAGAGTCACGAACTTTTCTCTACGGATTATTGTTAATCAACCCAAAATACAATCCCATGAATTTTTTTGGAAAGTTCGGAGGAAAGGAACACTTTCAAAATGGCGGTTGTGCGTTTGTTGCACGTGTTCTATAGCCTTCCTCGATTTTTTAGGTGTGTGCTTATGAGAGTCACGAACTTTTCTCTGCGGATTATGGTTAATCAAAGCAAAATGCACTCCCATGAATTTTTTTGGAAAGTTCGGAGGAAAGGAACACTTTCAAAATGGCCGCCGTAAGTTTGTTGCACCTATCATTTATACTTTCTTGATTTTTTAGGAGTGTGCTTATGAGAGTCACGAACTTTTCTCTACGGATTATTGTTAAACAACCCAAAATGCACTCCCATGAATTTTTTTGTAAAGATTGGAGGAGAGGAACACTTTCAAAATGGCGGTTGTGAGTTTGTTGCACGTGTTCTATAGCCTTCCTCGATTTTTTACGCGTATGCTTATGCGAGTCACGAACTTTTCTCTGCGGATTATGGTTAATCAACCCAAAATACAATCCCATGAATTTTTTTGGAAAGTTCGGAGGAAAGGAACACTTTCAAAATGGCCGCCGTAAGTTTGTTGCACCTATCATTTATACTTTCTTGATTTTTTAGGAGTGTGCTTATGAGAGTCACGAACTTTTCTCTACGGATTATTGTTAATCAACCCAAAATACAATCCCATGAATTTTTTTGGAAAGTTCGGAGGAAAGGAACACTTTCAAAATGGCGGTTGTGAGTTTGTTGCACGTGTCATTTATTCTTTCTTGATTTTTTAGGCGTGTGCTTATGAGAGTCACGAACTTTTCTCTGCGGATTATGGTTAATCAACCCAAAATACAAACCCATGAATTTTTTTGGAAAGTTCGGAGGAAAGGAACACTTTCAAAATGGCCGCCGTAAGTTTGTTGCACCTATCATTTATACTTTCTTGATTTTTTAGGAGTGTGCTTATGAGAGTCACGAACTTTTCTCTACGGATTATTGTTAAACAACCCAAAATGCACTCCCATGAATTTTTTTGGAAAGTTCGGAGGAAAGGAACACTTTCAAAATGGCCGCCGTAAGTTTGTTGCACCTATCATTTATACTTTCTTGATTTTTTAGGAGTGTGCTTATGAGAGTCACGAACTTTTCTCTACGGATTATTGTTAATCAACCCAAAATACAATCCCATGAATTTTTTTGTAAAGATTGGAGGAGAGGAACACTTTCAAAATGGCGGTTGTGAGTTTGTTGCACGTGTTCTATAGCCTTCCTCGATTTTTTACGCGTATGCTTATGCGAGTCACGAACTTTTCTCTGCGGATTATGGTTAATCAACCCAAAATACAATCCCATGAATTTTTTTGGAAAGTTCGGAGGAAAGGAACACTTTCAAAATGGCCGCCGTAAGTTTGTTGCACCTATCATTTATACTTTCTTGATTTTTTAGGAGTGTGCTTATGAGAGTCACGAACTTTTCTCTACGGATTATTGTTAATCAACCCAAAATACAATCCCATGAATTTTTTTGTAAAGTTCGGAGGAAAGGAACACTTTCAAAATGGCGTTTGTGAGTTTGTTGCACGTGTTCTATAGCCTTCCTCGATTTTTTACGCGTATGCTTATGCGAGTCACGAACTTTTCTCTGCGGATTATGGTTAATCAACCCAAAATACAATCCCATGAATTTTAAACGATAGGTGCAACAAACTTACGGCGGCCATTTTGAAAGTGTTCCTTTCCTCCGAACTTTCCAAAAAAATTCATGGGTTTGTATTTTGGGTTGATTAACCATAATCCGCAGAGAAAAGTTCGTGACTCTCATAAGCACACGCCTAAAAAATCAAGAAAGTATAAATGATAGGTGCAACAAACTTACGGCGGCCATTTTGAAAGTGTTCCTTTCCTCCGAACTTTCCAAAAAAATTCATGGGATTGTATTTTGGGTTGATTAACCATAATCCGTAGAGAAAAGTTCGTGACTCTCATAAGCACACTCCTAAAAAATCAAGAAAGTATAAATGATAGGTGCAACAAACTTACGGCGGCCATTTTGAAAGTGTTCCTTTCCTCCGAACTTTCCAAAAAAATTCATGGGATTGTATTTTGGGTTGATTAACCATAATCCGTAGAGAAAAGTTCGTGACTCTCATAAGCACACTCCTAAAAAATCAAGAAAGTATAAATGATAGGTGCAACAAACTTACGGCGGCCATTTTGAAAGTGTTCCTTTCCTCCGAACTTTCCAAAAAAATTCATGGGATTGTATTTTGGGTTGATTAACCATAATCCGTAGAGAAAAGTTCGTGACTCTCATAAGCACACTCCTAAAAAATCAAGAAAGTATAAATGATAGGTGCAACAAACTTACGGCGGCCATTTTGAAAGTGTTCCTTTCCTCCGAAATTTCCAAAAAAATTCATGGGATTGTATTTTGGGTTGATTAACCATAATCCGCAGAGAAAAGTTCGTGACTCGCATAAGCACACGCGTAAAAAATCGAGGAAGGCTATAGAACACGTGCAACAAACTCACAAACGCCATTTTGAAAGTGTTCCTTTCCTCCGAACTTTACAAAAAAATTAATGGGATTGTATTTTGGGTTGATAAACAATAATCCGTAGAGAAAAGTTCGTGACTCTCATAAGCACACTCCTAAAAAATCAAGAAAGTATAAATGATAGGTGCAACAAACTTACGGCGGCCATTTTGAAAGTGTTCCTTTCCTCCGAACTTTCCAAAAAAATTCATGGGATTGTATTTTGGGTTGATTAACCATAATCCGCAGAGAAAAGTTAGTGACTCGCATAAGCATACGCGTAAAAAATCGAGGAAGGCTATAGAACACGTGCAACAAACTCACAACCGCCATTTTGAAAGTGTTCCTCTCCTCCAATCTTTACAAAAAAATTCATGGGAGTGCATTTTGGGTTGTTTAACAATAATCCGTAGAGAAAAGTTCGTGACTCTCATAAGCACACTCCTAAAAAATCAAGAAAGTATAAATGATAGGTGCAACAAACTTACGGCGGCTATTTTGAAAGTGTTCCTTTCCTCCGAACTTTCCAAAAAAATTCATGGGATTGTATTTTGGGTTGATTAACCATAATCCGTAGAGAAAAGTTCGTGACTCTCATAAGCACACTCCTAAAAAATCAAGAAAGTATAAATGATAGGTGCAACAAACTTACGGCGGCCATTTTGAAAGTGTTCCTTTCCTCCGAACTTTCCAAAAAAATTCATGGGATTGTATTTTGGGTTGATTAACCATAATCCGTAGAGAAAAGTTCGTGACTCTCATAAGCACACTCCTAAAAAATCAAGAAAGTATAAATGATAGGTGCAACAAACTTACGGCGGCCATTTTGAAAGTGTTCCTTTCCTCCGAACTTTCCAAAAAAATTCATGGGATTGTATTTTGGGTTGATTAACCATAATCCGTAGAGAAAAGTTCGTGACTCTCATAAGCACACTCCTAAAAAATCAAGAAAGTATAAATGATAGGTGCAACAAACTTACGGCGGCCATTTTGAAAGTGTTCCTTTCCTCCGAAATTTCCAAAAAAATTCATGGGATTGTATTTTGGGTTGATTAACCATAATCCGCAGAGAAAAGTTCGTGACTCGCATAAGCACACGCGTAAAAAATCGAGGAAGGCTATAGAACACGTGCAACAAACTCACAAACGCCATTTTGAAAGTGTTCCTTTCCTCCGAACTTTACAAAAAAATTAATGGGATTGTATTTTGGGTTGATAAACAATAATCCGTAGAGAAAAGTTCGTGACTCTCATAAGCACACTCCTAAAAAATCAAGAAAGTATAAATGATAGGTGCAACAAACTTACGGCGGCCATTTTGAAAGTGTTCCTTTCCTCCGAACTTTCCAAAAAAATTCATGGGATTGTATTTTGGGTTGATTAACCATAATCCGCAGAGAAAAGTTCGTGACTCGCATAAGCATACGCGTAAAAAATCGAGGAAGGCTATAGAACACGTGCAACAAACTCACAACCGCCATTTTGAAAGTGTTCCTCTCCTCCAATCTTTACAAAAAAATTCATGGGAGTGCATTTTGGGTTGTTTAACAATAATCCGTAGAGAAAAGTTCGTGACTCTCATAAGCACACTCCTAAAAAATCAAGAAAGTATAAATGATAGGTGCAACAAACTTACGGCGGCTATTTTGAAAGTGTTCCTTTCCTCCGAACTTTCCAAAAAAATTCATGGGATTGTATTTTGGGTTGATTAACCATAATCCGCAGAGAAAAGTTCGTGACTCTCATAAGCACACGCCTAAAAAATCAAGAAAGAATAAATGACACGTGCAACAAACTCACAACCGCCATTTTGAAAGTGTTCCTTTCCTCCGAACTTTCCAAAAAAATTCATGGGATTGTATTTTGGGTTGATTAACAATAATCCGTAGAGAAAAGTTCGTGACTCTCATACACACACTCCTAAAAAATCAAGAAAGTATAAATGATAGGTGCAACAAACTTACGGCGGCCATTTTGAAAGTGTTCCTTTCCTCCGAACTTTCCAAAAAAATTCATGGGATTGTATTTTGGGTTGATTAACAATAATCCGTAGAGAAAAGTTCGTGACTCTCATAAGCACACTCCTAAAAAATCAAGAAAGTATAAATGATAGGTGCAACAAACTTACGGCGGCCATTTTGAAAGTGTTCCTTTCCTCCGAACTTTACAAAAAAATTCATGGGATTGTATTTTGGGTTGATTAACAATAATCCGCAGAGAAAAGTTCGTGACTCTCATAAGCACACGCGTAAAAAATCGAGGAATGCTATAGAATACGTGCAACAAACGCACAACCGCCATTTTGAAAGTGTTCCTCTCCTCCAATCTTTACAAAAAAATTCATGGGAGTGCATTTTGGGTTGTTTAACAATAATCCGCAGAGAAAAGTTCGTGACTCTCATAAGCACACGCCTAAAAAATCAAGAAAGAATAAATGACACGTGCAACGAAATTTCGGCGGCCATTTTGAAAGTGTTCCTTTCCTCCGAACTTTCCAAAAAAATTCATGGGATTGTATTTTGGGTTGATTAACAATAATCCGCAGAGAAAAGTTCGTGACTCTCATAAGCACACTCCTAAAAAATCAAGAAAGTATAAATGATAGGTGCAACAAACTTACGGCGGCCATTTTGAAAGTGTTCCTTTCCTCCGAACTTTCCAAAAAAATTCATGGGATTGTATTTTGGGTTGATTAACCATAATCCGCAGAGAAAAGTTCGTGACTCGCATAAGCATACGCGTAAAAAATCGAGGAAGGCTATAGAACACGTGCAACAAAGTCACAATCGCCATTTTGAAAGTGTTCCTTTCCTCCGAACTTTACAAAAAAATTCATGGGATTGTATTTTGGGTTGATTAACAATAATCCGCAGAGAAAAGTTCGTGACTCTCATAAGCACACGCGTAAAAAATCGAGGAATGCTATAGAATACGTGCAACAAACGCACAACCGCCATTTTGAAAGTGTTCCTCTCCTCCAATCTTTACAAAAAAATTCATGGGAGTGCATTTTGGGTTGTTTAACAATAATCCGCAGAGAAAAGTTCGTGACTCGCATAAGCGTACGCGTAAAAAATCGAGGAAGGCACGTGCAATTTCTGAATATTTTCAACCCCTAGTTAGGGGTAGTTTAAGGGTTCTAAATTTATGTATTCATGTTGCAAACATGTTTTCCAACGATATTTAATACATTAAAGGCGTTTTGATTGGACTTTGGAACGACTTACGAATTTACGAATTTTGTTGCAATGCAACAGTGCAAACTTCAACTTCATTCATTTCTTTACTTTTGTGTAAAATTTTCCTTAAAATTTAATTTAAAAAAATATATTATAACAATCATGTCTCTTTCCTATTCTACAATAAACTTTACAAATATACACTGAGAAAAAGGATTCCTTGTGGCAAATGAATTGTGTACTTGTGGAATCGAATTCTCACGTACTTGCCGCAAATGTTAAATTCTTAATAGTTAAGAACTCGAACTTGAGAAAAGTCTATACGAGTTAGATAAACATGCCGAGTACGAAAGGTTATTTAACGATTTTATAGCATATAATGACGCTTTTCAAGCATTAGAATATATAAAGATCCTATACGTAGACATAATCGTGGCAGGCGAAAACTTATACTAACATGTAACGGACATATAAACATCTTAGAAATATAAAAAATTCAGTTAACCTTAAAGTCAGGCGGTCAGCCGTTGGCAAGCGACTCAAATACTCAGTTCTTAACTATTAAGACGATGCGTTTAACCGTTAAGAAATATTCATTTGACCGTATTCAAATCCATAAAACTTAACAATTAAGAAATATTCCTTGCCGCAAAGAATCCTTTCTCTCAGTGTATATAGATTTCAAAGAATTGACCGCATAAAATATCGTAATTTCATGGATCTCAGCAATCTCTAATAACACCCCAAAAAATACACCTTTCCAAAATCTTCCAAATGCACAGTTTCCAAAATTCACTCCCCACGCCCTCCATCCCCTTCTACACCCTCGAACCAGTCCATCCCCTTTAACCGCATCTGCGCACCTCCGTCCCCCTTCCATCTAACCATAGCTCACGCGTCACCCTCTCCTTGTCTTGGTCCTTTGAAGCCGGCCGGCTTGGCGGCATCCGCAGCCACGTTGCAGGCAGCGAGTCCCGATAGCCGGCTGGCCAAGGAGCGCGAGCTCGACCGGGCGGCTTTGAAGTCGGCCCTACGGGCTCTCGCGCGCCTACTATCTCCCGCTGATGGTGCTCGAAGGAGGAGGAGCTGCACCACTGGCTGCTGCGACGCCTCGACCTCGGCGAAACTAGACGACGACAACGACGCTGGTGGTGGTTGTTGTGATGCTGATGAGGCGGACAGCTGGGATGCTGTAGGACGAGCTGCCGATGTTGCCGGGGAGTGTTACCGCGGCAAGGAGACGAGGGGACGACGGAGGCGATGATGGGACGGGAGGAGTAATTGTTGGGAGACAGCAAGCGTTGGCAGCGGTGATGTGGCGGTGCAGGTGATTGTTGCGAGAGCTTGGGGAGGGGGAGTTGAGAAATAAAGTTGGTGGTGAGTGACTTGGAGTTTGGTTTTTCTTGATTTGTGTTGTGAATGAGGAATGTTTTTATTGTTGTTATGTAGCGATGGAAAAGATTGTTAAAAGGGGATTCCAAATTTAAAGAAGAAGAAATAGCTGTTTTTTTAGACATTTTTTGTATTATACATTTATCCTTTTAGTGCCTTATTTATTTCACGAGAAAATTTTGAAGAATCGATGATTTTTGGGTTAAAGGGCAGGCCAGGGTTAATCCCAAAAAGAATTTTTTTTCGAGTCCAGGAAACTTTTTATGTTTAAAAGCAATCATTCTGAAAATATTTAGGCTCTAAATACTTACTAATATTTTAATTTTTACCGTTGTAAAACCTCAATATATTGATCCTACATGTCACAATTATCACTATTTTCAATACCATATCTATTAAAGGAATTTTATTTCTTGCACGATTCTAGGTGATATGATGAACGAAATTAATATTAAATTAATAAAAGCTTTGGGAAATGCAATAAAACTCGATTTTTTTAAAGTTTCAAAATTGGATTCCTTCTTAATAAATTCTATTATTTAGATTTTGTATTAAATTTATCTAAATATTTTAAGCCCAATGAATTGAGGACAAGAGATTATATTATTAAGTATAATAAAAGTTACTAAATTATTGATACTAAATTAATTAAAACAATGAATTTAATTTATTCATTAAAAGGGTAATTTTATATGTACATATCTAGACATTCTTCTATTCGAGGTCTCCTATTTGATCTTCATAAAATTCCGACTGTTAATATATAATCAATCCGATAATATTATTTGATTTGATGCTGTTACTAATTTAATTCACAATAAATGATAAAAAGACAATTTAAAAAGTGAATATTCATCGATTAAACTGCATAAATAATAAACTATTTATACGTAATTGTAATTCAATCTTCTGGTGAAATATACTGTAAAGTATGTAAAAAGTAAGAATTAACACTTATTCTCAGAAATCTGTCCGTGAAATATAGTCTAGAAAGTAGAAAGTGGGTAGGATAATCGGCTAGTTCTGTAGTGTTGCGATGAAATGTTTTTCTTCCATTTTATTTCCATTGAATATATAAACAAACACGCCACCTAACCTCAAAATGTTAAATCTGGAAATTTTACCTTCTTTTACTATTACGAGTTAAAATATCTACTCAAAAATCTAATTTTCAAAAATACGAATAAGAAATGTAGGTTTTAGCTAAATTTATACTACTATTTATTTCCTAGTCAAAATATAGCTAGGATAATATATCCAGAAAATATTAAAAGCGTTTCATCACAGACTGAAAATGAGTCTAATTTTTTACCATTTCGTTTTCTGAACTAGCTATTTACAGGCTTGAAAATGGAATCGATTTCTACCAGGGTTATGGAGATGTTAAATGAATATCACATATAGGTTTCAGAAAAGAGCGGTCAAAACTTTTCTTCGATGAAATCCTCTATATGAATAATAATATCCACACATCATCACCTCTCCCTCATAATAAACCAAAAAAAAAACCTGACCCCGAATCAACTCGTCCAGTCTAATTTACACCCAACTATTCATGAATCTCTCACCAACAGAAGCCCCAAAGTCCACTTAAAACACTGAAACACACTTCGCACGCGAGCCTTCCAAAAAAGGAAAGAAAAGAAAAACAAAGAACACCCTATCCCACTCAAAAGTCCGAAAAAGAAATTCACTCGTCCAAAGTCTGCCCGCGCGAGGGCGGTATAATTTCTCCTCGACGCGCGTATACAAAGGGCCGGAGCTTCTCGGACTCGAGCCGAGCGCGCGCGCTCGCGAGGGCTTAAGAGCGCCGACGTCCTGCATTTTTAAAGGGCTGCGCGAGTGCTCCTGAAATTGAAAAGTAGAAAGTGCGGAGCCGCCGGCGGTCCGTCTGAATGTGAAAATCGAGGAACGTGGAAGCGCCTACGCGCGTCTTGTCTCTCGCATTTCTTTTTTGCCGAGCGCGTGACGACTTGTTTATTATTCATTAGGAGTTTATTTGATCGGAAGGGAGAAGTTATGCCGAATGCGTGGGGCGTCTTTAGGAGTTTGCGCGGGTGTGTGATTGCATTATGTCGTGAGTTATGGGGTGGAAATGTGAAACTTGGAATTTTTATGTATATGGTTGTTAGATTTTGTGGTTTGACGTGCGTTATTTCACGCTTTTAAGGTGGCTGGCTGTTAATTAATTTCTACTGTATTTCGAGTAGTTATTTTTTTTTCTTTAGTAACATTGTAAATAATTTAGTTTATTATATACTTATTTTGATTATTTAAATAGAAAAATAATATTTTATACATTGCAAGAATTTTTCGAGTTATAAGCATTTTTCGATTAATTGTTTTTTCGAAACCCAGAATATAAAAGTGAGAAACTATACTCAAGAAAATTTGCATTTTCTTGATCGTCTGAAAAAACTCATAAAAAGAATAATTATTAATAAAAATAGTAGTCATTTTTAGGAATTTCTAAACAAAAACAAATGTATAAAAAGTGAATGTTCGTTCTTAGTTAAAAATGTTTGAAAAGTGCTCAATAATTTTATATTGCGATGACAGATATCCGTTGCAAGTTTCAGTTTACTAAAATTAAGGGTACCGATTTAGAAATTTCATCAAGGAGCCATCTTAATTTATTATTGGAAATTATAATTGACGTTTCTATTTAGAATATTATACTGTATTTCTTCATGCATATATCGACAACACAATCTATTTTTGTTTATTGTACAATAATAAACAAAAATAGTGTATTCAGTATGAACCATGGATGACTATACTTCCGCTTATTAAAACTGTATTTCATCACCGTTATTTCAATAAATTATTATTGTTATTTATAATGCGTTACATAAGATATTTAAAAATACCTTAAAGGAGAACATTAAATTATTGAAAATTAACGTTTATTTTATCAAATAAAATATAGCGCCAATGTACGATTTTTAAACATACATTTTATGAAAGTTGCGAATAATGAAAGAGACTAAAATAGATAGCGAGAAATAGCGAATCAATCAAACGAAATTCACGATATAATATATACAGCTATCTAGCCATCACCAGGTCTTCCTTCAACTTCCGCAGTGGCGCACTCTCCCGCTGTAATTACGCGATTCGCTGACTCGCGATGCATCATCGCAGCGATAACTCTGCCAGTTTACATGACATTTTAACTTCAGTTTACACTGCACTGAATCTCGCGACTAAATCTAGCCGCAAATACTACGTTATTATGATTTTATTAAAATCGATGTTTAGACGTCAAAAATGACATTTTATGAAAATATGAAAAGTAATGTTAAAACTTGTTTGTTTAACCATGTGCTTTTGTGATGGTGATCGGTTTATTGAATTTTTAGCTCACATATGTGAATTTTACGCTGTAGTAAATTCTAGTTAAATGAAGTAATACCGTAAGAATGTTAAATATCAAAAAGTGATACAGATTTAAAAATAATACTTGTTTGGACAGTAATTGGATTTTGTAATACGCAATGCTTTTAAATTACAAAATACAATATTTTTAATAAAAGTTTAATCAAAATGTCGATAAATGATTTTTCAATTATTGAACATGTTCCCGCACACATTTTTATTTTAATTAATTAAAAACTGGAAACGACGTTGCAATTCAATATAATGTTTTTTTTTTTCCAAAATGTCCACACACATAAAGCATACTATTTAAACAAGAAAACTTAATCAAGTAGAATTATGATAATGAAAGTTCCATCAGAAAATCACACAGCGCGCTGCTTTTTGCCGCGCGGGGCAGCGAACGGCGCGCGCAGACAAAACTTTCGAGCCGTGTTCATCTGCTTGTGTCGCAATTAAAGGATGTCCTGGTAATACGATAGTCGAGTGCGAGAGAGAGAGAGAGAGAGAGAGAGTCGAGCAATTCCAACTCTCGCGTGCCTTTTCTTCTCATTTATATTCCGTTTAATCTTCCCTCATCCGCAAAGTGCCACGTA
The DNA here is from genome assembly GCA_949152435.1 of Gastracanthus pulcherrimus. Classification (NCBI taxonomy): domain Eukaryota; kingdom Metazoa; phylum Arthropoda; class Insecta; order Hymenoptera; family Pteromalidae; genus Gastracanthus; species Gastracanthus pulcherrimus. The sequence goes on along the minus strand of OX424574.1, from coordinate 25,319,155 downwards.
CGAGCTCATTCAATTTTTTTCCTGCCACTCTCCGTAGGATCGCACTTTTAATCCCCCACCCCCTCGCTCGTGCAATATTTTCCATTTATCTTCTGCGCTTTTTAGCTCTTCGTCGTTATTTTTGTTCTCTGTTTTTTTCCTGTTTCGCACGAAAGAATTCTCTTTTTTTTCTCTTTTGTTCTTTGTGCGCGTCGCGCAGAGAGTGTATGCATGCGGTTCTTGGTACGGCGTTAATATTTGACGAGATGTTCAGAGAAATCTTTTGATAGAATCATGGTGAATGTTAATTGCGGAAATCCGATGGCTTGTGAGGGAATATTCTAATAATAAATTTGATCAATTATGTACAGTTCGGAGTGGAGGAGAGATCGAAATGTGATATCCAATGATCAAGTTTGAACTAAGAATTTTCTTACATAAGTTACTCTAAGATTCTATAATTTACAGTTATCGGCATTATTAAAATATCCTTATTATTTCAACTCCATAACTACTTTATATTCTTCTTTTTGTGATTCAACTCATAAATTTATTTTTTAATTTTAAAGAGGGTTTAGTATGAGTTTCACCAGCCCTCGTAACTCAGGATGTTACAATTAATAGGGATATTCTTCATTGGAATAATTGATAAACTTAATCATAGAAGACTCCTCTGTGAAAAACTAACCCCAAGCACGCTTGCCAATTACTTATTAGTCGCGGCTTAGCACGCGAGAGCAATCTTATAGTGATGAATAACAAATATACCGCAAGTTTAATGAGAGCTACAAATCAAATGTTCTTGATTTTCTATTTAACTAAAACGTCAAGAAATCATTTAAAAAAGAATGACGAATATTTTCATAGTTTTTATAAAATTATATCTCTCTTAACCTAGCCTTACATTGAAATCTAAGTTTTCATTAAACAAAATCAGAAGCTAAGGCAATTGGGTAAATAAACTAGCAATTACTTTAAATAAATATTTATTTCTTCTTCAAAATGATAAGCCCCGCACCTTTTCTCGAGCCGCGCGCAGTTGGCCTTTATATACTAAACCTTCATTTACACTATCAAGCTCAACTAATATTTACGCAAAACACACTATAATTCTTCATTACCGCATTCAAGCTTTATTCAGAGCTCAAGTGAAAATCTACAGCGGCAAAGTCATTCATCAAGTAGGATACACTCTATACACATACAACGGAATAAACACGACCGCCGCCAGGCTTGTTTTTTTTCTATCTCTCTGTACATCCGCTTTACAAAAAAATAAGGAGTTACGATTATCTTTGTATCGAGAGAAAGAGAGCAAGAGAGAGAAAGAGACGAGAAACAAAATACTCGCGCGCATTTTATCCGTCGTAGCTCTCTCCGCGCGCGCGGATAAAGTACGAAAGCCAAAGAGGGGCTTTTCTCTGCTTTCTCTCTCTCTCTCTCTCTCTCCCTCTTTCATTCTGCAGTAGCTCGGCGCTCTCTGTTTCCTCCGCCAGTCGAGAATACGCTTCGTTTCTATTCTCGTTCCCCATCGTCGATCAATCGAATCGTCCCGACGAAACGACTGCTTCGTAACAGCCGGTAATTTCCACTCTCCTGACTCCCGCACCTTCTCTCCTTCTCTCCTCCCCCCTCCCCCCGGCTCTCGTCCCTTTTTTATCTGTCCCAGCTATTTTCATTCGCTTTCTCTTTTTCTCTATCTCTCTCTCTCACACACGCACGTTTCTTCTTGCTCTCCTTTTTTCGGGTTTCAGCCCCTGTGCGCTCGCGCGTGTGTCCCATTTTTGTGAGAGATCACCTTTCTGGAGCTTCGTCAAAGGTATTTCGTTCTTCGGATGAGAAAGAGGACTTGGCTATTTAATGTTTTGTGCTTTTGTACCGTGCGCGCAAGGAGAAAATTCATTGATTTCGAAGAGGATGGGGATGAAGAGATTGGCTTCGTGGTTGAAGACATGTAAGAACCTTTGGAAAAATATGTTCGTTTGTATATAATTATAAACATTTCTGCGTACAGCTTCTAAATATACATTCATTTGTAATACAGCAAACATTGTCAAAATATGCCAATCAATTCATAGTTTGAGTTATAGAGTTAGGTTTAAATTTCAGACCAATATGAGAATGTGTAAATTAGAATACAAAATAGTTAATGCATAAATTAAATAATGAAGTTCGAATGTGTTTCGTATATTTCTTGCGAACATACAATGATGAGCGTTGCGAGGCATAGTTTTAGATTTTGTTTGGATTTTATCTGGAGGTTTTTAACATTCACATTTTTTTGTTGCAAATCGAGATTATTAAAATTACTCATCAAAGATTTTATATGAATTCAACTTGGGACAAGCTATGGGCACCGAGTTATCTTCACTGACACTCTTTATTTATGTTTGCAAATGGAGATTATCGATATGGTGCAGATTAACATAAGAGGTTCGATCAATAAAAAGTTGATTACGTTGTCTTGCTAGCAAATCAAACTGCGGAATAAAAAGTATTAAGCATTCTATATTTTTGCTGTAAATTTGGTGTCCTCTTATTATTCCTGTCTAGGCTGAAACACATAACTTTCGTATAAAACTTTGATTGTACACCGGGAATTGTCATTAGATAATTCTGTTGGATGTACGAATAAAATCACCGAATCAAATGTCCACGTATCTTGACCCGTTCTTTTATTTCGCCGACCGCACCTCTCTATACGTTCTCCGCCGTTCTCTCGACTTTTGTTCTCCTCTCTCTATCTCAGTTTTTTACGGCGGCCGATTCAAGCCGACCATTACGCTTTGTCACGTGGTTTTTTCATCCCCTTTTTTGCATTTTCTTTTTCACCCTGTGACTTTCAACCTTCTCTCGTTTGCCCTCCCCTCCCCATTCACCTTTACATTTTCTTTTTTCTTCAACCTCTTTCCATCCCTTTCCGTGGAAATTTCTCGCTTTCCACTTTTTTGCTTTACGCTTCCTCCTTCCTGAATGCATTTCCTCTCCCTTCATTTTTATTATTTCCTTTGTTCTTTCCGCTTAATGCCTATAATAGCTACTTTACTACCTTTCTGTCTCGTTTTTTCGCACGTACCCTTTAATCTTGGATAATTTTATGGCCTAAATTGTTCGCTGGTACATGGAATATTTTAAAATTAGGAGTCATATGTCTGGCAAGTTACGGAAACTGAAATGTTCATCGTTTTGGAAAATTCAATATTGACTTGCCGGCGGACGTGAAATTAGATTCATAAAATCATTATTCATCAATGTTGAAACAACTGCGACTTCCCGGTGAAAATAGACCTTCGCCCTTTTGTACTCGGAGTCTCACTCCGATGCAGAAGTTCAATGCGTTTTCACTACGGGAATTCCAGATAGCTATTGTTTTGCCTTTGAATATTCTCTCCCTTTCGCCGCTACAATAGTTTCCCCATTACCATCCAATCTCCAAGCACGTGCATTCATCCCTCATTCTTTCCCTCTCAATTCCTTTAACCGCGTCTCTTTTGAGGCCACATCTCGCGGAAAATGAAAACCCCGGGAATTGAAAAAAGCCACGGCAAAAGCGAAAATCGATGACCCGGTTAACCGCAAATTCGAAACTCTCGGCGAATAAAAAGTTGCGATATATTTCACCTAAAATTTAGATATATGGAAAGCTCGAGAGGGCAAAAAAGCAAAAGATCCGGCTTATTTTATTACCTTCGTTCCGCGAAATATACATGCGCGACGTAAAAGTTGTAAAAAATTTACGGCTTCTTTACGAGTGTCAGCAGCATTGCAGCTGTTGGTACGTTTTGAGAGCGGGGGTGAGGCTCGGACCGACGGGGTCAGGAAGATATCAACCGTAAAACGGTCATCGGATTTGCCGCGCAACATGATGCTGCACAGAGCGCTGGTATGGCTCGGTGATATTGCGCGGACCCTCAATTGTAGCTTCAAAAGCTACGAGTCGTCCCTTAAACTACGACAGTTTGTAATTTACAAGATTACAACTGCTGCCTTGTCACAGCTGTACAATTTTAGATTTAATACAGGGCAATTGTAATTCTAACCGAAGCAATCTTTGATGTACAATGTTATTTTGTAATTTAACGGAATTAATCGATAACTTACACGCGCGGTTGCGTCTAATAGTTCCATTTCTAACTTCTGGACAGCGTTCTTGAGCGCAATTACTCGAGTTAATTGTGCAGCCAAAACACTCCAGCTGCCCAAGCTGCCCCAAATACTGTAGCGCTCGGCCTTTGCTATTTCTTAGATGTAACAATAATGTTACTTTTATCTTGTTTGTTACTTTTTATTATCTCAGGTAAATTAAGTTTCAAAGTATATAAATGGAAATTAAAATTGTATTATCTGGATTCCGATTATACTCTTCTAATTGTAAGATTGAATTATTGAATTCATTCAAACCATTCTATCCATTTGAGACGACTGCCGGTGTTGACACTTTCAATGGAATTATTATAAAGTAGAACGAATTATCTTCAAATTTAGCGGATAATACAGTTCTGAAACTCTAATTAGAAGAATGAGTCATTTCATTGTAACAAAATAGAATCTGAAATTTTGCAATTTCGTTCTAGAATATTCTTAACATCTCGGGAAAGTCTTCACGAGATAAACTTCTCGATACTCGCGTGTGTATTCCATCCCAACCTAGGCTCCAATTTTCTAAGAATTCAATTAGGAAATTTGAGAAACAAAGTCATAAATAAGATAATAATTTAAAATCATGTAGTAACTGAATTTCTCGAAAAATCAGCACAAACGTGCCTACACTACCGATTTTACCCACAAAAGGTAGGTACCGGGCGAGCTATTTTAATTGCGCGATAAGCAAGGCGCACTTACTCAGCCTCCGCCTAAATTTCCAACTGGCATTCTAGAGAGATATACATATACTGCAGGGCAACGATATATGCACAGAGATTCAGTATTCGAGTATAAGTTGTATTGATCAAAAGCTCTGCTGGCTCACAGTAGCACACTTAAAATTTTATTATACTTGTTAGTATTAGCCTAAGAAGCTCCAGATTATTTCTTTCAATTATATCAAATTTATATTCATGTATTTGCGCCAAATATTTGTGGCCGCCGTAAATGCTATAATACTAAAATCTATGTGACTCTTTTATTCATTTGTAATATTTAGTGCACCAAATAAATAATAAAGTACAATTACAATTATTATACAAGGTAAGAGTTTGATCACAATTTTTTTATTTCATTTTACTTGCCGGAGCTCAAACAGCTTATCTCATCCCAATCCTCATGTTATTTCTTGGCGCTGCGAGGATATAGACAAATCCGCCCGTATAAACCGCTCAGCACGCGACGGATACCTAGTTAGTGATATCCTGATATATAAAATTATCTAACAAATTAAATTTAACTAAAGCCAGGCCGCGTCATATAAATTAATATTTTACTCTTCTGGAGAATCGTTATTATTTATCTACATTAAGAGGACAAGCCTGCATCAAAACTCGAAAGCAATATAAATATTTAAAGCTTAACCAATTACATTCTTTAAGATGTAATTCTGGTGTTTTATACCGAAAAATCAAAAATGAAATTTTTTTCTGTAAAGTACTTTTAAGTGTATGTATACCAAGTTCATTTTCGGCCGTACCCTTTTTATCGAGGTCCTACGATACTTTATAAACTATAAAAGACGTCGTAGAAAATCGATAATTTTGTTAGTTTATATTTTTCGAATTTCGAATTATGTTTTTGAGTTATTATGAACATATACATTTAAGTATATGCTAATATTTCAACTATTACTCTGCAAAGTTTTTAAATTGTGCGTTGAATTATTAAATATGTTGGTATAAGTCATACCAACCTGAAGTCACTGATTTACTGACCGCGATGCAAACGTCCCAACAGCAGACGACTACACAGTATGCTGGTGTAGTACCTTACAACTGTCAATGTTTCAGTAACATTGCAAACATGTGCTTTAAAATGTTTTCATGTGTCATATACTTGAATTATAATAATCAGAGAAGTTCTTTCATTCTTTAGATAGACTGTATAATTTTGAGTATTTTTCTTTGTGGTACTTTCTATTTTCAGGCTGACTAGAAACCATACAGAATAATCACTTTTCTATACAATCATGAGTCAAGGTTAAGTCTAATAAAATGCCATAAAAAGGTTTAAATATTTAAACAGAGTTAGTAAATTATTCTGAAACAATAATAGTCATAATACGTATAATTTTGTCAATTTTGTGTTATACGCATAATATTCTATTATATTTCTAACATAATTACTAACATAATTTATTTTCAGATTCAAATATAAAAGCTTTATTTAACAGATTATTATGAAAAAGAAGAATTAAATTATATGTATTGATTCATAAGAGTATTTTAGACAACCTGGATTTTAATAGACTCATGTTTTAAATTAACTTCAGTCATAAACATGATTTTAGTCTTTGCGCATACCACAAATACTCAAATAAAACATAAACTTAAAGTTTAAGTACACTGTATTGATAGTATATAATGTCAAAATCCAAATTAAATTGTCTGGAGAAGTACTAAGGCTATAAATATGATTACTTTTCAGTCATATTTTACTAAAATACCATTTTCTCAGATTTATGTTTTTCATTATTCCAATTGGATTCTGCGCAACCCATCTTGATGTTACGCTTCCAAAATATTTGAGTATATTCCTTGTGAGTATACCTAAAAATAATAGAGATCACAATTTGATTTTAGTCCCGACAATTTTAGTATAAAAATCAGTTATGTCGAAATTTATTGTTATTTAAAAAATTTTATTATAATTTTTTTCAGTTTAGAGGACATATGTATGTTTAAGTAACTTTAAGCAAATTTAAAAATCTAATCCCTATCATTTTTTGTCATTGTGTCAAAGAATATGCTCAAATTTTTTAAAACTATGATACGAAGATGGGTTGCGCAGGATCTCTTTGCAATATAGCTAGTTTGTGATGAAAAATCCTGCTTTTTCTGGATTATCTAATTGAATAACGGATGAATTGGGCTAAAAATTTGTGTAAAATATTATTTTTCCATATAGATAATGAGGACCAAAGATCAGATGAATAGGTGTAAAGGAAAAAAACAATTCGATTTCACCAGAACCTCACCTTAAATTACACTGTCAACAGTTTATAAACATAAAATAGAATGCTGTAAAATACACAGATGATTTATTTCTTTTTGATGACCCATAATACTTAAAGACGTTCAGCTGAGAATTTTAACATCAACAATCATATAATGTACGATTATAAGCAATATACAAGCAAAAGATTGTAGAAGCAATTTTTAACTAATTGACTTGGAACTTGTAGGACATCTTCAAAATAAATATTGTTGTATATTTTTAAGATAATGCTGCTCTTCTGAAGATTTCCTGAAAATTTCAAGTCAATCATTGAAACATGGCTTTAACACAGACTCGATCGCATAAATTGAAAAAGGCAATTAAATTCCGAAACTAATTAAAGGAACAAAAAAATGAAACAAAAATCGAACAAAAAAGAAGCACCGGTGAAGATACCCGGCTATGTGCGGCGAAAGGGTTAACCGACTCCATTTATCCCATTCCTCCAACCTGTTTTCTCTCACCTCTTCTCATTCCCTGTCTCTCTCCCTCTTTCCCCTACCTCCCACAACCCTTCTTTCCTGTAGCCAATCTAGCTACCCTTTTTCCCCACATACGTAACCGATCTCCTATTCCACCTACTAGCAGCGGCAGCAGCAGCGAATATACATCTCCCTCGCACATTCCTGACCGTCGTCGTTGTCGTCATCGTTGTCGTCGTCGTCGACCCTTTCATTGTCGAGGGTCCGCTCTCACAGCTCGTCCCTTAGCATCTGCCGCACGGACCGTAGAGATAGGGTGCGTTTCGAGAGGGCGGAATAGCTTAGGGTCCGTTCACAGTGAGGAGGCCGAGGTTGGGTTTCGTTGCGACTTGACGAAACTTGGTTTTAGCGTAAATTTGTGATGATCGGAAAGGATGCTACGGCTCTTCATTCACAGTTTTTTAAATTACGGAACAATGCGACATAAACAGCCATACAGTACGTTAACCTGTAGTGGGTTCACATTATTCCCGTACCCATAGTTGCGAATAGTCATTTTCTTTCAATGCTTGTCTCTCGGAAGCATTGTGCATTTGGCATTTGTGTCCGGTACCTTGCTATTTGACACTACAGATAACAGACATATTTAATTTAATAGTTGTAGACGTTTGCTTCTATGTATTTCTAAATATGTAGCATGAAATTTAAATTTTACAGGGTGCGAATTCGCTGCTAGGGGTTAAAATTCAAGAAGGGAAAGTATCATATTGCATCATGGTATATTGCTATGAGTAGTATCTACCTCAAAAGAAGTATTTAGTAAAATTAACTAAATTTTAACAACATATCTACTAGTAATTTAATAAAACTAGATTTTTTTTAGATAACTTAATAATATTCACTAAAGTTACAATTACCCTTCTTGTCCGGTCGTTTATCTTTGTCACATATGTAGATATTTAGCATCGCTAATAGTCATAAAATATAAATTTATTCACTTTATGTTATCTGTCGATCTATAAATTGCATTGTAAGTGCAGTCTTTTATGATTTATGCTTTCAAAAAGCTACAATTTTTACCTCATCATTTGGAATCGAAAGCCGCGTAAATAAAATACAAACATCTACGTCAAACAGCCACAACCAATAATCGGCAACGGAAAGCCTCTAACCACTTTTATTTTGTCACGACCAAAGTTGTACCAATAAAAACCGCATTAATACATAGAACTACATAAGCAGTACTCACTAAGCATAAATAATAGTCATTCCAACAACACACTTCTCTCAGTATCGTCTGCACTTCCTTTTTTTTTCTCCAGTCCAATCGATCTATTGGCTGTATAAAGTGCCCGTTCGATATGTCCCCATCATTACCAACAATCGTCTGCACTCCTAAAAGCAAGCGCGTCGCGACTCTTTGTAACCGAACACAATCGTCGAATCTTCACTATGAACGGACCCTAAGGACGAGCGAGTGAAAGCCCAGGTGGAAGGAGGAAGGAAGGAAGGAAGGTAGGTCGGTAGTAGCCAGCATGCGGCACCCTGGCCGCCGCACGACTCGCGAATTGCCACGCAAATTACAGTGACCAGAGAGAGAGAGAGAGAGAGAGAGTGGGTCCGCGTGGCTGCTGCTGGCCGGCCAGCCCCGAGCTCGAATGCAATTTAATCGGCCCAAGGAATCCTCGGCCCCCTCCCGCCCCGGACGCTATACGTCCTCTGCATAACAGTCCTACGGCGCGTCGGCACGAGCGAGAGGAAACGATCACGAAGAGCCCGTTTCTCGCGCGACGTTAATTATCGAGAGGGGGGGGGAAAGGGGAGGTGTGGTGTTCACGACTAGAGTACGTACGTCGCGAGGGAGAAGGAGGAGGAAGGGAAAGTCGATAGGGACGCTGGAGCTGGAGCAGCCATCGGCTCTCGAGACTCTCTGCCTCTCGGCCAGCGGCTCGGCGCCAGAATAGACGTAATCGAATTAAGTAATTAACGCTCGGATTTGTAAATGAAGCCCCGGCGTTTCTCTCGATCTTGCCTCTCTGGGGGATTTAACCTGCCGACTGTGCGACTCTGGACTTTCTTGCTGCCCGATGCCTTAGGAAAGACAGAGAGAGAGGGGGGTTTTCTTGTCTGTTTTTTGAAGGAATGATGAAAAAAGAAGGGGCCGAGAGATCGGTAATTGCCGCTACGAATCGCGTCGCGTCGATGAGAATTATGCCTCTGAGACTTTGGCAGGAGGCGGAGGAGGTTGGAGAGTAGCACGGGAAAGTTCGCTGCACTGTGCAGTGCGCCGGGGCTGGGGCTTTAATTTTCAAATGGTATCATACTTATCGGCCTGAGAAATTGGATTTGCTTCTTTGCTCGCTTCTTCGTTCGTTTTTCTTCTGGTCGTTTCTTTTTTTAAAGCCGCTCTCCATGCCGGATTTCAAGGCAGTTATACTCGTAGAGTGATGTGAGGTGCATGCAATGGAGAAATTAGATCGCTAATGCGATCACTTAACGAAGTAATAATGGAATTTGTTAAGTATAATTGGACTGTTGAAGTTAAATGACTATGTTTGAAAAGTTTAAGGGGGGTCACATTGGCAATATTGTTTATTATTTATGGCATCGTTTTATTATTGAACCGATGTTTCTTAAATTACAGATGTGGATACTTTTGGGATCCCTGACTACAAATCTAGTCATATTAAAACAACAAAAATTTAAATGTATCCAATGTGGCGAACAAAACTTTAAACGTTAACTTTAACAATTTATCTCTAATTTTTGTATAAATCAGGATCAAAAACAAAAAGCATTTATTGACATTTTCGTTATGTTCTTCTGTATCTTTAACACAGCCAAAATATCGTATATATACGTAATATCGCATATATATAATAGTCTAGGACAAAGGAATAAGATTGAAAATAAGAATACTATTTCAGCATTGTTAGCAATATGAAACTATGCTTCATAGTATATACAAATATAAACCTATTGCTTGATTATTGATAGATCTTAACAATAATACATAACATTTTATTTTTACGAAATATTGAGTTCTTTATTGTTTACCAAGAACTTTTCTCACATGGTTGTATAAAATACATAGTTTCTAAAATAGGAAAATGGGCTTTGGATTTATTGTCCATTAAAAAGTAGTTGCATCACTATAGAAATTTCCACAAAGCCATAATAATAGTTTCAGTTTAAAATTATCTATAATACTAATACAAAAATAAAATTTCCTATTTATTACTACCTTCAAATTCATTTATTTTAATCATATTGAGGAAATTTATTATATATGCAGCGCTATGTACTATATAATATTATTCAATAAATAAGCTTGGAATAATAAGAATGCCAGTAAAAGTATTGAAGCATGTGTAACTACTTGCGTTTACTGAAAAGCCTATTCTCTTTTGCTTTCTTAAGAAATAAACTTTGTAAAGTTATCGATAATTGAACGTAACGAATAAATCCAACGATATCTTTGAGCACGAGAATGATCGTGAGGCGAAGTTATGCAATTGAACTTTCTTATTGCAAGAACGAGTCGGGAGAGACATTAATTGAATAAGCCTTATGGGGTCTGACTCATCCCGGAAATTATCTACTAATCATGGATTATAAATGTCGTGTTCGTAACTTGTTACGATGTCGCGCAACTGACTCCTTTTGTTAGAAAACATGTTAAAAGATAGGAAAGAAAGTGGTTTTCATGTTCAAGTCGTTAATGTTTTCAGTTGGATGAAAATTCAATTAAATTATTTTCAATTTATTGCTTCGAGTAGCATATATCACTTTGAGACTCTACATCGTTTTCATTGAATTCTTGAATATCGTTATATGAATTAACACGTGTTCATAATGATTTCGTAACCTGTCTAGTATAATGTCTTCACTCATTAAGGTAATCTAAATTATTACTTTGATATAGGTGTTTAGATGCATTAAAGAGCGATAGAGGCATATAAGTTGATACTTTGTTTCACATTAACTCTGATAATGTGATTCAAACACATTATAGTCGTTTCAAATGATTTTAAACTAAATTTTAAAAGATATTAATTTTAATTTTCAAAGGATTTTTTTATTTCATCAATGTTATTTACAAATGCAATTATTTTAATTGGTAATTTTTGTATTTATAATCATAGAATCAAACTATTTTATGTTTATATTGAAAACAAAAAAATAATAACAATCACTGAAGTTAAAAATATGTATTCTAATAAGTGTTTTGTACATATTATTTTAATTTATTTAATCATATAAGAATCTTTTGATGAACCATCATAACACAGATTATTTATAAGTGAATTATCCCCATTTGCCATACCTATAATTATCGAATAAATGATTGTATTTAATTTAATTAATACAATAATTAAATTAACCAAATTTATTTATTAATCTTCTACTCACATTTATACGCGAATCCTTTTCTAAATAAACATTTAAAAAAACTATCAAATGCACACTCCTCACCAATGTAAACTTTTACTTTTGATGTAACTTGATACACTTGCGTTTGAACATTGCCGTAGAATACTACTTCAAAACATTCACAGAAGCTTACACTGGTGGAGAGTATTCGTTAAAACCTTTTTTTCGTGAAACATCCCAACCTTCTTTTTATGGCATCGCCTGTACACAGTATAATCCTCGTAAAAAATCAAGAGTAACATTGTTACGCTAAAAAAACCACCTCACCATCTCCTCCTAACAAATAGTCCATCCATACGCCCGAATCCTACAATTCCACACGAAAACCATCCATCCTCCAAATTCCATCAAACAAATCGCAATAATTATTATCTCCGTTCACAGCCACAGTCATTCACGCCTCGACAGTAACCACACACTCACCGCATCTTCCTCATCTCGCCATCTCACCATCACACCACACCACACCACCTCACCATCGCCATACACCCGATCCACTCAGCAAATTATCGCATCGTTACGCTTTTTGTGTTTCTCTTTTCTTTATGATTTTAGTCCGACCGGGCGAGCGAGAGCGAGCTAGCTAGCTAGCGAGCAAGCGAGAGAGAGAGAGAGAGAGTGCCGTTAAACCCCGAAAAACTAACTCGAACTGCGATCTCGAGCGACGAGCGAATCCCGTAGACTCGAAGCAATTGCCGCGCGTGAGGTGATATAAAAAAAGAAAGGAGGAGGAGGAGCAGAGGACCTACGGGACGCTCTTGATGTCAGCGAGGAGGTCGAAATGGAGCAGAATCAGGACGAACAGCCACAGCAGAGGGAGCCGGTGCTGCGGTCAATTCACAATCGGCACAGCTCCTTCGTCAGGTTCGTCAACACGACGAGGCACAGCGTCAGCGTTTACTGGATCGACTATCAGGGAAAGCGGGTGTGCTACAGGGTGCTGGGCTGCAGGGACTATCTGGACATCAATACCTTCGTCACGCATCCCTGGATATTCGTTGACGAGGAGACCAAAGATAGGTGAGTTATGGTCTGGGTTTGGTTCTCAGAGGCGATTGCTTGTTTCTTTTTTTAATTTGTTTAACCCATTTCTTCCCAAGCAGTCATTTTATAGTCGATTGGTTTTTTGCCTAAAAAATTGTCGAAAAAAAATAATAATAACCAATAGCACTTTTCTGAAGTAAAATTGTCCGCTCTTTCCAATTCTGAAGTCAGAATTTTTAAATTTTCGTTGGAAAATGTTTTCGACAATTTTTTAGGCAAAAAACCAATCGACTATAAAATGACGGCTTGGGAAGAAATGGGTTAATGTGCGCGAGGAAAGTAACGTGATTGTGGAGTGCTTTAGTGGCGTTTTACATGGTGTCCCTCGTTAAGAGAAAAGAAAACGGAACTTTACAGTAGTTGTTAGTCTTATTTTCTTTCTTTTTAAATTTTAGGTAGCTGGTATTTCTTGCTTTCGTAGTATATCGATGGCTGAGCGGAAGAACCGATCAACTCGGCGCGCACTCGAAGAAGAGGTTAACTAGGAGCGCGCCCCAAGAGTAGATCAACTCAGATATCTTGTAAAGGACGGCTTCTGTAGCCAATTATTCTACGTTTGACGCTGTGTTTTGGGGACTCTAAAAAAATAGTAAATTGCTTTTTTTGCTGTCATACTCGTTCTCATATTTTTCTAGAGTTGACAAAACACAACGTAAAGCGAGGAATATTGGGTAAAGAAACCGTCCTTCACGCGTTATCCGAGTTGATCTACTCTTGGGGCGCGATCCGAGTTAACCTCTTCTTCGATTGTACGCCGAGTGATCGTTTCTTCCGCTCAGCCGTCGATATGATGATGTCTAAATAATGATTTATTATACTTCTATTTCTATGATAAATTTACTTTATATGCAGCTGTCTCAGCTTTTTACATAGACTCGTAAAATGTAAAATAAATTTACATTTCGTTTTTACATTGGTTAGTATTTTATAAATTCTTGTTATATAACTCCATCATATAATGATTTATATTTGAAAATTTATAAAGTCAAATTTCATTTGTGCAATTACATTGTTGAATAATCAAAGTTTTATGTTATAAGAAGAAATAATTTAAAATTAATTAACTTCATTGAACCCGTTTAATCTAGTTTATTTTTTAGAATAAAAAATCGTGATAATGAAATATTGATTTTTCTCATTAGATAGTCCTATATTGCAATTTGCATCGCCTATATGATCACCACAAGTGAAATATCTTACTCTAATGTTGGAACAAGTATCATAAATGTTTACGATTTTTAGCATTTAAATCACGTTTTTCTTTTCATAAATTCGAACATGACTACAGTGCTCTTAAAAAATTGTTTAATATTGTTTTAAATGAAAGTATCTTTTTCATAAACCTATTGTCTAATAAATCTATTATTATGGCTGATATTTCAAATAAATTAACGATTGTTGAAAGACAACACAATGTTCCTTTTCCAGTGATTATTTCTAATCTGAATTATAAATCTATTAATGGTATAAATTCAGTCCTAGCTAGATGCTTATCACTCTGGAATAAGCCTCAAATGAATTAATTACTTATAAAAATTATAATTTGTTTAAGATTCTCTCAAAAAGACACTTAATAAATTAATTATTTAATTAAATCGTAATTGATTATAAATATTATTTATTTTAAGGTAATATATGTCTACTATTATATTAAACTCACATGTGTCATAATTTTACAATTTGCATTTAATTTACTATTATGTATTAATGTATTACGAGTAATATAAGTTATTAAATAATCTTGCAAGTAGATTGGTTAATTTCTCGAGTGCCAGGAGCATTTTGAAGTTTGTAGGATTTTACCTATATTTAATTGATAAATTATGATAAATTCATCAATATTTATTTAATTTTATTGGACATTCTGTTACATGTCAAAATACATACTAAATAATGTTGGACATTTATGAAAAATTTAAATACAATGGAATCTTGATAATTCGAACCTTGTTAATTCAAAAACCTCGATAATTCAAAGTTATACTAATTTTCCTTCACAAAGCCTCAATAATTTGAACATATTTAAAAGTATAATTCATTATTGTTCAAGAGCTTACCGATCTCCGTATAATTCGAATTTCCAATAATTTTACCTCTAGAATTCGAATAAAATTTCTAAAATATACGCAATGAGTAAGCTGCGCAATTATAAATCCTCCATAATTGCTGATAAAATAAGCATTATACGTGAATTTGATACGTAAATTGTATATTTTTAAAATGACTTAAGTCCAAATTTTGTCAATATTGACTTAATGGCTGATTCGTAATATTTACACGTATATCTACAATATTCTAGAGTATCACAAATTGTGTGACCATTTAAACGCGCTTATTTCACGCTAGTAAATTCTGTATATTTTTAAAAGAGCTTAAGTGCCATGGACTCCAGTATCTACTTTATAAACAATAATTAAAATAACAAACAACCACTTCATCCACAAGATACTATTAAATGAAAACGAATAAACCTCTATAATTCGAATCTGAATACAATCGACCTGTACAATTCAAATCCTCTAATACAATTCTTACGAAAGAATTTAAAATTAAGTCACTCCCTCCACTTCCCAAAAAACCTCACTCAACCCACCGACTTCTAAAAATCTCAAAAATCTCAAAAAAAACCTCTAATAAACTCAATTCTCTCTCTCTATCTCTCTCGGTCTCTCTTCCCGCAGGTTCACGGGCAACGGCCAGGAGGTGTACTTCCCGGAGCCCTGGTTCGCCAAGTACCGGGGCCTGCCTCAGTCCGAGCTCCCGGCTCGCATCGAGCGCACCCACGTCCACATCGCCCTGCCGCTCCACTCCCTCCGCGATCTCTGCCTGCGCGAGATCAAGCGCAGGCTCCGCTTCGACCGCCAGGCCTTCGCCCTCGAGATACCCTGGAGCCTGCAGCGCGAGCTCCACGACATGCATCCTCGCAGGCCCGAGCCCGGCGAGCAGCAGGAACACCAGCAGCAGCTCTAGCGCACGTGCGGCGAGTAGCGGCGGAGGCAAGCGCCTTTGCGAAACATTACGTTGCCGCCGCTGCTGCTGCTGCTGATGAGGATGACGATGGATGGATGTTGTAGTGTATAGCGTGGAGAGGGGTGGAAACGAGGCTGCGGGGGTGGGACATAACGGAGGTGTGTATTTTTTGTGGTGTATTACCGATTGGTATGGGAGAGTCGAGAGCGGGATGGTGGCTGTCGATTGAGGGGTTTAGGGGAGGTGTTGGGATGATTGGAGGAAAGGGGTGGAGAGCGATAATGACACTTTAGGTGACGTGGTACAATCTCTTCCTTGGTGTAATGTAAGTGTAATGCTGTTTGTTGCGTTGTCGATTGAGGTGGCTCCTTGGTCATTTTTTGCGGGATTTTTAATTAGTTAAGTTTCGATTAAGGGGGTGTGAAATACTGACGTGATTCACAAATATTTATTTGATGAATGAATATTTCGGTAACACGCGATACTATCATGACCTTCTTATTCGCACCAGAAATCTACAGGTAAATTTTTAAGAGGTTTCATTGCTAACTGTAGACAAAAATGAGCTTAAAAATGTTAAACTATTTAACTATAGTTGTATATTTATTAAGTTAACTATGAAACCTCTTGATTATATTATATCAATGAATTTTATATTAGGACAAATGATGATTGACGGATCGATGAGGAAATGGGAGAATGTCACCTTTATGCTTTTAGCAGTAAACGATATTTCGTTTTTTAATCTAATTTATCTTATGCACTTTTTTCATTGTGCACTATATTTTTAAACAGCTGACCCATCTTGTTTTAAATTAGCTCTTTATATTTAAGGCTATTTTCACCACTTCCTTATTTCGTATTTTATTTTATTTATGTTTAATTTGTTTAGACATTAACAAATACAAAAAATCAGCTTTTTATAAATAAACAACTCATAAAACATACTAATTTTTTTAGTAAAAAATCGTGACTGACAGAGTTAAGCGCATATAGAAGAATGTGCAAAAGTGCCAAACTCAAATTTTGAAAACTTTACTTCTCTTTCCCGTGGATTCTTCAATTAATTTTATATTGAAATAATTAAGTTTGGCAAAACTACCCTCCAATGAATTTTTTTGGGATAAATTATACATTTTGTTGTTCAGTGCTTTGAAAATATATTTTAAATATAACTTAATATATTTTAAAACTGTATGCTAATGTGGCATAGGCAAATATTATTTTCTATTGGTACAGAAATTTCGATTTCATTAGAAAATACCTGATTTACGTTTCAGCTTACTAAAATTAAATGTATAGATTTTCGAAAAATCACCATGGAGACACCTTAATTTTGCGAGACAACAAATACCTAACAGACGAGCTGCTAACGATTAATGTGGGTATTTTTCATCCAGTACGTTTCTTTCTTTCTACTTTCGTTGTTGTAGAAAGAAAGGAAAACAATAGATTAAGGGTAAATTTGTAGCCATGATTTTATTGGTTTGAATGTGAATATTATCCTACAGCTTTTATTGTGCATTTCGTTTATTCTCTCTATAAAGAAAATAACAATTAATGTATCAAGATTTAAATCTATTAGCAATTGTTTACATAGTTTTTTTTATTTGTTTGACGAAGCATACACGCAAATAAACTTACGTACAATTATTATTAAGATAATTATTTGATTACAAATTAGTTGTTCTCTATTGCATTTACAATTATTTACATATTTGTGACATCGTAATTGGCCAAAATCTACATTTTAAAATATCATTGATAAATCACCCAACAGTAAAATGCAAATGATGTATTACATTATATACTGGTTCAGGATTACCCCAGAAATTAGGGCTACGAGTTCACGCTTAACTCCTAAGGGTAATCAAAAAGTGCATTAAGTGTGACACTGATCTGTGCGAATGTACACTTGATTAAAATGGACTCCTGTCAAGTGAACTGAGGCCTACCAATGAGTAATTGCATACGAAATGTGAATCGACTACAAATGCGGTACCTAGGTTTCATGTTTCATTTTGAGTAAACCATTTCTTAAAATTCTGGTAGCGTGACAATCTTCGGCGTCTACAAAGTCAATTTTTCAGGAGCTAAAAACGACACCGACTTGCGTGGGCATTATAGACCTGGGGATAACAGAATTTTGCATCAATGGTTTGTGCAGTGCGTTAAAGACAAATGATAATTTTCATTCTGAAAATTTCAAGATAATCATCGTTAAGTTTAGTGTTCATTAAATTGTAGTACTAATTTTAAGTAGTTAATGTATCTAACTAGCGAAAATCATTGTCAATTAAAGGGTGTTTACTTCTATGTGAAAAACTTCTATGTTTTTCAGTTTGATTATTTCCGATATCATTATATATTGTTATACTGCTGGTGTAAACTGAACAACTTTAAATGCTTGTTTTAGAACTCATTTAAGGTAGTTATTGCACAAAAGTAAAGAACAAGGGTATCGCACGAAATTGAAACATATATTGTTGATATTACATGTTTGCAAAATTTTAGATCGGGCTATTTATTAAGTATGCAAGATAATTGACTTTATTATTTATTATGTTTTCCAACATAAAGTTATGAAATTTATAAAAACATTAATTCCAGAAATAAAAAATAATTAAATTATTGCTGCAACAAAATTAAAATTATGTTTGCATTATTTCAACAATATACAGAGTAAAGGGATGAAATTGTATTTTTATATTAAAATACTAGATGTAATTGAATGAAATGAAACATTTCATAAATATACGTTTAATTATACAGAGAGATGAAAAAGTTCATGTTTGGATGTACAATAAAAAAATGATTGATTTAGTGAAAATATTAAAGAAAATAAAATTAAAAAAATACAAACTACGATCAATACAATAATATTTGGAATAAAAATGTGACAAGAATTCATTTTTACTTAACTTAGTTCCAGATTCATATTGTGGCATTTAACATAGTGAATATGTAATTGTTCACTGTTTGTAAAAGTAACAATTACAAAAAAATGTATTAATCCATCGTTTACATTGTACGCATAAATCGATACTTCGTTATATCTTTTCCAACAATCTTAAGTTAGACTTAAAGTTTACTTTTATAAGTTTAAAATATAAGCTTAGCGAACAAAAACATTTAATATTAACAAACAATTCAACTCTAATTTTCTACTAACAAAAAGCATCTCATCCGCGAAAAAAAAGAAATGTTTTCAAATTACTCGAGCGGCTTAACCAGCGATTATCCTCCGGTTAATTTTTACAGGCTCATCTGCCTCTACGAGAAAGAACCAAAAAAAGGACACACGTACGCTCTCGCTAAACACCATAAGGCTATGCAATTTCAAACGAGAAAAGTCTCTCTCTCTAGTTTTAAGCTGTACGCGTGCGCGCGCGCGAAATTAAGCGATAAGCGGCCCGCGCTAGGCGCGGTAAGCGGCATTTAAGGAGCTATATACGAAGGCAAAAGGAGCGACAGACCATGTACACACATTGTAAAGTGGATAACCTCCCAAGAATTCTCCTTAAAGCAAATAAAGAGCCAAAAAAAAGAAAGAAACAAGAAACCAACGCCAGTAGTCTCGACAACAAGTTTCCTACCTCCCCTCTCCGCCTCCCTTCCTCACCCCCAAAAAAGGGGGATACGGAAAAAGAGAAAACAGTGCAAAACAAAAAGTCTCTCTCTCTCTTTCTCTCGCGACAGCCGCTCGCGTGCTTTGACTGGCCAAACTTCCTCCTCGGCTTCTTCCGGGGGCTTTTTCGACTGCTCCACGTAGTCCTCGTCGTCGTCTCTTTTTCTTCGGGGCAACTTTTCGGAGGCCTTTTCCTTCTACTCTGCCCGCGTGTATATATACAAGACGGCGTGTCTCGCTGGATTTGCAGTCGGCGGCTCTTTCCCTCGCTCGCTAGCTTGAGTCGCTGGGTAGAGGAGGGAAGGCACTTTGCGAGCCTGCGAGAGGGAAGTTCTTATCGAGTTTTCCGCGGGAAATCAATGCGCGTGCTGCTACTGCTGCAGCCTCGATTTCGAGTCGCGCGACTGCTACACGTCGCGAATGTATTACCGCCGAGGAGAGAGGTTTTTTTTGGGGGGGTGAAGGCGAGGTTTCGCGCCTTTTCACGTATGCACGCAATTACGCGATATATGGTGCTGCGCGGAGAAGTGGGTTTGAGGATTTTTTGGATATATTGTAGAAGGAGGTGGGTGATATATATATATGGAAGTTATTTTTTATAATTTTCAATTTAAAAGCAAAAATGCCTAGTTTTGTAAAAATAGACACCATTTTCATCATTTGAATTCGTGGAATTGTAATTTATATAGTCAATATTAAATGCAAACTGTTTTTTCCCATGTAGAAATTAGAATATGCTAAATATACAATTTCTGGAAAACTTATATTGACAAAAGAAATAAAAATGTTTTCTAGCAGGTCAACAAATGCGTTGGTAAATGAAATGCAGGAATTATTTGAATTCGTGAAATTTTAATTTACGCACTTAAAATAAATATAAAATTACCTGGAAACATTAATTAATTTTCGAAATTTGGATTATACCTTTCACTTGACTAGTTCTAATATTTACTATATTTTGTAACTGAATATGAATATGTAAGTGAATTTAGCACGAAATCAAGGCAATTTACGGCCACAGAAATCGGATTTGTAACTTCAATAAAATTCGTCTGGCTCATTAATTACTTTCAGTGCTTGACGTACTTGCAGTAGGTACTTCATAAAGTAAGATTAAAAGACTGTTACTAAAAATATTCAAATATTTTATCGAAAATAAGCAGTAAAACGTTAATTATTTTGATCGTTTCCGCTGCTCTGTTAATTACTACTAATTGTAAGTATCCCATAACAGAGTAGGTACTTACCCTCTTTTCCCGATTAAATAATACGCACTAAATGGATTTTTCGGATAAATGTTCATTGAAATTTCATTTAATTTATTCTCGTTTATGTCCACGTTATATTACATTTTCTGAATTTTACATATACTTATCTTTAAACTTTTAAACATTATAAAGAATTGAAGTTAATTAAACGTGATGAGTAGATGAAAATATAAGATAAGTGCACCAGAACCCGTTCTAGTACCTGAGAAAAAAACAATAAATCCCGTAAAACTAAGCATCATAACTCTCTAAAATATTACTATAAAAAGCAATTATCTTTGATTCGTTTGTAATCAATTACTATTTTATTTACAAACATATGGAGCAACATTTATATCATTTCAGGTACCGGACCACCGCAGCCCGGTACTCATACTTTTGTATCATCTACACAAAAATACAATTTTACATCCCAAGTCTCCAGTACCAAAATTCCATACCCACCCCAGGAAATAAATCACAATCCCCCCTGAAAACAGAAAATCCTTCCAACTCCCATCACACACAAATCTCGCCAACCTCTGTCGCGCGCTTTCGACTTTTGAATCTCTCAGCACGAGTTCCAAGCGCATGCATACAAGCATGTTCACAACGCCATATATACCCTCCCTAAGGCTCGTGACGGAGCTGCACGCCGCGGAGAAAGAAAGCGAGAACTCGCGACATAAGCGAAAGATATGCCGCTACGGCAGCGGCAGCGCGGAGGAATTTCCTGTTTCGCGCGGGAGTCGCGCCAAGGAAATGAGGAGATCCTTTGTAACTCTCCTCTCCTCTCATGCCTCTCTGCATGCACGCGTGCTTTGGACAGGCGGAAGTTTAACGCGGGGGAGGCAGCGTCGTGCATTCACTCGCTGCGGCGCGCGACGCGCGGCAGGATATTCGTTATGCGCGCGGGATTTCGCCTAAATTCGCGTTCGCGAGAGAGAGCGTGGTATATTTTTTTTTGTTCGCGGGGATATAAAGGGGGGGAATGGTTTTGTATGGAGCGTTTCGAGTGTTTTTCGCAGCGCTAATGAGTGTGGCGCGCGCGTTTCACGCGCGATTCATTAGTCGGGGAGAGCTTTTATTTTTTAAATTTCACTGCTGATTGGGGGATTTCAATTGGGGCTGATGGTTACGAAGCTGCCGCTGCATCGAACATTAAGGTGATTTTTGCGAAAAATTTCGAAATTTTTTTTAATGTCTTAAAGGTGGTTCAATTCTTCCTTAATAAGTAGAAAAAGCAGTATCATTATATTTTACATTTTAAGCTAAAAAATTTCATAGTTTTGTCAAAGCTATTTATTGCAATTTCACGTTATTTTTACTAATTCCGATCGTTTAAAGGCTGTGAAAATTAAATAAAAGAAAGTCTTTTTTTGTTTTTTTTAGGTTAAAAATGATCTACACTTTCTTTTAAAAGCTTTTTATTTATTTTCATAAATATAATAAAGGTTGGTAAATTTATATTAACCTATTATAAAATAAAGCTACATTTTCATTATTTTTTATCAATTGTCGTTTTCTCATTATTTAAGTTTTCAATCTTCAAAATGTTGTTGGCTCATACCAAAATAATCAATCTTGATGAAACTTTTAGGATACGTTCTTTGAAGTATTCTCTACATTAGTTGGCTGGATAATTTGTAAATATCCATGACAAAGCTCATGTTAAATGATTCTATTAACAAATTTGCACTGTTTTTAACAATTTTTATACAACAAATATTTATTATTTTTAAAAAGCACATAGTTAAGTAAACATTGGTAGTTTCAGCTAATTTATTTTTATTTTACTGTCAAAATCACTATTAAATTTTTTGGTTCATAAATGTCATTGTGGTGCGCGCCAACAACTTTTAGCTTACAGCCTAATTTACTTAAAATAAACCTATTATTCTCAATAACTTCAATATTATTGATAAATTTTTTTAGATATGTGTGTATCAATTGATAATATCATTATAAACATGCCATGTAAATATTATTTGGTTAGCCTTAAAGCTGCGTAAGTTTTATTTTTCACGAGAGAGAATCCTTAAGGAAGAATTACGCGCGTTGTGCGCGCGGGTTTTGTTTCTCAGCGGGAATCAAGTGGTATATTCTGCAGAAATTTAATTTACTTTGCGTTTATCAAATTTATTTCCTTTTTTCTTATTCATTTTGTTCTAGGAAAGGGTACTACTAATTATACTTTGAATGCAGCGTGCAATTTTTTGCTGAACTTTCATTTCTTTCTGCAACCATCAAAAGTTTCTCGATGCGTCGAAAAAACGAACGTCAACTCAAAAAGTTTCCAGTGAATATCGACGGATGCATCAACGTTCCGCGTACAATTGATACCCTGTCAATTACTAGCTCACCTTTACGGTTTCGAACTGACGTACATCAGGATATCCTTAACAAGCAGTTGCGTTACATCACTGCTGGTATTTTTTACCTATCACACAACTATTCAATTTTCTGCTTTGCTCCTTGTTCGTCATCTTGACAGGTTGTACTTTTTAGAAAAATGCATTTTGTACGAATATGTTTGAAAATATACTGAAAAGTAGGATGTTTTTACTGCTATTTTATAACATGAATTTTGTACGAATACAAATATTAAGAACGAAAAAAAAGTAAAGAATTTGATAGTTTTTATAAATATCGTAATTATTTTTATTTTTTTCTGAGTTAATTTGTGCAATATTTATGCATTAATTAGGGTGACGCTCATGCCCTACTCTCCCCTATTTAATGCTTCGTTTTGGTTCTAAACGCCCCACAAATACACAGAAATTCGCGTAACAAAAAATGCCGTAACTTGATTTATGGCTTTATGTTTTATATATCATCGAAGAAAGAACCCCGATACAATTAATATATAATCACTCTCAGTAATAGAAGATTCAGAATCATAAAATTTTTGCTTTTAAGACGAACATCTTAATTTTTTTTTGCGCGAACGATATCGCGTTTTCGAAATTTCTTTCTAATATGATTATCATTTCGTGTTTCCAGTGCTAATTTGTTCGATTATCTTTCAATTAAATTATTTAATTCTGTATTGCTCATTTTCCAAAATAAACTTTATTTCTGTCCGTGACAACGAGAGTAACATCTCAACCGGATTTAAGCAATAGTGAATCAAAATCTCTGCTGGAAAGAACTTCGAATTGACGAAAATATAATTGAAATTGTCGAGTTTTTTTAATTTTCGTTAAAATAGGAAGTGGTGGGGGCCCGAGAAAATACTTCAAATTATCGAATAATTCAAATTATCAACGTTCGAAATATTGAGAGTCGACTGTCAAAAAGCAGTCTTGCAACGAAAGATTCTTACCTGTAACTCTATTTTCTAATATGCATGGTTAAGAACATTTGCAGAATCAGAAAAAGTACGAAGCGGTTATTCACAAATTATGTCACACCGTTTTTGAGAATTTTTGAAGCCCTCCTCCTCCCCTCCCCTCAGAGCGCATTTTCGCTGATTATCCTATGTCTCTAGTATACACATTCACGCTAACCCTTCTAATTATTTCTCATTCAATAAAAAATTATTTTAACATCCGATTCCAAACTCAAACTATTTTCCTCGATTTTCTCACTCTCAGAGCAATAACAAACACATCGATCTCTTCCCTTTTCCCACGCCAATCACAAAAGTCAACTAACCGAGCATAAAAGAATTTCATCGCCCGACCATTCGCCAAATTAAACGCTAAATTTCCGTCGCATCGAACCCAACAACCCATGGATCCGCTGTATACACACATCGATTCGCGCGCGCGCGCGCAGGGATCGCGGCAATCCCGCGAACTTGCGACAGCGGCACAAGCAATAGCTCGGTTGCCCGCGCTATCTCTGAATTATTATCACAGCCCCGGCCAGTATACACACGCCGCATCGGCGGGGCGCGATGTACAAAACGACCGACGCCGCGCTATCGACGAGCCTTCGACGTTCAATGCTGCAGCTCGAGGCATTCCGCAGCGTACACACGCGCATGCACGAGTATACGGGGGTATTGAGTTAAGTAGGTTATATAGGATTTTTTTTAGAAAAGAAGGTTGATGCATAATTTATAGTGGGATGGATGTTTGCGTGATGTTGATTTTGAATATTTTGCATTGATTTGATACGTGTATTTATTGAAAAAGATGGTCAGTATAATAAGGATGCGGTAAGTTATTTGAATTAAATGGGAGGTGCAAACATGACAAGTACGAAAAAAAGATAAATCCAAAATAGAATTGTCAATATTATTGCCCATTTTTACTTATTTCATATTATAAACAAGAAGAAAGTCAGTTTATAATTTTTTTACCTTATTTAAGTAGAGGTAAAATCATGTTTCAAAAGTTTGCTAAGTCCAAGAAATTCTCATTTCAAAAAATTGTAAGTCCATAAAATGATGAAACTTTACATTCAAAAATTACTGTTTTATAATCAAAATCTGCCGAGTACAAAGAAAAATCAAATTAAATTCGGTCAACTCTTATGTAATGTATCAAAACCAGTCAAGTTTATTTTTTAAATCCCGAATTTTTTTTTATTATACGACCTTCATTTTATATTAATTATTATAAATAAAAAGGTTTACGTTAATTCCACGGTTAGATGTTAGCTATTTCATACACTTTATTTGCAAAAGAACATTTTGCATTTTTTTACAACATTACAATAGGGACGAATACAAAATTTATTTTTTGATCGGAACTTGTGCAATTGGTAGAGAACCTAAGCCGACGTGAATTGCTGTTTGAAATTGGAAAAGAAAACTCAATTTGCGAAAGTTATAGCTTATTAAAGGTCCTTTGAGTGACGTCACACCGTTTAAACATCAAAAGGTACCGGTCAGAGTGACGTCACATCGTTTTTAGAGATTTAACTATAACTTCTTCAATTTTGTAGATATCGTGAAAATTTAAAAAGTTTACAAAGACAGACAACGATCTACAAGAATACACTGTTAACTACAAAACGGTATTCTTCACTATTACGGTTTATTTATATTATTTTATTTTTTTACATTTTTTTCCAAGTCTTTTTTGACATTTATCCAACTTTATTATTTAATAAAGATAAGTGCAAGTATCAAATCAGGTACAAATTGAATTTTTCAAGGAAGTTGTATACTTCACTCAAACTTCACATCAAAAGTCTTACTCTCCTATATTCTCGAAATTTCCTAAACTGATCGATACTTCAAACTACTCCTTAATGCACTATTCGACATAAAATGTATCCTATACATATATATACACAGACGGTACGAAGTTCTCCTTCATTTCATCATACATATACCACCCGCCAACCACCAAAAGACTCTCTCTCTCTCAAACTCTCACTCTATACCTGTATACACTGACACCTATCCGGGAAAGCTTAAAGGCAGCGAGCAGCGAGCAAAGAGCTGTCCCACAATCTTCCGAGCAAGCTCGCGAAGAGCGCCGTTCGAAAAGTTCTCGAAGTACAGTATATAATAAGTGCAGGTGCCCAGCGAAATGCCGGGACTTCTTGCATATATATATATATATATCATG
The DNA here is from genome assembly GCA_949152435.1 of Gastracanthus pulcherrimus. Classification (NCBI taxonomy): domain Eukaryota; kingdom Metazoa; phylum Arthropoda; class Insecta; order Hymenoptera; family Pteromalidae; genus Gastracanthus; species Gastracanthus pulcherrimus. The sequence continues at coordinate 25,292,760 of OX424574.1, read as the reverse complement.
CATATAGATCCAGCCGGGCACGTGTGCGGCTGCATACACACTTATACCTGTATATATAGCCGAGCTGCAGCAGCGGAGCGGCCTCGTAAATCTACCCCCGGCCAACCTTAAGTAGCATTAAGAAGTTATTAACTCGATCCTCCGTGATTACCGGGACACGGTAACGAACTACAGCTGCAGCTACAGCTATACGCCCGCGCGCGAGTTTACGAGGCTGGAGCGGGCGGAGAAGGGAAGGACCTTATACAGCGAGAGGCTCTGTAGGGTTGCGAGTGACACAAGACGCAAATGTCGAGGAGCTGCTGCTGCTGCTGCTGCTTGAGGTATGAGTGCAGTGGTGTAGAGTGAGAGGGGAGGGGGGTGCAAGAGGAGATTGTTATACGACGGATTATTGGACGGGGTTGAGGGTTTCTATGCGGTGGAGGAGGTTTTGAGGTTTCGAGATTTGGATGGTGCGGATCCAGGTGGAGATGGCAGCGCTGGATTTTGGCTTCTTATGAAGAGGGTTGAAGTTTTGATGTAACAGTTGGATAAAAAATGTAGGATAAGTTGAATCGGTATTTCGGACTCTTCTAGAAACTATCTCGAAGTTATCGGGGTTTATGGCTCTTTGAAATGTTGCAAGTTTTTGTGGCTGCGGAGACGTGCAGAAAAGAGACCGTCGGTGTTCTTGTATTAAAATAAAACATCCATTGTGATTATTGAAATCGATATATTTTGTTATCGCAATCTGCAGATCGTTAAATAAGAAGTCTACGACGATTGTTCTAGATATCTAAGTCATTTGGAGTCATATTATGTCGATCTCCAGATATTTTAAGTTTTCGCAGTTTTGAAGACATTTAAAAAGTGAATATATTTTATCAAAATACAACAGAAATAAAATAGGTTTTTTTAATTTAAGATTATTAGATCCCCTTAAAAGGTCAACGGCAAAGTTTTAAGAGTTAAAAAGATCAAATTAGAGGTTACCAAAATTCTGTAGTAAAACAGATAAAATCTCATGTATATAATTAGTAACCGTGAGAATGATATATATATATTTTTTTATTTTTCATAGCAATGCACAGATTCATCCAAATTGAATTTATTAATCAATATTTAATGAATATAACTAGTTATTTTAATGCTTGCGAACATTTGACATTTATTATATATACGAATTTTATTTTTTATTCCAGTAATATTTAATTAAAATATTCTTATTTATTTTTGTTTTAATCAACATACTTATATGTTTATACCAAAATTTTTAACATATTTTTCATAAATTTAAAACGTAAGTGACAAATTTATTAATCCAGAATAATGCATATGTATAAGAATCCGCAATAAATAACGTACTTCAAATACGTAAAAAAAAAAAGTACTTCAAATTGATATGTTTCATTACTTCATCGCACATTGTGAAATATAACGCTACTTATATAATTATTTTCCCCTACAGACACCTTAAAAAGACTCAGAATATCCAACTCAAAACCGACTCTCCCTTTATAATCCTTACAACCCATTCACTTTCTGTACTCTCGCGTATAACATCCACCATCGCCTCGAAGGGTTCGACCGCGTCCGCGCCTTGGCGGGAAACTTACCGCGCGGCTACTCCTAGACGTTGATACCCGTGAAATTCGGCTCTTTTTTAATTAGACTTTGGGCCGCCGTCGCCGCCGCCGCGTTATAATAGAACGCGAGAAGAGACGAGAAAGGGCGACCGCGCGCAGAAATTTCGCGCGCACCGGCGAGCGACGAAATCCAGGCAGAAGTATATACATGAGAAATGGAGATTGCACGGTAGAGAGAGAACGAGACCTTGTTTTGCGATGAAAAGTTTTGAGCGTTATATACGCGCGCTCGCGGGGCTAGTAAATTAATGGCCTCGACAGAGAAAACTTTCAACTTCTTTTGTGCGCGATAATTGAATGAGCTTCTCGTTTTTTTCTTACCCCGCGCCGCCGCGTCTAGTCCGCGTTATACGGCATGCAGCACGAGTGCGAAAATGCAGTGCCCTTTCTTCTCGCTCTTGCTCTCTCTCTCGCGAGTTTTCTGCGCGCCCTTTTTCTCTCGCGCGCGGAGAGCGTATATAAGGTATACAGAAGCGCGAGAGAGGGACAAAAGGGAAAAAGTTACTTAGCGTTAAATAAGCAGAGCCGCGAGATGGAGCGTTTGGGGGAAAAAAACAGAGCGAAAATATGCGAGCGTTTTCCCGTAGTTGGCGAATGTTACAATTAACGCGCTGCGAACCTCCTTCTTTTTCGGGTTTTTATCTTCTTTTTTACGCGTTGTTGGGGGCTGCGAGGGAATGAACAAAATAGCTTTGAATAATATTGAGAACGGTCTGTATGTTCCGCCAAAGTTATAAAAATATTTTCTACAGCATTTCTCATATACTCAGAAAAATATGTTTTTAAAAGTCTTCTCATTGTTTTGATAACTGTTAATAACTGTTTTATTGAAATACGGTTTGTTTTTACAAACTTTTTCTTCACAAGTTCAGCAGAACTACAGTTTTTATATTCAAACAAGTGTATAGAAATTTAATAATACACTACTGTTGATTCTTTTTTTGTATTTCTTTTTATGATTTATTTTTATAATGGGTTTGTATAAATGCTAAAATTATTTCAATACTAATTCATGAAATGTTAAATAGTGATAACGAGTAATCTGAGTACATTTTGAGTGAAAAAATTAATAGATTAATATTGTAATTAATTACTAATTACAGTAATTAGTTCGACCAAATTATTATGCTATGCATTATAAATTTTGAAATTATAATGAACGTTTGCATAATTTTCAAAATGTACCATGCTTTTGAACTGCCTAATTATAAATACAAACTTTGAGGTGCTTATTTTCAATAATTTAAAGCTAAGCAAAGGACATTATGTAATAAAGTAGCGCGCGCACATTATAATTAAAATGTTAAATGTAAATTAATGTACTCGAGCTAGAGTGTTCACATTTATCAGTTATTAATATTAAATAAAACGTGCGATATATGTATAATAAATCGCATATCACATACATACCATGTTTACATAAGTACACACAATATCTTACAAAAACCTATAATCTTCTAAAATAATCACTTTTCACGTGAATCCGCTGAAATATCTCATTTTCCCATTCCCACAAACGATCCTTCAAAAATTATTAATCACCACCCTCCGCCACTCTTCGCACAACTCTTCAAGAAGCACCCGTATGCAATAAAATTTCAAACGTATAGGATGACGCGCACGAATCTTCAACTCTCGCCATACGGTAATCGTAAAACATCGCTCTTCAAAAATCCACAATGCATTGCGCAACTTCTACCTACTGCGAACGATCGCTCCCCTGCATACACCTCGCATAAATTACCGCGCGCGAATCACTCCGTGCTGTATACGAAAATCTCCGAACCTCCCTCCTCTGAAGAGCGAGCGCGAGGCCCGTAACAGCCGCGCGCGCGAGGCATGCATTATTTATCTAAATTGCCCCTCTCCATCTCAATATACACCGACCGCACGCACCTCTGAAACCTCCCGTGTACATATACATATATATATCTCGCACGACGACGATCTCCTCTCGGCAAATTCTCGCACACACACACACGTGCGCTCGGGTATTCATCGCGTATTCGAACAATGATTTATATATACGGAGGCGTCGATGCCTCGTAAAATCGATAAACATCGCGCGGAGAGGTACATATAGGAAGAGTTGAGGTCGTTCTCGGCGGATCGCGCGACCTTTGCATGCATGCACGCGGCTCCTCGTTCTTTCTTTCTCTTTCTTGTGTCACGAGGCAGTGGGGGTATGTGCATGTGTATATAGTTGAGGAGGATCCGCCGCGCGAAAGTCGCGAGAGAGGACAGGAATGAAGAGTAATGCGCGACGCGAAGTGGGTATGTAGAAAGAGTCTCGGATGCAGCAGCGAAAGTGCATCGCTCCTGAGGTCTATCGATGCGGACTTGCTGGAATGGTAGCTGTGTTTGTGTGGGTTCTATGTGTATACATGGGTGATTCGTATGAAAATGTATATAAAATGTTAGACAAACTCCGTAGCTGTTGAAGTGGTATACAGGAGATTTTAACCCATTGATTGCTGATGGCAAAGAATCTTTATGCTGGGAGGTTTTTTAGTACTTTACTTCGCGGGTAACTTCTATTGATTAGATTTTTGGCCAAAATACCATGAATAAAATTTTTATAATTGACAAATATACATCTTTTTTCTGTAATAAGTTTTTCGTTAAAAATGCAGCACGGAATTTAATAAAAATAATTGACTCATACTTTAATAAATAAATTACCTTTACAAATATTCTTTTGTTATATTATTAGTATAACGTCTGGAACTTTGTAATACAAACAAAATTAAGTTTTCTTTACTGATTCGGTGATTTATGCCTCGGAAAAGGTAAAAAGTACTTATAAGATTTTTTTATAAGATGCATAGATATATTGTTCAGAGATACCACGGAGTTTACAATTTGAGACTAAATTAAGAATAGAATGGGTCACTCGCAGTAGGAATGCGTTTTGGATATTATTACTCTTGCTTAATTATTATTATTATTATTATTATAACGACCAAGTATTACTTATTAATTTCTGCACATTAACCAGTGATTTCCGTGCATCACTGAGTAATGTGCAGAACATGACTGGTTCATGCGCGAACATTAATGAGTAATGTGTGTTGCGAAAATTTGACAGTTTTCATGTCCAACCTAACCAGTAATGCGCGAGAGATCTCTCAGTGATTTCTAATTCTCTCCGTGTAGTAGTCTCGTCTATTTTGTTCCCAAATATCTTTCTAATGACTTTATTCTCAAATACTCTAAATCTATTTTCTTTTCGTTTGGTTAACGCCCACGTTTCGCATCTGTATAGAAGTACTGGCCGTATGATTTTTCTATATATTTCTAATTTAGGCTTTCGCAATAGTAATCGTAATTTTATTAGTAAGTTATTTACCGAATATAGGCATGCATTTCCCGAATGCAGCCTCTTCTTGATTTCATTATGAGTTTCATTTTTGGGGTCTATTATCGTGCCAAGGTTTTTAAACTCGTCTACTTTTTTGAAAGTTTTGCCAAAGACTTTTAAATCGGTATCAACAATCTCGGGTCCTACTCTGATAGTGACCATGTACTGGGCTTTCTCTTCACTCATTTCTAGGCCTATTTCTTTACCTGTTTTTATTACTATTTCTACGTTTTTGATTACGGTTTCTCTGTTTTTCCCTATAATGTCTATGTCATCTACGTATGCTAGTAATTGTGTTAGGGAACTGTTTATTATAATTTTTTCTTTACTTTATAGTACCTTTTCGAGATTAAATTCCTCTGTTTGGCATGTTTTATTCTTATTTTTGTTTACTAGTAAACGATCCCTAATCTTGGCTATAACAAGAAAATGATCTGATCGCAATCGGCTCCATAGTAAGTTCGAACGTCAAGAATGTCAGCATGCCATCGTCAAATAAACTATTTACAATCAATTGAACCTAGTCTGATTCTTGAACTCTCAATTATCCAAAATTATGGAATACAGACACAAATTTGGATTTTCGTCAAGAATCATCCATATATAATTTTATTTGTCTTTGTTATACTGGATACAAGGGGGAAGTACATTGAGAGGTTTTGGATTTCAAATGATGCAGGAGGAATCGAATTCAGAATAGGTATGCATAGGTAGATAATGGGTCTGTAGAATTCTACTGCATTCGTGATCTGACTGAACATTCATTAAAATGGTGTAATAGAATACTTTGACGTTCATACATGGTACATTGACACGTAGCAACTTTTCAAAATGACTATTCAAAACTTTAAATACTTTACTAATAGGATGTCGAAATGTACAATAATAAAAATAAGTATAAGCAATCAATACTTTAATTAAAATTTTACATATTTTAAATTGAGATAAAAATTTGAAAAAAGTAAGCAACCCCTCTTAGTAGGTATGATATGTGTACCCAATATGATTTAATATATATCCCTTACGTAAAGAGTTTTGGAAAGTTCTAGATCAAATCTTTCCAATATACTTCATTATTCGCAGCTGAATAAAAATCGATTTTTTTTACAAGAGGATTTTTTTACTTTCAAAAGAAAAAGATAAAACCTCAAAAATGATACAGAATATTCTTATCCATATATATTTCTAATCATCTCAATTTTTTTCAAAAGTTTTCCTTCTTATATTTCACAGATATAACTTTTTGATAATAATCACCATTTCGTGAATAACAAAACCGGGAAAATAGCTTATTCAAAATTTCGGATCGGAAACGATAGGTTGTATGCTCTTTCAAATGCATTATCACTCAATCGATGATATTATTTCTATGGTTTCAAAAAAACTAAAACTCAGAAATCAATAAACCTCTAAAAAACAAAAGCGCATCAAAGAACAAGAAAAACCGCTGCCAATTCATTGGTACTTAACTTTCTTAAACTAAATTAATTGTTCTGATATAAAATTTTTTGTTGTAATAAATTAATTTTAAATTGCTATATCTCTTTTTAATTAGAAGCTCAAAAAATGTGTGCTGACTTATCATTGATGGTTTACAACAGTTAATTCAACTAGCAGTAGCCATAATCTTATTTTTATTATACATTTACATTTTTAATTTACATCTATATATAAATTAAATCTGTTTAAAGCAGTTCTCGGTATCATTATTTTTTTAAATTAAACTTCACCTTGAATTTGAATTCAACACATCAAAAATCACATAATTAGATCGTTCATACGTATAATTTTTACCCAGATTTATAAGAAATAAATCATAGAAAATGCTGATATACATTATTTCATTAATATTCACATACCTTTTCAATCAATATTTCAAAATATCAATGGAAAAGTTATAAAAAAAAACGAAATATCACCATTTATAAGTAATTTTATACTATTAAAAATGCATAATGAAGCGATCTTACAGACCCCTTGGCTCAGTGGGTAAGACGCTTGTCTATTGATACAAAGCGCTCAAGCTGTCAAGGGTTCGATTCCCGGTGAAAATTCTCGAGAATTCTTTCTTTGAGTTTTTCGTCTGGAAAAGATCTCCGACTACGCATTGTGCTTTGGAGCAGAGCGTATGCACATATAGCCTCCACAAAAGTGTCCGAGATGCTAGTAAGCAGGTGATGGGTTTCGCTCTACCGACATCGCACGACACAATAAACAGGTACATAAAATATAAATGTAAAATACAAAATCACATATGCATTGTGTCATATCCAACTCAAAACTATCGGAGTCCCAAAAAAGAGGGGACACATGGCCATTAAATACAAAGAAAGAAAGATTTAAACAAACATATTATTTCTAAAATACAAAAATAATTTACCTTATCGATTTCAGAATATCGTAAAATATCGCAAAATAAAGAAATCATTGTAAAACGAAAATGGATTGATGAATCTCAAAGTTTCTTTTTAATTCAGAATCTTCATTAAAAACGAAAAAAATGAACCCTGGGTTGTAAGAAATGACCGCGTCGTTGTCGAGATATAAACAATAAAAAAAATTAAAGAAAAAACAACCTCAAATAACTCGGAATTTAAAAGTCGCCCTAATTTGGGCTTCTAACGATCTCAAGAGATAGTAAAAAGCTACCTTTCTGGAAATTTTCAGAAGGAATAATGACGTTCTATTTAAGTTATCGTTTGCCAAAAAATTTACTATCTTTTTTACAAAATGATTTTTTTCTCGACAAAAGAAAAGTATAAAGGCTTGAAAATTTTACAAAATATTCTTATCCATATTCCTAATCACCTCAAGTTTTTAAAATTTCGGTTCGGAAAAGATAGGTAATTATATGCTCCTTCAAATGCAATAAGAATGAATTGATGATATTATTTCAAACATACCAAAAAACCCAAAATACTAAAACTCAAAAATCGAAAAACCGCGAAAAAAACAAAAATATCCAAAACAATCCAAATTTGTTTACAGACATTTAAAAAAACAAAATCATTGAGCCCTGAAACATTAATTTTGATCGTGATTGTTCAAAGTAATGTTCATACACATTCGTCCACACACACATGCACACACACACACACACACACGCACTCTTGCACGCATGCACGCACGCACACACGCCCAAACACATCCATACAGACATTTTCTAAAAATAATGTATTTTAATTTCCGGTATCTCAAAACATGTTTCGAACATGTTTTTAGCAAAACTTTTTTTTTACCATCACAAAGCTTCCTCTATGAATAAGCAATATATATATATATTACAAAGGAGACATAAATTTTTGACTCCTGTAGTTATGATTAAAAGTGAGATTTACGATCTTAGGATTAATATTATTTCATTACTGTACACGGAGAGAAAAACTCTGCCGTATTAGCGTTGTAGTGATAACGTCAAATCAGCGGTAGGATCACACCGCCAGCGCTGCTGTAGAACAAAGCAGTTTTAAGTTGACTCGCTCCCCAAAGGCGAGTAGCCAAAATGACAGATATTTGAGGTTAGCTTTTCGAATATTCGAATTTCATACCTATTAACTTATATTTTGCAAAGATTAATGGTTAATATGTTTGAAAAATGTATTTCCAACGTAAATTGTTGATTTTCATCGTAAAAGTCTATGAGAAATTTGCAAAACTTAGTATATTAACAGTAACCCCTTTCCGAATCGCTATGCTATAACTGCTTTGTTCTACAGCCGACACTGCTTGGTGATCCTCTTATTCTACTGCTTGAGCCACTATGGCTGCAAGTGCCGGGGTCTCTGGCAGATGTAGCCGAGTTTTTCTCTTTATGGGCCAGCTTCTTCAAATTATATTATATGCTTCATCGAGGTTTCATCTAATTTTTCCCATATTTTCAGACATTTATCGAGATTTGCTCAATCGTTAGAGCTGAAATAAAGGCAGATTCATAGATTATTCGTTAGAATTGCCATATTCTATTGAAATAAGACCCAAAACGCGTGAACTTTGAATGAGTATAACTCAAAATTTATATGGTACAGCGATCTGAAATTTTGCAGGGATATTCTTTGAGATAAAAATTGATTCTACTCAAAATTTCAGAAGTTTCTGGAGACTTCGAGTTTAGGGGATTACTTTGATGTTAGGGAATAATTATTTTAAATAAAATAAAATAATCGTACTTTCTGTAACTTCTTCATACATAATTATTTTATACGTTAACAAAGAGATCATAGCTGTTTTGAGAGTTACAAAAGCGTCTTATACTTCAAAATCAAGGTGCGCCGATTTAAGTACCGCGCTACTTTACATTCTCCTCTGCATAGCATGCATATTTAACTTTTCGATTATATAAATTTCGTTGCCCTCTCACTATTAATTGCCCCTTTGTTTTTGATCGATACAATTCTTGCACCACTAATCTTATAAAAACTTTTATGCTGAAATTTTTCTAAGATCAAGTTAATTTTACATAGTTTAATGATCTCATAGTAATACAATTGTTTGGGCACTATCATTATGATGTTATTGGAGCGGTGCTAATTTTAACTGACATACTTTATTATTTATTATTTATACATATGTGCATATGTAGTAGCGACGTACTCAAAATTGATGAAATAATTGTAAATCTTGGTTGAACCGCAGGAAGTTAACTATTGCCGGTTTGGTGCTATAAATTGGTCAAATAAGGTATCCAACAACTCAGATGGAAGCACACTTGTTGATGGCGCGACCGGACAAGTTTATCGCGTTATACTAGCCGGATATCGAGGGTGAGCCGAAAAATAGAATAATCAACGAAATAATACCTAACTAGGAAAATTTGACTATGTATATAAAACATTTATTGATAGAAGCTTGAGTCATTATAACAAATATTGTCCGCGTGGATGGAAGAAAACATTTACATTAGCAACCATCAGTCACTACGTGATTGAAGAAAATAAAATGAAAAGAAAGTAGAGAAAGAATATTTAGATAAATATATATGTATATATATAGATATAGAAGATACACGTGCTTTCTTTAACAAATGTTAATTTGGCACATCTTCAAGTCGAACCCTTTCTAATCATATATAATTTTTCTGCTTTTGGTATATGGTCAGAGCTGGACGACTGTCACAAGATATTCTCTTATTCTTTTAAATATATAGATTATCTTAATGAATGATCCACGTCCAAACTTCACGTAATTTCACGCACCACTGTTTCTTATGTAAAACTACTTACCTCTCACCCTATCATACATAAATTAATTTACAAAAAAAACTTCCGCCAAGCATGTCAGGCGCTATAATTAAGTAGCCCCTCGAAAATTCGTTAACTAATCCAATAAATATCGCCTATCGATTAAATTATCGCCGAGGCAGCGATTTTTCTCCCCTTCATCCCCGAAGCAATTCCCTGCCACCCGTCAAAAAGTTAATCCGAGTATCGAAAGCCTTGCGCAGCGTCTACTCGGGGACTTTACAAAGGACTCGTCTTCTCTCTTCCATTCTTCTATAAGGTCGCGCGCTAGCCAGGCTGCACCTTGATTATATCCCATCCTATCGCTGCGCGCGTGTACTTCATTCGCGTGTAGTCGCTAGTTGTTTTTCCTTTCCTCTTTGAGCTGCCATCACCGCCGCCAGTTGCCGCAGGTTCTTGTATATTATCTGCCTTTTCTCGTGTAGCGGAGGGGTATCGCGCTTTTTTTGCTCCTCTATATATATATATAATAGTTTCGATGTTGCTGCAGCAGACATTGGATGTCGGGTTGTTGTACTAGGGTTCTTACTTTCATTTGTGAAAGTCGTGCTGCTGCTGCGCGGTGGATTCTCTTGGTGAATTTTAAACGAATGGCGATTGTGGAAGTTGTGGAGTTTGATTTCTTGCGTGTTTTGCTAATTACGTGAATTTTTGCTATGCGCGAGGCGTAGAGTTGGGAATTATTATGTGAGAAACTACGGCGGTTTGGTATAATGAGAAGTGAAACTTTACTCGACGGAGATTTTTTAAATGCTGAATTTCACGAATTATAAGCGGATAAAAGGCTATTGAGACGGTGTGATTGCATTATTGAATATCCTTCATTCAACGTCGATCAGTAAAGCTACTTAATATTGATGTAATTTCGTTACTTTGTCGCCGGAAGCGTATGTGTAGTAATGTGTTTTTTATAAAGTGTGAGCATTCAAATTGACCAATTGATCAGTCGCATGAATTAAATTTATAGTGGATTCAATCTGGTACCTTTATAATTATACGTTCATTAAAATGATATTGGATGAGATCAGTGTACGTTTAATCGAAGAATTTAATTATACTCATTTAATTATGACAGATACGCTTATCCCATTGTCCTATGGACGATTTAAATAAGTAATAAAATATAAGGTTTACATTTTTAAATTACTTTTGCAGACATTTCTGTGCTGTCTCTATAAAGGTAAATACCTTTTAATGTTACTTTGCTCATGTGCAGATATTAAAGATTCACCAGCATGATCGACCTCGTTATTCACGTTTTATTCGATTTCTTACTCTTACGTTGTTATATTTAATATAATCTTGTAGTACCGTCATTTTCGTGAGATTAAATGTAAGGTATTGGGTATTGGTATATTTCTTTTTGTAAATTTTATCGAAATAAAACTTAATCTATTGAATGGAATGTCTTACTGTGCACGCCTGTTTCTACTTAACCAACTGCTTTTATTTTCATTTCTGTATTTTTAACTTTATTTGAATGAAAATCAATAATTCCTACATCATATGAGTATATAAATATTATATCATTGTTATTTGAAGTATGTATTTAAATTAAATCTTGTGCATAGAAGGGTGCCCATGTCAGCTCTCCTGGTAGAATCTGTAAAATGAACACCACTATTTAGAGCTTGTCAAAGCAGGATTAAACAAAAAGTTGACCCCTAGAATACAGGGAAATTATAAAACAATAATATTTATGAATATTTCCTTGTAACACAGTGTATTACATCTCTAATATACTTGGATTTTTCTACTTATTTTCGTAATTTGTTAAGGGGTTAAACACTATAAATCTATGAGCATCCTCTTTGAATAAAACAATGCTTTGTAAGAAAAGATTATTATAATATCACTTAAATAAAAATTACAGAGCGAGCACCTGAAGAATCATCATTAGCAGTACTCTTCTAGAAAGCTGAAATTATCTCAATTTTCTTAAGCTAATTCTACTAATTATGAAGTTTCCCCCAACTTCACACATGAGATTTCACACAAGATAGACAGAATCTTGGAAAAATAAAAGTAACAATATTTTGGTAGCGAAGATAAGTGGTCCTACGAACTAAGAAAATACTCAACAGTCAAACCTTTATACCTCGTTACTTTTTTGGAATCTGAAAGAGAATGCAAAACTTTTCGAGCGCAGCGAAAATTCGAGAAATTCCGCCTAACAAAATCCGACTCGCCGTACTACAAATACACCGAATTCCTAAACCCAAAATAGCCGGGCCTTCGAAATCGCTAGCCGATATTTTGCATTTTCCGCGAGTTTTTCGAACCTCTCATCCGCGCAACGCTCCCTTTTCCTCTAAATTTCATTTCCGCCGACTTGCCGACTACTATTTTCCCATTCAGCATTCCATCCTTCTCTTCACAATCAAACAACCACCCCTTTCACCCCTAAAATCCTTCAGCAATTTTCCTCTGTGCACACACACACACACATACAAAGAAGCGTTAAACCGTAACCCCCGAGGCTATGTACTTCCGGTATAAAATTTTCTCTTCGAATCTGTATAAAATCTCCTCAGTGCAAAATATTCCCCAACCTCTCTCTCTCTCTTCCTCTTTTAACCTCCCGACGTTTTCTCATCCCCCGAAGGCTTGTGCAGCATCTCTCTCTCTCTCTCTCTCTTGCTTCTTCCTCGAGTCGTCGCGTCGATATATATACACGGTGGGGCGCTGCTGCCGGCTGATCTCCTTAAGATGCGCCCTGCGTTCCGTTAACTCGAGTTACGCATGTAAAATTAACGAGGCCACCGCTCGGCGTTTACCTCGCGGCAGCAGCAGCAGCAGCAGCTTTCCGTGCAGCTCGTTCTCCGTATATACGTATATATATACACGCGGTAGTGAAGCGGCAGTAGCAGCCTGGGCACACAGACGTGCCTCGTCGAGGCAGTGGGGGGGGGGAGAGAAGAGTGCGGGGGAAACGACGCAAGGAGCATCTGTAAGGGGGGTGAAGGGGTGAGGGCACTCGTCACGAATTTTCGAGGCGAAAAAGCTGAGACGCGAGAGGGCGAGAGAGTGAGAGCGTTGGAAAGGATGATGCTTGTGTACGGCGTTGAGGTGGTTTTAGCGCTGTTTGAATTTCTTTGGGAAGGTTTGCGAATTTTTGACTCTGATGGGTTTCAGAGAGTGTTGGACGTGAGAGGTTGAAATTTGGAAGGGTTGGAACTTCGCTGGGATAGGGTGAATTCATCTTTGAAGTTTTAATATTTAATATGTAAGCTTTGTGCAGGATCTGTACTAAAAATGTGTATATTTTTAAATATTTTCTTAGGATTTGAAAAAAAAAAGAAAAATAATGGATGTATGTTTCAAAAAGCTGTCAATTTCTTTGGCACTATACTTTCTCAACGTGATGTATATAATTATACTGTAATCAATATGTATTATATATTGGCTCTGTGAAGAGTGTTAATAAAGATCGTATAGTATTTAAGATCTACAAAAAATATTAGCACAATAAAGTTAATAGATGTCGTGATATATAGGGTGAAAAATATTCAATTAAATACAATCTCAAAGTGTAAAGTCGACTCTTAGAAATCCAATGAAAAAACTCGAATATTTGATTTCGAACGTTTAAGCTAAAAATACTAATTGGTAATATTACGATACTTTTAGTTCAGTTCGGGAGTTTTATTTTATGTTCCCGTTAGTTATTAGATAAATTAAATAATATTTGTTCTATTTTTAAAGCGAAAACTGTAGCCTCATGCGCATTACTTTGGCAATCGTTGTCGTTTGTTTAAAAGACGTCGTTGTTATTATAGTACTTACGGTAGGTTCATACACATTCTTTGTGTATCTAATGGTGTCAACACTGATCCATAAAACGTCAATCCTAAAATCCTAAAAGCATTTATACAATGAATTATCTATTTCACATAAAAGCTATACTTTTGACACAGACTGCAAAGCCATCAGGTACAATTTGAAAAGAAGCTGCCGCTCGATGCAGCACAGGCGTGTGTACATATAGCGCCGCGGCGTGTGTCGGGATTGGCTTCGGCCTCGCTGACAAGAGAAAGAACAGACAGGAGAGGAAAGAGAAAGCTGAAAAGAAACGGAATTGAATGATGTCTTGGCTGGTGAATCCGATTAAAAGGACGGCGCGAGGGCGCTCTGTCGCCTTTTTTGAATTTTAAGTCGAGGGGCGGTTCGGCGGCGGGCTTCAATGCCTTCACGAAGATGGGCTATGTAATGGCGCATTTGCAAAAGAATGGCATGGAAAATTTGAATTTCAGAAGAAAAGCGCGCGGAAGGTGCATTGACGCCGCCGAAAATAATTGATGTAAATAACTTTCGACTGGGATGCACTATGTAGAATGTGGATGAAAATTGGGTAGAGAGAAGTCCTTCGAATTGTTGAGCTATGGAAGTATTTTATTTTGTTTTTTTAATATTTTTAAATCTTATTGTTAGTGCCATTATTTTTATATAGTTCGTCTGTTATTGTATACACAATAAAAAGGATTACTTGTTTTAAGAAAAAAAATTCTTAAAATAAGTTGCAACAAATTATTGTACACTTTTTTTCTTATTTTAGGACATGTTGAAAAGCTTCTTATTTTAAGAAACTTATTTTCTTAATTTAATAAAATTGGTCGCATTGTTTGCGGATGCAAAATGTGAGGTTAGGTTTTCGCCTTTACTGCTTACTAACAGATTCTATAAAATTTCAAGTGCTAAAAACCGTGTAAAAATGATCTACTATACTTTGAATACCATTTATTTTCTTATTTCAAAAATATCGTGTGGTCTTGGCCTCGCGTAGCTCTATAAACCTTGCCAAAGTCAAGAATTTTGTGAATTTTGTGACGACCGCAAGATCGCACGAAATAAGTAAATTTAATTTCTTAATATAAGTAACTACACAACGTACAAGTTTTACTACAAATTTCTCAAAATAAGTAAAATACGCGATTTTGTCACTTGTTTTAAGAATGAAAAAATTTTGAGATGCAACAAAAACATGAAATCCTTTTTACTGCGTAATAACGACTCGCAATTAAAGATTGTTAAATTAAGAAGTTTTCTATCAGGACTTAATGTTTAAAGAACATTCTTTTTTGTGAAAATGAGTTTGATATAAACATCTAAAAGTAGGTCCAGGACGGTACCTACATTTATCTATAGTGTATCGATTGCCTTGGTCATTTTTAAATTTACTGTTTTAAATTCAATAAAACATATTTTGATAATATATTTGTACTCTCATAATAAATGAGCTACTTAAGGGGGCAGATCAATACTTAATAATCTCTTGAATGTTACCGGTGTAAAACATCAAAATCTAGATCCTACAAGTCACAATAAATCACTATTTTCAATACCATATTTATTAAAGGAACTTTGTTCCTCACACGATTCTAGGTGACATGATGAACGAAAATTCTTTTTTCGAAGGTTATTCGACTCCTCTTGATATGTATTATAAAATGAGCGGAGCACTTTTTCGTCAAATTTATTTTTATTATTATTTTTCATAGATCCAATCAATTTATTTTTAAATATTTCAAGATTATTTTTAAAAATCGATTGGATCTCTATAAAAAAGTAATAAAAAGAAAATTTAACGAAAAAGTCTTCCACCCTTATTACAATATATGTCAAAAGGAGTTGAATAACCGTCGAAAAAAAATTTCGTTTATCATTCACCTAGAATCGTGAGGAACAATGTTTCTTTAATGAATATGGTATTGAAAATAATGATTTATTGTGAGATGTAGGATCAAGATTTTGAGGTTGTACAACGGTAAAAATTAAGATATTATGTATTGACACCATACAAATTTTCAGAATGATTGCTTTTAAACATAAAAAGTTTTCTGGGCTTATAAGAGGAAAATCTTTTTTTAGGTTTAACCCAGGCCTGCCCCCTTAATCCATCTAAAACAAAATTGTTCAACATCACAAACTTTGTTTTCTATCAAATCTTTATTATACTTTAGGACATGGTCCAGTGAAATTTGGTGTTTTATTAAAACAACCATTTACATTTAAACGTTATAAAGAATTTATCTATAAAAAAATATATACAATTTTTACTGAAAGTGCAAAATAATAATACAAAAATAATGATGGAGATTTTGTGTATAAATACAAATACAATAGTTACAGTTGCTTACAACTAAGAAATGGTGAACTTTTTCAGCAATTAAAAATTTCTTTAGTCAATGTCCTTAGGGTTAATAAAACAAATGATAAAGCTTTTGAATAGCAACGTAAATAACGAGATATTTCATTTTTTAAGTTTGTTTTCTTCCGAACCTTTATTTACCTGAAGTAAAAATAAATGCCAAAGCTTTTCGATAGCAAAGTAAATAGCGAACAATTTCATTTTTGCAGTCGACCAGTCTGTAATCTCGTTCCAGAAAAGCTAGATGAGCTTCTAAAGTGTTTTTCTAAAATTTTCATCTCGAACGGGAATACGAAGTCAGCACGAACTTTCCTTTCGAAAATAGCTTAACTCTCAATAAACAAAGAACGACAACGATCTTATATACACCACTCGAGAAAGTAGTGAGGCAAATTGTTTCGAGCTTTATGAAGAAAACGCGCAGTCACGAATAACACCGTAAGGTTATTTCGCGGCGAGGCAATTTGCGATTCCAAGTACACGATCAAATAGACGGATAAGCAATTGCGTAAATTGCACAAAGTACGACGTTTATCACGTTACTTTGTCGCTTTCTTTTGATTTTATTTCTGATATGTTTGAAATCTACTTGTTACTGCACAACGCAAGTCTCACGAAGGAGGAAAATAATATTAATCGAAAAACTAAATCACGTTTTATTCTCAACTTTATTTAATAGAAACCGAGTTACACCCTGTGGCGTGTTCAAAATAAGTACGACGTGTGCATCTCGAGAGTTGATTACGAACTGCCCGGCCCTCGTCGCCGGCAAAGTCGGCAAAGCTGGTCCTCTTTTGTTTATAATATTCTTTACGAAGAACTTAATCTCAGACTAAACACGTTCACAATTCATTCGAGCAAAACTTATAATTTCGATATATCACGCTTCTACAGTTGTCGCTTTGAAGTGACTAAATGCAGACTGAATTATTTATCGTTTAAACTAAATTGTTACATTCGTTGTTATTTATTTAACAAATATACGCTGTTTCACTCCGGAACACTACTGTATTTAACCTCATCCTCGGTGTACTCTATTCCAGTGTAAAGTTTGATTTTTTATAAAGTATAAGTAACGTTGAGTATGAAAAATATGCAAAGAACAGAGTTTTGAAATTTGTAACAAATTAGAAATTTTAAACAAAAGGATAGCAGTAATATTAAACAAGTTATTTAAAATTATTTTGCTTATATTTTTTAAAATTATTACACTGTTATTTCTGTATTTAATAGTATATTTTAATAACATTTATAAAAGTGTAGTAAATAATGTTAAACATTATTATGTCTAATATTATGTGAATTCTTAAAGAAACTATTATCAATTATAAAGTGTTCAAGACACGTTCTTTGAGTTGTAATAAATACATGAAAAATGTTACAAACAAGTTTTGGCAGCTGTTACAACAAATTCAATTCAGTTTCGATAATCTTCGAAGTGTAAACACGTCTCAGGAGCATATCGTTTGATTCCTGTTCATTCAGCCATAAAGTGATATCATTTAAAAGTGAAAGAAAATATCGCTTACTTCATTTGGCTTCTCCTGTCGTAAAATTCTGTATTAAATGCCGGCATATCTCAATGCGCCAAAAGGTCCAAACTGCTACCAACTAAAAGAAAACCCCTTGCCCTAAAAGAAAGTTGACCTTCATCTCTCACAAAGATCACGAAAACACCCAAAGCCCTTACCCCACCTCCAAAACTTTCTCCTCCCAGCCCTGATAAAGCAAATAAAAACAGAGCAAAAATCAAAATCTCCCTCGACCGCTGCACCGCGCGCGGGCTAACGGCCAACCCCCTTAAAAGTTTCGTCTCGAAAATCGCTCCGCACTCGTATATATACGGACCCGCACATCTCTCGGCCATCAGCGTCAACGCAGCAGCGGCAGCAACGCGGTGCACTGGAAAAGGATTTTTGCGCGCTTGCCCAGAGACACGGAAATAAGTTAACGGAAACGAGAGAAGATTGGGAGCCGCCGCCTCACCTATATTTTTCTCCGTCGAGAGTATTTTCAAGCTCGCGCGCGACGCTAAAGCCGGATCGGCCTGAGCCCTTTTCCCCGTTGGGTTTCGCGCGCAGGCATGAACTTCAACGCTGAAATGCCTCGCGTTCGCGTTCACGTTCACGTTCACGTTCGCGTTCGCATTCACGTTCGCGTTCGCGTTCTTTACGCTTGCTTCTCGTGCTTTCTTTCTTTCTTTCTTTGGACGGCTGGTTGTCTCTTATTTTGCTGTCGCTTATTCTCGGTACACAATGTGTGCGAGGGCTGAAGGCTTTTATTTGAGCGAGGGGAAAGGACGGGTTTTTTTCTTCGTTGTGTCGATGTTTTGAAGTGGTTTTCGGCGAGGTAGGTTGGGATTTTTTTAATGTTTTATTGGAAAGGTAATGGATCAGTGAAATTTTAAACAGTTTGATAAGAAAACGGAATTTTGGGAATAATTTTCTTTGTGATCGTTGTTCTAGTGATATTTAAAAATATTAAAAATACGTGAGAAGTATTTCTTATAATAACATTTATTTAATTTACAAGTTGTAAAGCATTTATCTACACTGAGAAACAGTCTAGATAAATGCTATATATGTATATATCGTAACTCACGCAATATATTGTAACTCACGCAATATATATCATAACTCACGTAACATCATATCGTAAACATTTACGTATCCATATCGTAATTATTCAGCGTCAGTTTTAATCTCTACATTAAAAATATAATTGTACATAGTTTAATTTATTTTAATAGACGAAATATTATGTGCAGATCCCATGCTCATGATTTTACAACATTGGATTGCAAGGAATTTGATCGACGATATATGAATCGAAAAATTTACGGTATGAAATTTACGATATAGTTTTCTCCGTGTATTATAGAAAAACACTTTAGAAGCTTTTTATTTTTCATATATATAAAACATGCTACTTATAGTATCAACAGAAGACAGTGAAATTTAGAATTTAGAAATTTAACTGGTCCATACGCTTAATTTTAAAAAGATATTTGAAAGAAAGGTCATTTGATTCTGCGGAAATCCGCTATAATAGCGGAACCAATTCACACCAATACTCTTTAACCAAAGATTTCGTTTTCTCATTATTTTTGTAAAGACATGAGACCGTTATATAGACAAGTTTTGAAAAAATTCAGAAATGCTTAAGATCCTTTATTGGTCGATTTTTGTCATGCCAAAACTTTTTTTGTCTGTTTTTTTAGTGTAACATTAAAGATTAGAGCCTCTTACAAGACGTGAAATAGTTCAGCTTCATCAAATCCATATATTTAGGTTGCAAAAATCTAAGTTTATTACGTGTAAATTAAAAAAAGGAAACGAAAAAATGAATGTTACACTAATGCCATGTACGTCCCAACAGGATTGAATATTTTGTCGCCAGTGGGTTTATGAAAAAACGTGTAACTACTTACCTTCGTTTAGAGTGCAAAACACTTTGCTAATGTATAGGAAGGTTATAAAATAGCAAAACTGGAGATTACGTGCAATATATTACGATAGAGCCAGACCAAATAATTGTTTTTACTAGATATTTTTAATGTAGAAACTTACAAAATCAGTAACATTTATTATTTTCGTAAGTTTCTATCTTTGTATTAGTCATATTATATACAATTATAGAATTATTTATACTATATATTAATATAAATTATATAAAAATAATAAAATACACTAAACAATAAAGAATAATCTTAAAAATTTGAGTATGATAACTGATGATTAAATAACGTCCAATGGATCCATCAAAAAGCTTTCAATAACCTATGAATACTATGCTCACATATAATGTATTCACCTCACAATTCCAATATAGAACGTACAAAAGATAAAAGGATATATATTAGAATCACGCTATCCATATTAAAAAGTCCAAGTCTCATTTTCCCTCCCCGAGAATCGTAAATAAGATCGTATTATTTTGTGGGAATAGATTCTTCTGAAAGAGAAAGGCGAAAAAAGGGCAGTCCCTCTAGAAATTACGTCCGTCACATCAAATCTCTTTATTAAGTCTCCGTCTCACGCAGCTCGGGTTATTTGTTATCGACATTCAATAACCGCGGCGTGGGCAAATTGCTTTTTCGCTCAAGAAAACGAACAGCTAGGAGCCCTGGGCACAGAAAGACAAAGAGACGAAATGAAAATCGCGAGGAACGAGAGAAAAAGGAAGGAAGGAAGGAAGGAAAGAGGGGGAGCGAGAGAGACAGAGACAGGGAGAGAGGAGGACTGCATCGGAAAGGACAAGAAACGGGGAATATCGAAAAATATAACCTCGGCGTCACAAGGAGATTTTTCCTACACGACTCTCGCATTGAGAAAAAGGATGAAAGGGAAAATAATGCAAGGCAGTGGAACAAAGAAAAAAATGCGAATGTATACGCGTGTAATGCGTGAGTAGAGAGGCGGAGTGATCGTACTTCGAGAGACGTAATATGCATTTTCTCTACTTCTGCTTTGAACAAGCTTGACGTATTTGACTTTATATGTAAAAGTTTAATTGTATAAAAAGCTACATCTGTTAAAAAACGTACATTTCAAAAATATTCAGATATCTGTAATACTTTTTAAAGTTTTATCTATCAATTCAAAATATTGTACATTTCTAAATGTTTGTAATATAATAGTAATAAAATAACTTTATATTATTTTAATTACACGTGAGCCTTACAAAAGTAAAGGTTAAATATTTCTCTTCGAAAAAAGAATTAGGATAATATTATTTTCTTTACAAAAATGTCTAAAAATATTTGCTTATTTTCACTGAAACTATTTTTGAACATATATATTTTTTAAAAATGCATGATTAGATCCGATCAAAATATCGTTTTGGTATTTATGAATTTATTAATAGCTTTTTCAATAAGCAACTTTTTTTGTAAGACAAAAGAGAAGAAAGATAAATATTTATCGAAATACATGTTTTATCTTCATTTTTCATTTTTTTCCGAGCTTTATTTTAGTCACAAATTTGAGTATCATTATACCGTGAACTGATATTTGTATAATAAATCAATGCATCAGTCAACATAAATCGCGCACCCCAACATCACACCAACTTTCCAAATAAATTCCACGCTCACTCTTTCCTCGCCCCTGATGCAATTACCGAACAAAGCAAGAAATCCAAGAAACACGGAACAAAAGCCCAAGAAGCCCTCGGTTAATCCGCCGTGTGCACTCGAGCGGTCGCTCGCCCTCCCTCCATGCGACTCTGCCAATTACCTCTCCACACTCGCGCGTATTCCTCGCAACAAAAATCAATCGATCGATCGCGCGCATTCTCGCCGCATCGCGCATATTTCGACCCTAATTACCCGAGGCACTCCGCCTCCAATTTTACGCGCCGAGTGACGAAACGCTTCACAGCCACCGCCAACCACGGGCTGCATATCACCGCGGGGCCGACGAGGGGAATTCATTAGGTTCGCGTCGATACGCAGAAATAACGAGTGTCGTTGTTCTCCTATGCACTCCTCCCCGTGAAATTCGAAATCCCGCATATTTCTCTTGGTTGCTGGCCAGAGCGAAACTTTGGCCGGTGATGGCTCGTTGCTTGCTTGCTATGGCTTTTCTCTTTCTCCTTCTTTTTGGATATTTGCCGAGCCTCGGGATTCTTTATGCTTTCTTATTTTTTACTGCCAATTTACGGCTTTACGAAGTTCAGCCGAGCGTGGGGCAAGTTTTGCATTTTTTGCGCTACGCCGCTGTTGTGCTTGGACTTTTTTTTGTACAGCGAGGAGGAATGGAGTCGGGAGCTTTTCACGAATTATTGATTGATTGTTTTTTTTTGTTTTAACGTTGCAAATTTAAGCCGGATGCTTGCTAGACGTTTTTCATTCAATTTTCACTTAATGATGAGTGTAAGCTTCTTTGTAGAGAAAACGGATGGTGTGGATGAAATTGTATTAATATTTTATATTGGAATTTTCATTTAATTTGCTAATTCTATCATGAATAATAAAGGTATCGTTAAAATAATAAAAGTCAAATTACTAGATATTTTCTTGAATGATAAAAAATTAGCATTTTATTTAAGGCCGGATGTTAAAAAGTTCTTCGTTACAATACTTTCTCGTTGAGAAAGCAATATACGAGTAATAGAAAGGGGAATAAGTATTATCTTAATATTTTTCTGTATTGAGTCTTCCAATTTCTAATTTTATTCTATACCTAGAGTAGTGGTCCTAAATTTCTTCATCTATTATATTAATTTAATCATATTTACAATTTTCTCGTCTTCTGAGGTTGAATGTGCAGCTTTTATAATTAAACGAATTTTAAATTATAAATCAAGACTCTATATGTATCCAATATTTGTAAAGTTTTCTAGATATTTATTTTCATAGCTTATCATCAGCGACGAAACAATTACTGCCCCTTCTACACGGTACACGGCTTTTCAGAACACATAACTTTTAAGTGAAATAAAATGAATACAAGCAGAGTCAATTCGTCAAGAGTTAGAGTATTTTGGACTATTTTTACATTCTGCACAATATTTATTTATACCATTTGAGTCAATATCATTTATAGCACTGCGTGACCAAAGTTCGCACTTATGTCACGCCTATCCGTGACATAAGTAGTCCATTAATGCACCGTGCTTATGACCCTTGCGGCAATCGGGCGCTACCGCACGGTGCAACAATGGACTGCTTAGGGCGCGGATAGGCGTGACAGCGGACTTAGGACAGGCAGTGCTATAAAATAGTATACGATACTCGTGTGATAAGTCGTCCTTCATAGCACGGCGTTTAGCGACCGAGTGTAGCCGTGCTATAAAGGACTACTTGGGTCACACGTATCGTTATGTACTAATACGATACTCGTAATTTAAGTGGCCCATCGTACGACGTAAATATCTCCCTCGCTACGCTCGAGCGCTAACTACGCGCCGTGCAATCATGGGCCACTTAAGTCACACGTATCGTAATGTACTAATTGATGTTAAGAGTTAAAGGATTTATCGAAGTCGCTGCGAATACAAATTTGAATTCAGAATTGGTAAATGCAAATAATTGATCCAATATGGTGGATTAATATTTTTTCACCACACTGCGCGTAAAGTGCTGACTGTACGCCCTCTCAGCAGGCCGTACAGTACCGCATGGACTGCCTAGGGAATAAAGTGACTTGCGCATGCGCGATGTGCCTTTTTCCGCTCTCGACTGCGTCTCGAGCGGTAAAACAGCGCGTCGCGCGTACACAAGTCACTTTACTTCTAGGCAGAGCATGGGGTACTGTACGGCCTGCTGAGATGCGTACAGTCATTTCTTTACGGGGGTGTGGTGAAAAGTAGTATACGCACCTCTGGAGTACAGTAGACAAGCATGCACTGTGTGAAATGCCGACCTCGCTTCGCTCGGTCGGCAACGTCACACAGTGCGTACATTGCCTACTTTACTCCCTTGATGCATAATGTACTATTAAAAACCTGGTCTTATGTTGATATATATAGGTCATCGTAAACGAATCTGAACCCAGAATTCGAAAATTCAAAATGGCGAATCGAATATGATGGACAAATTTTTGAAAAGTATATATAGGACTGAGATAAAAAGCATTATGAGGTTAAAAATAAAAAGCATTATTAACGATTTTGAGGTAGATATTGACGACTCTAAATTAAGAATTTCAAAAGTTTAAATGGTGGATACACCATGCTAGATCCGCTATTTTGAATTTTGGAATTTGGAATTTTTTAAGGCCAGGCTTAAATTCTAAGGACCCAATAATCCTACTATGCAAAATTTAATAACAAATTATTCGAACAATTTACACAAAATAAGACTGATTACAGTACTGAAATAGCTAACAATGGTACAGAAATTATCTTGTAATAAAATAATTAAATACTAAAATTAATTCTTTTTTTTTCAGCTGGCGAAGTCAAAGTGGAGAACCAAAGTGCCATACAAAGTGCCATACAAAGTGCCATATTATCGGTAAGTAGTTGCGCTATACAAATCCGCTTATCCACTACATAAATAACAAATAACTACAATCGTCGCAAGCTTTTAAATGTAATCTCGTACAACGCTGCGAACTTGAATGTCGCGAACCTCGTTAAACTCCCCCCATTAAAAAATTCATAACCCTCAGTCAGCGCTCGGGAAAATACTCCCCGGGATAAAAAGAAGACCGGAGAATCTCCCTCTCAAAACTCTATGTATAATTTGCACGAATGCCCGACAGCAAAGTTTAAACACCGCGCGTGCAGCCCGACGACAAAACAAGCGACTGCTGCGCTCACCGTCGACCACATCCACGTCGTCCCCGATTATCCTCCTCTTCAGCGGATCACACTGACACACATACACGCATATATCTCTCTCTCGAGCGGAGTTTCGGCCACTTCTGTCGCGGAGACTCCTGACCCGCTCTCGCGCATTTTTGTCTCTCTCCGCGGCTCGCGCGGGGGTATGAAAATCCAATTAGCGCCGGCCGAAACAAGAGCGCTGCGCACGCTTGTAAAAAGAAAAGGAAGCAGAAGAAGAGGAGAGAAAGAAGAATAGCAGCGGAGCGGGAAGGAGGAAGAAAAAAACAGCCGCTAACTAGCGAAACAGCGCGCGGTTACGAGCGCGTATAGTAATGAGCAAAATGACGTGATTAAAGCGGCGCGTCGCGCGGGAACAGGAGCGCGCGGCTGGATGATGGGCGACCGCGACGAGGATGTGCGAACTCTCTCGCGCCGGAGGAGAAAGTTTTCGATAAAGGCGCGAATTTATAAGCGGCCAACTTTAATTTATTAAATTTTCCCGCGCGGAGCTCGAAGCTTGTTAAAGAGTCGTTCGCGCGCGCTCGACTTTGGCGGTTCGGTTTGGGCGCGCGGCACTGCGCGGCCTTTCACACCGACGACGCTCAAGGGTTGTTGATTTTCTGTTTTGCGCTGCGCGGTTTTTTCTTTCCTAGGTTTGATAATGACGCGGGTCGAAAATTTGCGACGTTGTAAATAGTAAGCTTTTTGAAAGTTTCTTGGCTGTTGTAACAAAGATAAATATATATTAATATAGAAAGTACATAATAAATAATTAAATATATAAATATTATTAATTATTATTATTGTTATTACTATTGTTCTTATATATACATCTAATGAATATTTTTGGTTTACTTTAATATTGTGCCAACTAATGTTTAAAATAAACTCGTTAATAATAAAATCCAATATCTACTTCATCTCTGTCTATTTTATATTATATATAAATTTCGAAAAAAGTACAATTACATTGATGGGTGGGTAAGATTAAATTTACCATTATACTCTGCGGCAATAATAATAAAATAGAGAGAGAGAAAGAGAGAGGGCGAAAAGACAATGGGTTGTGATGTTCGGTCATTTTGAGGCTTTTAAATTTTTAACGATAAGATTTTGTTGGAAAATGTTCCGGGCTATTGTTTATGTTGATGATTATACGTGGCTTTCATTGGATTTTAATGGAGTGTAAAAGCTATTTTGATTTTGATTCATTTATGAGCCTTTTATGCTCAAATGCATAATGCTCTTCTACTTTTTGAAGGTATAGAGTAGTAGTAGTATTAGTTTACTTATTCCATAATATATATTTTTATATCATTTTATATTCACAGTCTCTATATTGGTCATTTATTGTTAAATACTATAAAGGCTTTCGATTTTTATTATTATTTTATGCTTATATATTGTATTCAAAAAACTTTTCATATTTATTTACAATATATATTTGTTAAATTTAACTGATATCACAAAGCCTACGGTGGTATTATCGCAAAAGGTAATAAGTCTCCGAATATAGTCGTAGATTGAAAATCTGTCTGCAACTGATTCGAGTGCCTGTATGTTCATACCGGTGAAGTCACCTTCCACTCAAGCTGAGTATAAACACAGGCTGAGTCGTGTTTTTTTACTTCAAATATTTTAGAGAGAATGTTTAATTTCGCAAAACAATTTTGGCAAATTATTATTATTTTATAATTATAATTATTATAGAATGCCCCTCGGTGGCATAGTGGGTAGAGTGTTGGCTTTTCACGCGGAGGGCCGGGGTTCGATTCCCACTACCGGTACCAATGACATTTCGCAAGAAAAATGTGTTAAGTGCTCAATACCTTGGTGGCAAGGTAGGGGAAGATACTTGAGTAGCAAGTTGTTTTCCTTACCGCACCGCGTCCTGGCGGAGGTTTTTCCTACGAATTTTCCTCTGTCACAGGTTACCGACATAGGTAGAAACCTCCCATTGGCGGTGACCTGGGCGAATGCGGGAACGGTGTAGGAAATTGGGATGGGCTGGTTAGGATCAAATACCTCCAAACAGAAGTGGTGGGGGTATCCTGTAAAAATCCGAAAGGGTATACAGGTAGGAAAGATAATATAAAAAAAAAATAAAAAAAAAATAAATAGATAGATAGATAGATAGAGTTTTATTTGCACATTTCAAAAATATACATAATCATGTCATTATAATATTTGCGTTATAATACATATATACATATCAAACGGTTAAAATAATATTGCACAGTTTTATATCATGTTCTCCTCTATCGCGTCACATTTAGCACTTATAGCTGAGCTAAAATACTAGGCGATTTAACAGTCAGATTTTAATCGCAGGTCGCATTTTATTCATCAACGGTTAAACAGATGTGCCTGCGAATTGCCGCTTTAAACTTGCTTAAGGAAATAAATAAACAAAACCAAAATTGCGCTATACATTCATTGTATCCTTAAATAAATACTTCCTTTTCTGAGTGTTACAGTAAAATCACCCTTTAAGTACATAAACACGATAATAGATATCAAAAACGAGACTCACACCAATAACCATATACGATCTACTCTTTTTAAACGAGACTAAGACTCGCAAGTTTCCATCTACACCACACCCTCATTGCATCCAATATTTGTCTTCCCCCATTTTTAAAAATTCCCCACAAGACACTCTTGTACCTCTTCTTCGTCGCGTCGCGTCGCGCGCTTCGTCCTCCGCGCTTCCATCATGCAGCATGCATGAATTGCGCCAGCAATCGTCCTTTAGCAGGCTTCGCCTCTCCCGCGCACGTTTCCTCGCCAGGCCATATTTCACGCATTTAAAGAGAATTACGATTTCATGTTTATTCGCGCTGCTGCTGCTGCTGCCGCTGCCGCGCGGAGGCAAGTATCGACGGCGGGGTTGCGCCGCCGTGTGTAGCGTAGCTGTGATACGTATGTGGCGCGCGATCCCGGCCATTTTTCAAGCTTTACGCTCGCCTCCGCGTGGCATCGATTATTATCAGGAAGAAGAGGAGAGGTGGTGGACTTTCGAACGCTCGCTGACGCTCGACAAGGGGCGAATCTTCGTCTCTGTCTTTTTTTATTTGACTTTGTAGTCGTGTTTATGCATTTTACGAGAGAGGTGACTCGGATACGTGCTGCGGTTTCAAGTATAGTTGTCTGCATTGAGATACATACAATTTTTAACAAGATGATACATTCAGGTGAAAGTGTACTGACAGAGCAATAGAAACTTTAAATTGAACATCTTATATAACCGTTTAAATCATATGCAAGTTTTGACTATTTTTCTTAATTTGTGTAATGTACGTGCTTTTGTTATTTTATTGGCTTATAAAATGCCTATAAGGATGTGAAAAAATTTTTAATTATAAAACTCAATTTTATGTCCGATAAAATAACAAATTTATTAAAATACTATCGTCCTGATATCTAGTGTCAAAAATCATGCATCAAAAATTCGTTGTCTTTCTTAACAGACGATTTTTATTATATTTCAGAGACGAATTAAAAGAATCTTCTCATAGCTTCAATGTTAAAT
Organism: Gastracanthus pulcherrimus; assembly: GCA_949152435.1. Classification (NCBI taxonomy): domain Eukaryota; kingdom Metazoa; phylum Arthropoda; class Insecta; order Hymenoptera; family Pteromalidae; genus Gastracanthus; species Gastracanthus pulcherrimus. Next base: position 25,264,583 of record OX424574.1, on the reverse strand, counting down.
GCATAAATCAATATTTTTCTCATTTTAGGTAAACATGTATTAAAAAAGTTAAATTATCTAGAGAATGAACCAATTATTGAACGCTTTCTCGGCGGCACATACCATACACGGGTCATGAATTTATGAAAATGTTGTTACACTTTATATCATTACATAAATAATACGTGTTATTAAAACAGTAAACATGACAAAGATTCCCTGGAGCTTTTCTATTTGCGTATCCTTTTAAAAAATGAAAAAAATCGTCTTATATATTAGCCGCCGCGAAAGTATTAATAAATTAACCTGAATCCACTTACCATTAATTGAATAATCTATTTTTTTTAAACCAATATCTTTATATTGTTAATAGAAGTACCTCTACAAATTGTACGCTGATTCTAAACATTTTTACCTATAAAAGGAACTTCTGTAAAGAATTTAGCTTTAAAGTAGAATACAATAATTACAATCGAAGTCGGATAAATTTTAAAAAGTCAAATGGATAGATAATATCTTTCTCTATTTTTAGAATACCGCACAATATTTGTTTATGTATAAGTAGGATCAATATTATTTGATAATCAGTGTTAAAGCGAGACTGTAAAGCGTGTGTGCAGAAGGGACAAAGGAAAAAGAGAAATTCATCGACTTTCAAAATTTGCTGCGTGTCTCGCGCGGTTCGGGATGCAGCTGCACAAGAGATGATAGATAATATTGTGATCGGCGATGTCGATGTATACCGCAGATATATACAGTTTTTGCGTAACGCGGTGTGCTTATATACGCGGATACTGAATTGATGGGTGATGTCGGTTTAATGGGGGAATTAGGTTTCGTGTGTGTGTGTGCGCGCGCATTGGAGGAGATGTTCGCAGTTTATTGAACGAGGATTGGTGCCGATTTTATGTGTTGGCTTAGTGTGCGTGCTTAATTAAAGTGTGTACGCGCGGTATATTGCGCGGCTGATAGTTGAGACTTAAGGTATGTGCAGGAGGCGTATATGAATATCGTTGTTTGGTAGGTATAATAATATACGGTCTTTGTGCTCCTGTAATAAACTCCTTTTATCAAGTATTGTGTTCTAATAGCTGGTTTAAAAACGCGAACTTATTGAAAGTCATAATATTCTTTATAATGTTACAGTAGGTTTTTTCATAGTTCATATTTTTTATACATAGTGAGAATTTTCTGAAAAAATTACTTAAGTGAAACTTCCCGGTTTTTGAAGCTTACCGTGGTACACGATAAACATTAGAAATATTTTTCTTAATTTTACTTTAAGAAAATAGCAGGTTACTATTCAAATGAATCGTGCTGCTTGACAAACCGTTATATAAAAATCAACGTTGTGAAAAAATCTTACAGGATCAAATGATATACAACCATGTTTTTGCTAAAAGAACTTCTCATCATGAGCGCTGTTTTATTGCTGCACATTTGCACGAGTGCTCTAGTCAATTCGGAAGTACGAAATTTATCAAAGAACTGGATTTTATTAAAAACGATTAGAAATGGTGTTTTCGCGGCGGGTAAAGTGTTTGCCGACAAGAACGAATTTTCTTACTTTAGGTGCCCAGTTTTGGAGCCCAAGCAGCCAAACTCATATTGCAGCGTAACTACGGATACGTGACCATTATCCAATGCCGTCTACAGGCATACCTATGAAATCATAAATATAACCAATCCCGACGACAGAGAATGGGAGTTCAATAAACGTAGCAAATTATGGCCCTTAACTCTCGATAGATTCATGTTCATGACGTATAGATACTTGGAGAACCATACATCGTACTATTATCCGCTGCAGATGAAAGTCATTACATTCGACACGTCGAATTGCAGCGTTATGGAGAAGATAGTATTTCCCACAGAGCTTATTTACAGGGCATTTAGAACTCAACTGATACTTTATCCCGACAGCTTCGAGGTCATCCTCTCCAATATAATCAAGTGTAGAGGCCAGCTATCAAGATGTAGGATGATCAATAACCTCGAGGGCGGACAAATCAGTGATCCCAAGCCGTAAGAAACCGTCGATCCGTCGGGACGAGCCAAGAAGCTCGTGTGCAATATAGTGATTACCAGCTCGATGCTGGAAGTGCACTCATTCTCTAATAATCACGAGCTCTTCATCATTTGCTGGGTTTATGACCTCGATAGAAAAATTACATATACCTTTCATTGACGTTGAGCCGCCAGGTGCGTTGCGTCCAATTTGATACCCAGGGTCTGAGAATGAATCTGACTCTGAACCTGCCGTACCTCACAATGTGGGTTACATCCCGTAATCTGGCCGATGACGACTTGCTGGTGGCTACGGGAAATTGCGAGGTGGCCGCGGAAGGTCCATACTGTAGGGGATTCCGAGTTCAGAGGATCGCTGTGGATGGACCGCTGAAGTATAGGGCTTTGTAGGTCGATGGACTCGAGGTAAGGAGCGATCCTCGTGATTCTCCGCTCATCTTCGAGGTGAAGATCACTGAGTTCAGTAGGCGTGAATTCTACTTCAACTGGACTTGGTGAAAGTACACGGAATTGAGGTATGACAGGTGGTGCGTACTGACGAAGTACACGTTGACGCCTCGGCGGAGAATTCTGTTACGCGATTTACGAGATTTTAACACCTTTCATTGTAGTCACTTTTGAATAAATTGCTATGAATCGAATGGTTTTGATGGTTTTACTATACGTTAAAACCTGGACATTATTATAAATTATGACTAAGCGCTTTAAGTGCTACTAATGTTAAAAACTAATAAATGATCCGCTCTTATAACGTGTGATGTGTTCATGCGCAGATGTACTGAAAGTAATAGCAATTTTCATCGTGAAGTTAGAATTTAATTTTTTTTAACAATGCCTTTTCCAACTGTTTTCATGAGTCCAAATCAAGTTATTATTGTTAAATTGCCTTCAAACATTAAAGCTTCGTATTATTTTCTAGCGATTTCACATTAAATTTCTATGAAAATTTTAATACTTGTGTTTTAGCATTCACGCTTTATCTTATTATATACTTACAAGCAATTTCGTACCTATTAAGAATAATATACATGTTACCTAAGTGACGTGACGCCTTTCCAAGAAATTCGGATATAATATTACTGCGTCTTTTAAATGTACTACTTCTTATTAAGATAGAATAAGTACTGTCAAGATAAAAGGGTCACTTCTTATTAATTTTTGCTGGAACATAATACTAAGAAAAGTTGCACTTTGGAGTCATAAAGCACTCATCCCCGTGAGAATCCTTCTTACGCATTAGAGCAATAAAAATACGACAAGACAGTTTTAACGTAAAAGCCACGACTCTTAATAAAAAATATAATGTGGATGCTTGAGCTACTTTTAAATGTAAATTTTTCTGTTCGTGCTGATATTTTAAAATTCTCTACGATTATTATTTATAAAATTAATAATAATGTTGACTACAATGAAGGCGAATTAATTTTTTTCTCTTCAAGTATCCATATTGATCACCTATGGATATGTTTTTGAACATAATAATAAAAGCTTAAAAATCTTAATTCGATAATTTTGAATCTCAAAATAAAAAAGTATTCTTTTTTTGCTATATCTTGATAACATATTAGAATATTAATCTAAAATACAAATAATGTAATATGGTGTAGCCGATATTAAATTAATATTTGTCTTAGAACATAATAATAATTAACTTTTTATTCAAATGAATTTAAATAACATTTCAAGCTTGAACTTGAAAAATAATCGTCTCCAACTCACTTTCTCTCTCTTTATCCACCCATCAGTTTCAAAAAGCGAATTCTTCCCTCATTTCGATGAATCACCTCCTACCTCTCACCTTCCTAATCCAATTAAGAAATTCCCCGCGACATACACGATCTCGTCCTCGATTTATGCAACGCTATATACACACTCGCCACAAAGAGACGTGAACTCCATCGAGTACATCGTGCTCTGCCGCGGTGACAAAAATTAAGCGCCTCCAGCGACTTCTCTCTTTCACCTGTTCCCCTTCTCGTGTACATATATATGTTCGTATACTGCAGTGCAGTGCAGTGCGCAGTGTCTTCTCTCTAAGGCGCTTTCTAAAATGTATAGAGTCGCGGCGCGATTGCATCGCTGCTGCTGGCAAACAGTGTGTATATAGGAACCCTTGGCTCCTCGACCTTTACTCTCTTCTGTCTCTTCCTCTCCCCTTTTTGCCGTGTGTGTATAACTCTCGCTTCTGGTCTAGTGCACCGCCGCGCACGTGCAGCGCGCGACTGATGTATGGGCAAGTGCACCCGATCGAAAAAGTGGGCATTTCTGCAAACAAAGTGTTGTTGAGGTATAGCGTGAATAGTGTCTTTGAAGAGAGGTAACCGTGAGAATAGATCTCTTTGAGCTATTTATATTTTTTATTTTTGGATCTATATAAAGGATGTAATGTATATGTAGTAAACCTCTACCAGAAGTTTTTTGAATCACGTTACAAACCTGTAAAAAAAGTTTCAATAAAATAATATTAAAAATTTTTGGAGTGAATAGATTTTTAACGCAAAATTTATTTTTATCAAACATTCTAACAAATCTATTCTTTTAAAAATTTAAATATTTAATTTTTTTTAAACTCTTTTCACGTGTTTCTTAGATAATTTTTAAAATGTCCTTGTACGAGTTTGGAATTAAAAAAATAATAAATAATAAATAATAATAAATCATCTTTCAGTGTCATTGGTGCCTTCTCTTAATAAAACTATATGAGGAACTTTTAAGATCATAAAGCTCTCATAAATCTAGCCAGCCATCTTTATTTTATAACGTTCTTTAATACTTTAGCATAGAAATAATAGCATATTTTATTTCAAGTATCACAAGATACTTTAAATAGATACATTAGCTTTATTTATTTAATAAATAATGGTAAAATTTTAAAAATACATTTCATTTTCATCTTTATTTTTATTTTGGTTTTGTTATAAGTATGTACAATTTTTAGTTTAGATACTTGCTCATGACTGACACCTGAATAAATTGCATGATGTTAAGGGATTACATATACCTTAAAATATATAAAATAAAAATATTACCTATCATCTGTAAAATTATTATTATTATTTGTAAGTTTCTAAAGATTGGTAAACGTGCATCATATGCTCCTCTAATACCAGAATGAGTAACTATTACACGATAACTTAACTTCAAAACTAAATGCACTTGTAAATTTTACATGTTTATTTTGCACACTGAGCTTTACCTTCACTACTCTAATCAGTGTGGTATATTAATATTTTGTTACTTTTAACTGTACCGATCAGTAAAAAATAACAAAATTCACAAATAATTCATGAAAGATTACTTCAAAATTTATATGAAGATATTTTCATAAAAAAGTCAATCCGATAAGAAAAATTACATGAGACACTTTACGTCAAGTAATTATTAATTTTCGAACAGGAGCTATGACGTAGCGGTTATCAAGTCCGGAAACTGGGCTTTGTCATAATTCAAGTATTTTAAATAATAATAATTGTACAGCTAATTAGTCATGATCTTTATTTTCTATATTTTACGGTGCATGTAATCCTTTAATAATTGCGCAACTAACGACGCGTCTTGACGATCGATTGGACTCATCGTCTCTTGGGAGACTTTCCAGATCGATGTGTATATTTCGCGGTACGACGTTTCTTTTCTAGAATCGTTAGCGATCGGTTCGATCGGCTTACAGTATAATTTTGCAATTGACGCGCTGGAATTCCGTCAAAGAGAGATGTATCTTGGAATGATGTGTGTGGGCACACAGGAGAGACGGTGTCTCGGACTTTTTGTTACTTTTCACTGGATCGGAGATTGTTCGTTAGGAGCTGCGCCGAGTTGGGAAATATAAGACACAATTGAGAGCGATATTTCATTTGCTGCGATCGAGAGTAAACGATTTGCTCACCGGTGTGACTGCTGCTCGGCGAAGTCTATTTCTGGTTTTCTGGGGAATCTGGCGGACGGAACAATGGGTGAGCTTTTTTTTTGGTTGAGGGTAGAGATGGCATGGCATGGATTAGGCAAGTTTTCATTACATGTAGGTCGTTGAATGTCCTTCTTTTGGCGTTGAAGAGGTCGTGGGAAAATAAACGGGACATTAAAAAGTAAAAGTTAAACCAAAGCGAATGAAAGTGCAAGGGAATTTATAAAACAACATTTTCAAAATTAAAATCTTTTTCTTTCAAAATATGCTAACTTTATTACCAACTTAGGTCGTAGTATATGAGCAGGGGGTGGAGGGCAAAACTGGATAATTCCAGATTTCGTGAAAATTGATATTATGTATTTTTTCATACATAACAGTTATGGTGTTATTTTACATCTAAACTCGAAATTCAGCCAATAACAATGTATATAAAATATCGTATCCTCAGAACAAGACAATAACTTGTTAACTTGATTTTTGTACGCAAAATAGCTGATGCGAAACTAGAAGCCTTTCATACACTTCAAAAATTCATTTTAGAAAGTTGAGAAATTATAAAACAATAATAAAATTCATGTAAAAAGAATTTCAAGTTATCACAGACTTGTTCTGGGAGTGCGAAGTGTTAATCCATTTAGACTAGTAGAAAATGAATACAGTTTTTCTTAATTTTATCACAATTAAGAAAAGTTAAATTATCTTATATTGTTCATCCAGTCCTCAAATAATGCTTATATATTATTTTTAATGCGCTTTTGTATAAGAAACGTGTGACTGCATTGTATCGAGCATTTTTATTAATTTTAGAGCGAATGTCCCAATATTCCGAATTATCCTGGATTATTATACAATTTTATAAGTTCATAAAATTGAACCAGAAAATCTGTTTAATATTATTACGTTCATAAAATTAAATATTAAAATCTTTTTCGTATCTAGGTTCGATCCCTCTATAAAGCTTCAGATAATTAAATAAAAGAACGAGCATAATGAAATTTTATTAAAACATGTCTTTCATATAAATTAGAGTTCAACATAATTTAATATAAATTTACATTTAAGTCTTTTATTAAGTAAATCGAACAATAGATAATAGTTATGTGCGCATTCAAAGGATTAATATCTTTAAAAGATTAATAAAGTTTCTTTCATGCTGAAAATAATTTTCTTATAAATATTCATAATTATACATCTAGCTAGAAATTATACTAATTCTACGTTCAACGAAAATGTCTCCTGCACGACCCGATAAAAATAAAATGAAACGAGCAGCGCATGTTAGAATTAGACGCGATCATCGTGAAGTTCATGTGTTTAGAGCTCCGAATAGTTATATATATACATGGCTTTGCTGTTCGACGTGGGAGTCTGCTAGTGGCATTCCCGTGCCAATCGATACCGGGTGAACTTTTAAAACCGTTACTTAGTTTCTAATTATAAGTTTAGTGAAAAAGGCCGATTTTTTGAGCTTTTAAACTTTGTTTAATCCTCTTGTATACTTATAAAAATTGACGTTGTTGAATCCAAAATGCTAACACAATTATAACTATTATTTATTATTCATCATTTTCATTAATAATATTATTATTTGTTATTAATATTATTACTATCATATTCAATATTATGAGGTTAAAGCATTTGCGTACTTTGCTTATTAGAAATGAATAGCACAAAATTGTTTATTACATTAATTAAAAAATATGCATATAATGTACCCAAACAAATTTGGTGATTCTTACGTATTATGTAAGATTAGAAACTAACAAAGAAATCTGATCGAAGACACGTGCAAAGTTACTTTTACTAACAAATATATGTTGTTCAAATTAACAAATTTCAATATACCAATGGCACGTATTACGAACTCGCTTTTAGGCGTTTATAATTAATCAAATCCTTCTGTTTTTCTTTCTATTTTATAATTCACCTTTCAGATTCAAATGCTTATTTAACAAACCTCTTTGAAGAATTAACTTATTTTCTTAACATTAATCCTTCACACGAAATCGCGTACAAACAAAGCAAAAAAAATTTCGTCTAATCAATTATTAGAATGAAATATGCTCCTCGCGATAAAAGGGACCCCCGCGGAGCTCTTTGAAGCTGCTCTGCAAACTTTTCGCTGAAAATTCCACGACGACATTTTTAACCTTTAACGAGGTAAGCCCAAAAGAAAAGCAAACGATTCTCCGCCCTCGTCAAAGACTGTCGGCCACTCTTCTCAAAAGGGTACGAGGGAGAGAAGAAAAAAAGAAGTAACTACGAGCCTCGCGACTCGCAGAAGTCGAAAATTACCTGTTAACGAAGAGATCGCATATAGATAATCTCCGCGTATAAACCTCGGCCGGCGCTCAGCTGCTAAAGAGGCGTGTGGGTACATGGCCCAGTGACTGCAGCACTGCTCGACCGACTTAAGCTTATCTCCATTTACGGCCGGCAGTATAGAGAGAGAGAGAGAGAGAGAGAGAGAGAGAGGGGCAAAAAGCTGCTCTCGTTAGTCGCTCTGCCTTCCTCGTCTTTTCCCTAGATTTTATGCGCCCTTTGCGTTCTCTTTCTCTCTCTGTCTGTCTGTGCGAGCGCTCGCGTATTGCCTTCATTAGGTATTTGCCGATTGCGGTTCGACGTCGAGCGGAAGTGACTTTTAATGGACGAACGCGTATATAGCGGGCGAAGAGTTGTCTGTGTGTGCTTGTGAAACGAGTGACTTTGAAATTTTAATCGGGAGGTTTCGAGCTCTGCGAGAGCCATGAATATTGATGCTGCACCGGGTGAATGCGGCTCTGGCTGCGTGCAGTTTTTCGGTTTCTCGCGCAGTTGCCTGGGGTCTGTAGCTGGGAAGAGAGGTTTTGAGGTTAATAATTATCAATTCAAAGTTGAGGTGCACGGCTTGGGATGAATGTTGAAAATGAACGTAAAGGTTTCATGCTTCAGTGGAGTATTTTCTTTGAAGCTAAGTGCTTGACCATTTTTTATACGGCGAGATATCATTTATTATGAGTATTTTAAGAATTGCTGAGGTCAATTATTTTATTTAGTTAGCTCACAATTCTCTGAATTACTGTAATTATAGTACATTGTGTATCGAGGGAGAGAAATAGGCTTTTACCGCCCGCGTGAGTTTGTTGTACGAGTCGGAGTCGGAGTCGGAGAAGACGAGTACTGCAAACATACAAGTGCAGAAAAAGCATCTTGCCCATGGTGCGCACAGTATTTTTGTGACACACGTATTGATTTTTGCAGTTTTACGTGTCTATCAAGCAAAACCAGATGTGGCCGTTTTTCGACACGGTACAACTGTCGCCCTGTTCTATTAAGAAATGAAATATGTATACCTACACATACATTGATTTATACACACACACACACACACGTATATACACATACACACACATATATATATATATACACACATAGAGATATTCATACATACACATATGAAATAATTATTATTGTATATTAAAGTTTTTCAGGTAAATGAAAGATAAAATAATTTAATTAATTTTAATTTAATAATTAAAAGTTTTTACCATGCGCTGTAACACGCACGTACGCACGCTGTAGTGAGCTCAAAAGTCTTTACCGCCCGCTCGAGCATGCCGGCGGTAAAGAACATTTTCGTCGCCGGACGGTAAACGGCCACTTTTTGTCCGCTTGAAATGCATGAAAAAGAGCGAAAATCGTGCATGCGGTACAAAAAAGTTTTAACATCAATGTTCACCGGCCAGACATTGGCTGAGGAAAGATTTAAAGAATCGATCTGAAACTTTCAGAGAATCTTTATTACATATTTAATATCTTATATATTATGCGTCAAATGATACTTTCATATAATTTGACGTCTGTTATTTGGACATAATCATAATATTTTAATTTTTTTCTCTGTCAGTCTAAGTAGGTAATACGTAAATCGTACATCCGTTGCTAAAACAGTGAGACAATTTTTTTTAATATTTTAATTCTGATTAACAATTTTGTAAATTGCATGGTATAACACCTAGTATTATTTAGAATTTATCTAAGAAAGTAACCATGTAATTATTTCAGAGCAACATTTTTAAGCACTATTTAACTTAAAATTTTTTAATGATTAATTAGAAAATACTCTTTTTTTATACAAAAATAACCCATTACAGCCGGAAGCTATTAATAGATAACATTTTCTTTTGTTCTCGTGGTCTTTGAATTATGTTCAGTTTTCTTGACGACAAAATAAAGATTATGCGCTGTTTATTTCATAAAATTTATTTTTTTCCTAATTTTGAAAGCTTAATTATTGAAAGTAAATTTTCAGACAATTTTTATTAAACTGCATTAAGTCCACCACTATAACATTGAATATATTTAAAAAGGGTACATTTATACCTTTAAAGATCTTTAGTGAACTCATTAAACTACATTTAAAGAAGTAGACTGTAAGGGTTTCATTCTCTAGAAGTTTCGGATCAATATGTTAAAAATGTACTCTAAAAATAACTGTTTGGTGAACGCTGATGACAATTTTCAAAGGAAAATTGCAGTGAGGCATCGAACATTTATGTTTATGTACTGAATTGAGCTCAGGAAAATTCTAAATGTAAATACCCGTAAAAATATAATATTTTTATATTACCTTCTAAGTGATTATTTAAATAATAATACTCGTACTTTATGAAAAACACATTTGCGCTGATAATATATTTATTAGCCAAATGACAAATAAGTTATTCTTTTTAGATACAACGATTCGTGACTAGTACAACTACTAACTTCCAATTTTCCATTCACGCATCAATGCAACTTCATCTGAACATCTTCAATTTCTCAAAACGAAAATGAACTCTTCAATCAGCCCGATGAACTCCCGATTCCCGCTCCAGCTGCGCACATAAGAAGCATGCACAGGACCCGAAACCCAGAGGAGCGCAAACACGAGGTCGAATCAGCCAGCCAAAGTGAATGTGCCGCGCGCGCCTCTGCCTGCCTGCAAATCGGTGCACACATACGTCTGACTAGGCTTTTGCCTTTGCAGTTTGCCGTGCCGCTCGTTTCTCTCTGCGCGCGCGCGGCGCAAAGCCTTCCTACAAGTCCAAAGAGCCGTGCAAAGGAATCGCGAATTCCGACGTGGCTGCAGCCGCTGTCGCTGCCGATGTGGCTGCGTTTCTCTCAATAATCTAGCCAATTAACGGGGAAACTACATGCTACGAGAGCAGGAGGATAGCGAGGTGGGGGTAGAATGGAGAATGGATGTCCTCGTTAAACTCGCGATGGTTTGGGGATCTGGATAATTATTGATGGGGGTTGGTGGTGGCGATATCCAGTTGCGTTTGCTCCTTGTGCTAATTGCATGCGTGGGTGTAGGGGGGACCTGGGCAAAGTGAACGGAGCTGCCCTTATTTATTTATTTATACACGGGCATTGCTGGTCTTTTACTATGATTTAAGATTTAGCAACGGTACAAACATTGATCGGAATCAAGTTCGATCTTCGCCACCGATAAATCGGGATCGACAACGGATTTCTGTCGCCGAAAAAATCGAACTGACAGGGATTCGAACCCGCGCCCTCAAAACGACCTCGCCATAGGAAACAAGCGTCTTACCATCTCAGCCATGACTAAAAACTTTACTTTATATAATATAGTTACGCTAATAGTCACGTAATAAGCTTCTAATGTTAATAAATATTCTAACAAATAAATTATACTTTCTTTTAAATATATCTGTTCATTTGATCCCAGGCCTTCCAGTACGGAGAAAATTTAACAGAATAGAGAATTTTTAAGATATTTTTCTTGATTTTGTACAAAAATATATAAAAATTTTAATGCAGATAATAATGAAAATATCAAATAACATATACAATAATACACACACGCACATATATACACACAATACTTTCACACATACACACACGCACACAACCATACGGACATTCTTTTTAAATACTGTATTTTTATTACAAATGTGACATTTGAAATATCGCAAAAGAGGTTTCAAATGTTTCGAGCAGCAAGTTACCGATTTTTAGCTAATTGATGAACAATGATACCTGCTTTTTTAAATGTCGGTAAACTGTAATTGTATTGACGTTGCGAGTAAATAGCATACATACATGCTTAAATTTAATACATTTCCACTTTTAGGTAACTGATCCATGTACATTTAGGAACAAAATATTTCTATTTGAAAGTCTCATAGAATGCGTGGAAAGAAAATCTAAGGGTTTCGTGAGAATCAACCATGCCCTGGTAGAAAATTGTTTAGCTAATTCTCTAGGTTTACAGTCTATAGTCGGGGCTTCGAGGTAAATAAGCAGACAGCATTCATAAAACTGGGTTCTTTTTTTACCAGGGTGTACATAAACCTTTTTGAAATTATCTTGTACATTCGCACACTTACGTTTCTTATAGATACTTTTTATGTAGCTATGAGAATTGTTTACACCTTCAGAAAGATGTCAAGCGAAATACTAGGGTTAAACAGTTCTTTGACTGACTTCTATAAATAAAGCGAGGATTTGTATAAAATCGATACGCTTTATATAAAATATTTTCAATTGTGTATGTAAACTAATCACAGCAGTTTTGGAAAAAAGCAAAAGATACTGAGATGAAAGTTATGTTTCTATACGAAGTTTATCAAATGTTGGCGATCAATTATGCCTTGTACTTTCATTTTTTTGTAAAATATGGGTTATATTGAATATTTGGCATTCTCGTACTCTGCAGTTTTTTCATTATATTATATTTGTATTCATGTTTTTACTTCTTATTTATTAACTTCCAACGTCATGTAATTCAACATTTATTTTCTATTTTATATAAATTATAGGCAGAAAAAACGCCAATTTATTCTTTCTAAATAAGCATATTAAACATATTATTAAAAAAATTAAATAAATTCATTATTAATGTAAGAATAAAGTTAGAGTTTTTTTAAGAAATACTGTAGCGAAATTTACTAAAAATTTTTCGATAAATTTATTTAATATTTTGCATTACTCATATTTAATAAAATTATAAGTGACACTTAGACGCTATAGCTTAGAAGGGGTATAAAGGCCCCTAGAAGCAAATGTCTTTACGCGATCTCGTTTCAATTGGCTGACATGACATCGCATCTTTTGTACTTTTCTGGAAGAATAATCACCTAAGATGCTATTGGTGAACCTTTGAAATATACAAAAAGTGTAAGTTGCAAATATAAGAATATAATACAAAATAAAATAAAATATAAAAAAATAGTGATAAAATATAAACTAAAAGTACTAACACTCATTTAAATTAAGTACGAAAAATGTATTTTACAGCATTGATGGAAAGGATTCTTAACAATATAGACGAATTCTTGAATATAACGAAATACGACGTTGGAATACGGCAAATAAACATGCAGTTCTTAACGGTTAAAGACATAATTGTAAGACACCATTCTTAATGCTTAAGATTTTGTTCATTTATCATAAACTATAGCGACTTAACAGTTAAAACTAAAGAGTATACAAAATTTCTTGATACAAAAATCTTAATACCTTAACCACGGCACTTAATACCATTCCTTTCTCAAATTTCGCTTCTTTATTCCTCTAAAAAGTCTCACGAAAGCCGAACAAAATTATCAATTCAATTAAATCAATAAGCACCTCCTAATTTTCCAAATCCTTCTCTCATGCACCATAATGACTCGTCACAAATCAGACCGGCAAGATTTAATCCACGTAAAAAAGAATCACGTTAGCAAGACAAAAGAAAAACGACACAACGCTACAAATTTCCGCGGCAAATTAGCCGTCCGACTAATAAAAAGTTACACACGCAGCGCTCCCCCTCTCTCTCTCTCTCTTTCTCTCTCCTACAGATGCATTTCTCGCCGTAAAAGCGGAGCGGACGATCCGGACGAGCAGAAAAAAATTGTCCGGCCTTTGTTAATACACAAAAATAGAAGGAAACGAGAAGCTGCTTCGCTGTAGAACAGCCACCTCCGAAAAAAAGGAGAGAGAGAAAAATCGCGCCCACGGCGGGGTAAAAGTTGGACGTGAATAAAGTTGGCGCTGCCGCTATACGCTTCTGGGGCGACCACTGCAGCGCGCACCACGAAGTACACATGATTTTCTCTCTTTGTCTCTCTCTCTCTCTCTCTCTCTCTCTCTCTCTCTCTCTCTCTCTCTCTCGCTCGTGGTATAGAGCAGCAGCGCAGCTCGGCGATCATAAATTAGCCGTGTAGCACCCCCCGCGCGCGAGAAACTTGCGTCCTCTTTTTCTTTTAACGCGCGAGTGCGGGATTCAAAGCTGCTGCTGCTTGCTTGCCGTGTGTACACGCGAGCGAGCGGCAAAAAACCTCGGCGCGAAAAGGAATAAAAGGCGCCTAAAAGAGAAAATTAGACGCGGTGCTAGGTGTGCTGCTTGGTGGGATGGAAGAGGAGGAGATGCGCGAATTACGGGGAGAAGACGCGTGCGATGCAATCAGAATGTTTTGGGTGCCCGTGATAATCTGCACCTTAATCTCCTTCTTGGGCTTCGCCGGCGCATGGATCCTACTGCTCAGCTTCTTCGTGTAATCGTTCTGCTCGTCAGCCGGATACTCGTAATAAGAGTGTTTGTCCCACTTGGCCGGGTCGTATATACGTCGGGCGTGTAATTCGTGGCGAACTCGTCGATGCCGCAGTGCTCGATCAGTTTTGTGTACATGGACGGATTTCTGAACTGCGTCCTCTACTGGATGAACTGGTTCGTGTCCAGGTCGGCCTCGACCTGTCTCGGCAGGCCGTCGATTTTCTGATGGAACTCGGCCGGATAGACCTGCGTCGACTTGCTGTCCGACGAGGACTCTGCTTTCGGGGAGTCAGCGTAGCCAGAGGAACAAGTCTCCGTCGCCTCCGTGGATATCGCTGGGTCTTTTTCGTTGACGGATGATGCGCTGTTTCTCGGCGTGTGCGATGCCTCGGACTGCTCCCAGGTTACCTGCGTCTCGTCCTGATCGAGCTCGTCCTCCGAGTCCGTGTACGCGGCTACCAACGATGCTAACGCGACGCTTTTCACTGACATTTTTTGAATTACAAGTTCGAACGATGATAGTTATTTACAGTAACTACGTGGGAGAGTGAAGTCTTGTGAGTTACGATGACTTGTTGCTGTAGTATTGAAATTCTGACTGAAGCTATGCTTAGAACTGGCCCTTACTTATAGGGATGAGTTGAAATAGGAAAGGTCCTGGTTGACTGAAAGGTTGTGTAATTATCAAAAAACATTGCTAATTAATACAGCTTTTGTTTCCCGGAATATGTATAATAGTATCGCATTCTTGTTATAAGGGTTCAACCGACTGTGTTACTTGGAAAATCCCAATCATTGGCTAATGTTAAACAAAGACTATTCTAACGGCTTCTTACATACTTTACAACACATAGAGAATAGTGAGGCGTTTTTGTGCGCTTCACTTTATGAAACTTTACTTTTCCAATACTTTGTAAAAAGTTGTACCCGTGCAATTGTGTACTCACAATTAATAAATAAATATATTAAATAAATAAAGAGCTGAAGGTTTTGAAACAGTTGTTTGTGATCATAATTTGATGATTTATTAGTTATTAATTTAATAGAATATTTAAAAGTTTGTATTATAATATAATATTATAATTTTTTTTACATACTTAGATATAAAGCCGACATTAAAATCTATTTATACAACGTAGATTACAAATGTAAGGTGAAATTAAGCTTAAGTTTCGAATACTAAGATATGACAAACTTCTTCTTTCGTTCGTTACGCTTCGACGACAAGGTCACGCCATGAATGGCCGCAGTCGTCGCCGCTGCTTGTTTGGATTTCCCCAATTTGGCTATTACAATCCCTGGATCGAAATTTTCCTTGTCGGTCGCGCTCGCCGACTCCTTTGAGGAGAGATGAGGTGACGGAGCGGGAGAGGTAGGTAGAGTGATAGATGTATACTTTACTTTCGTTATACACAAAGAAACTGAGATATAGAAACTGTGGTAATTTTTGCCTGAAATTATTTAAATTATAGTTTAAGGACGTCACGTGTAGTTTGTTTAGACAAGTTTGCAGAAGTACATAACATTAAGTTCATCGGATATTTTAGGTATTAAAATTGCACATTAAATTCATTTCATCAAACTATGTAAGTCGGAGAGTTTTATTTGAGATTATAAAGTGATCTTATTAAATATTATGTCAATTTTATTCTAAAAATATTTAATACAATATTGATTATTATACTTTCAAATCGTAAGTCACTTGACCATGCCGGATTTCGTGAAAATTTACAAAACTTTTCCTTTTAGGTAACAAATGTAACGACAATTTTTTTAGATATTTATGAGTGTATTACACTAATGCGCACTGTGTACGTTGTACGGGGAATTACCACCTTGTGTTATTTATCCCAGAGATAGAGGTAAAGATAAAAAGAGAAATAAGATGTTGCGTTTTTGTTGCAAAATTCTGTGTTTTTGCTGTACTAATGGCTGTATGCATTACAGCAGACTATATTTATAGACGTAATTATACTTTTAAATAAAGTTCTTAGATCATCAATTTGCAAATCTTTTCATATTGAAACTTATTTATGAATAAAGATATATAATAATAATAATATGGTAGTTGTTAAAGAATTTTACAACATTATCTTTTGAGTTAAGATTATTTAAAGACATTATGATTATTGCAAAGAAATCTAGGTATAAACGTTCTGTATTTTAATTTAGCTACAATTTCCGCCCAATAAAGTAAGTTATATCTTTTATAAAACTTTTAAAAGTAATATTTGTGCTAAGAATAACAACATATTTTTGGAGCTATTATGATGTAAGTATCTTAACTGTATCATACCTTTCACTCCGACTTTTTGATTCGTGGAATTTATAGTATTGCATTTTTCGCCTATTAAAACTACACATTTTTAAAGTAAAATTTTGATAGCCCTATATTAAACGCCGAGAGTTCTGGATACTTGTATTGGAGGAAAATATGATTTTGGCTGTTTTGTGCAAATGTAACATTTTTGAGCTTCTAATTTATGGAGTTATAGATACTATAGTACAAATTAAACATTATAATAAATTTCTATAAAGCCATCACAAAAGAAATAATTTGAATTAAAATAAATTTACTTTTCTCCATCCTTTTTTCGTAGACTCAACAAATTTTAAACCTTTTCTCTAGTTCGTATAGATCTTGTATAATATACTTTTATAATGAAGCAAAAGCTTTTATAACTTATTTTTACATAAAATTTTTAGTTTACCGCTGAAAATTTCAATTTATAATAGATTTTGTACGTCATGAAAAATGTAATGTCTTTTAAAAAAGCACATTGACTAAAAAAAGAAAAAATAAATCTTAAAAATTTTCACTACATATTAAACTTGCGTGAAATCCTGGATGAAAACATAAAAAAAATCTCTACAATTTTCAATTTCACACCTCGACTCCACGATAAATAATCATTTCCTCCAATATCCCGCACTTCGCTCACCCCTCCACTGATTTGTCTACCCAAGCTCTTCGATATTCCCCTCCAGATAAGCCTTCGCGAAACCTCGTCGCAAAAGAAAAAGAGAAACAACCTAGCAACTCGTCGGCGGCGAGGAGAAAGCGCGCTCGCTCGCGACAGATAATGCTAAAATAAAGAGAGAGGCCAGCGGTACTCTTTCCCGCTCGTGGAAAAATGAGCTGCGCGGTACAGCGCGCGCGTATATGAGGGAGAGAAAGATTGACCCTTGCGCTATATATACGCATACGTGTACACGTATGGAAGCCGACGGGAGGGACGGACGGACGGTGTTAGGTATTAATCACCCGGGCAAAAAGAAAGTGCAAATGGCGTTTCATCAGCGCCGGGCGTTTTATCTCGCGAGCCGGCGCCCTCGCCGCTGCTGTGCTGCCAGGTGCGCGCGTCATTTGCCTTTTTGACCTTTTGCGCGCTTTTGCGGATAATTCCCTCGACTAAATAATGCCGTCCTGACTGGCGCGCCGGCTCGCTCATGCATGGGAGAGGCAGCGCTTTTTGAAGGGGATTTTGCGATGAAGTTTATCCTGAAATTTTCAAATATTCGCACATTACACGCTTTAATTATATTGTATTATACATATAGAAAGTTATTCATATGAAATACATTTAGATTTTCATTTTATTCGCTTCTATTGTAATTATATGTATATCCTGAATATTTAAAGTATTTATACATACCTCAGCTTCGTAATATGGTAATCGTAGTTATACTTACACATGCCATACATTTCAGTTTTTCATTTAATTACTTAAGTAGTATGGAAAGTTATTGATGTGGAATCAAATTGTATTATATTTTAAATTGAATTTTTATTTCATTTTAAATAAAGGAAATGAAATTTAACGATAAAGATCAGTTATCAAATCATGGTTAAAGTATGTGATAATTAAGTATGCTCTAAATTGTAATTTTGCGTTAATATAAATATAAATAAGATATTATATTTTAGGAATTTTTTTAATTGCGTAATGTTCTATAGTATGGATTTTGTAAATGTCTATATTGCAGAGAGAATTAAACGCTTTTATATGGGCAAACAGTGATTTTCTTCAAATAATAAATAAAATTACAACTTGAGTCCTGTTTTACATACTAAAATTTTTCTAAATGATATTACTCATCAAAAGAAGCTTTTTATTTACTGTAAGACTAATAAATGAATTGTTTATTTCCAAAAGAATGTCTATCTAATTTACCGTAAGGGCGATATTTGCATGGTTATGTGTCCGACTATGAACCTTAAGAGAAAAAAGAAATATTTTGCGAATAAAATGTTAAAGTAATTCATTTATTGTCGTGATTAACTGTTACAGAGGTTAACAGAAGATGATATGTCTCATAAAAGAAATTTAGTTAATTATTTTGTCTAATTATAATTTCATAATTCTTAATATGTTAGTTGTTCATAAATTATAATAAAATAATTTATTGTGATTTTGTTTATTCGCTCGAGCTAATTAAATTCCATAGATTTTCCCATAAGAATTAAGTCCTATTAGATAACTAGAAAATGGTAGAGTATCTATAGCTGTTTAGTTTCAAATATTTTGGTTCAAAATCGTCTTTTAGACTATACCATAATAAGTAATTAAGTATATTTATTTAACACGTCGTCAAAAAATAATTTCACTAGTAAATAAATATATATATACCCTGGTAGAAATCTTATCGTGGCGCCGACATTCGCTATAATGGCCTTTATAGGCAAACTAGATAGTACTAGATAGTACTAGACTGTACAAAACTCGATAAATCCACACAGATCTACATAGTTTTCTCAATAATAATATGTACGTATAAAATCTGTGAGGTTATATATTATTTATTGAACAGAACTTTTATTGTAAAAATTAATGTTAAAGAAAGTTTAACATGCAAGTTTTTAATTATAATAATAAGATCTACAGTTCTATTCATACTATTTACATATAAAAGTAGTCAGAAAGCATATGTAACCTAAAAAATGAAATTTTAGAAATAATTTTCCTTGCATATGAAAAACAGTGATTACAAAATAACGTTATTGATTGATGTAGTTGTTTCTTGAAAAGTAATATATAAATAATAATATCATATGTACAAATATGTACTTTATGAGATGCTTTATTTAAATACTAGAATTTTAATTTCAGAATTGCAAATAATTTTGTATCCGTATGTGAGTTTTTATAATACATAAACTGCTCGTCCGTGACAACATTTTCAAAGACAAACACATTAGTTGAACACATGTAGACGATAATTTTCTTTATAAGTAACAAATTACTATGTTTTAACTGGTCATAGATGTCAAATGAAAGTGTTTGATTATAAATTAATCACAGTAGGAAATACAAAAATAGAACATATATATAATAACTCAAATACATTATTTCTTTTTAAAAATAGAAAATTAATCAGTTGATAATAAATGTATGTGAAAATAGTTTTCCTTACATAAACCATACAGGTTATGAAAGCATGTATTTAGGATGGAACATAATCAAATATAAGGAAACCAATTTTACACAAAGAAAATAAATATTTGCACTAACACTTCATATAGTTATTTAGATATTCAGATTATTTTCTTATTTTGATTATTTAATATATATGTGTAACATAATATTGTTATTGAGTTCTTAAACACAAAAACTGGATGCATCTAAAATTTGATAACCTTACACTTTAGAGGTTATTTACATTTACTTACATTGGTAATAGGTGAACAATAACATGTAAATACCTTTAAATCAAAATAATACATAATAAGTTCAATAGATTATGCGTCTGTTTCTTAAAACATAACCTTTAAGTGGTTGTTATTGTCATAATTTTGCTTATCTAGTTTTATCGGGGCAAATAATATGGGAAACTAGAAGGGACGACCGTTACACGCCTTTATAGTAGCTATCTAGTTTGCCTACATAGATCTACACAGCGCGAGATTATTCTACATAGATCTATAAAGTGGACGGGATAAATTTCTACCAGGGTATAATACATCGTAAAATAGTATAAATTACTGCAGTTCGAACACTTACATGCTTGTAAACCTTGCCCATGATTTGTTAAATTTCTGAAAAAATTCAGATACCTATAGTGCTTCTCATAACTATAGAAACATAAGAAATTTTCACAATTAAATGCTTGTATTTTACCTTTTAAAAAGATCTGTAACTTTTCAAGAAAAAGTCGTAGGATAATTAAAAAAAAATGAAAGGAAATTATATTCTCTTTAAAATGTTATCAGTATGTCTTTTACATCAACACAAATAAAAGTATCATCGTTTCATAACTATATAGAAACACTTTCAATTTTTGGACCCATGTAATTGAACAATGAAACCTTCTTTTAGTGTTGATGCGAAAGAAATATTCTGGTAAAGTTTTAAAGAGAATACAATTTCCTTTCAATTGCTTTCTTTAAAATTATCATACGACTATTGCTGCAGAAGTAACAATTTTTTTTTAAAAAAGGTAAAATACATACATTTAAATGTGAAGAATTCTGTTGTTTCTATAGTTATCAGACACATTGTCTATATTTTAAAATATACTTTATTAAAATAAATTTGTTACATGAAAATTCTGTGAGAGTATAATTATATTTAGAGCTTATAATATAGTAAGAAACTGAGTAGAATTAGTGGAATAGAATAGAGTAAAAATTTATTTGTGCAGTACAAAGTACAATAATCACATTTTATGGTTATATAAAATATTCTGGTTACCTTTATCAGACAGTCAATTTGTTTTAATATTACATATTTTATAGTTACCTTTATCAGACAGTCAATTTGTTTTAATATCACATATTACTATATAATTCATATAAATCAGTCATTGTACAATACTTTGCTTTAGCTTGAATATATCAAGTCACTCAATTTTAATACTATATAGAAACAAAATCCAGATCAAGACCTTCGAGAACGCTGGACTTTCGAAGCAAGTATCCGCGAATCGCTGCTTTAAATCTGCTCAACGATGACAAATGCTTAATATAGCGAGGGATCATATTCCATTGGCGTGCGCTTTAGAATCGAAAAGATTTCAACCCAATCCAGTGTCGGTGTGCGACGATGGAACCGACAGTAGGTACTTGGGCTAACCCACGTTGATAGACTTATATAACAGCACCGACGCCAAATACGCCTATCTTCCCTTTATATCGAGACAGTCCCGTTTATTCATGTAGGCATTGATATGTTCAATAATATATCGACGATCCTTACAACGACTAGCACATTTCAGATTTCTCAGAAAATACTTGTTCATGTTAGAAACCTCCTACGAAAATTAGCAATTTTCAGAATCTAATACAAAAAGTCTCAGAGAATCTAAGAAACTCTGTTAAGAACTAGGTGTTTTTGAGAAATCTGAAATGTGCTAGTCGTCGTAAGGAGCGTCGATATATATCTCACACATGAATTCTGCAACCTCTGCAGTCTCATCTGAAGTTCGGCTGACATATCAAGATACACCGAAAAGCAATAATCTAAATGAGAAAGGGCAAGCGCACTAGCAAACTGCTTGCGACACGCCTCGGTGGTGCAGGATCAAAATGACTTGAGGCCATACAGGGCTCTATTAACCTTCCGACTAACTGCATCCACTTGCTGTTTCCATGATAGCTTAGAATCTATAACAACTCCAAGGTTAGTCACAGTGTCGACAAAGGGAACAAATATTCTGAATCTCAATGTCGGGCAAATCGATACCCTGTAATTTGTTGATGTTATACTCCGACCCGAAAATAATTGCTTTAGTTTTCCCGATATTCAGATACAAGGCATTCTCGGTAGTCCATACCAACACTGCTTTGGCCACAGCTGATAGGCGCCCTATCCCCTCGTAAAGATTTTCTCTAGAAACTTGAGTGGAGGTTTGCAAGTCGTTAGCGTATAAAAAATGCGCAATACTATCCGTAATTCATTAATATGAGGACTGAACAGAAGGGACCCGAAAACTGAGTCCTGTAGTACGCCGATATTTGTTGTGAGCCAATCTGAACTACCATTGGATTTCGTAACCACGTTTTGATTTCGACCTGTAAATATATGATGTTATCCCCAGGACTACTATAGAGAAACCCATTCTGATCAGTTTACGCAATAATTTAGATGGTAATATTGTGTCACACGCTTTGCTGAAGTCAAACAGCACGATGGTAACTAGCTGCTTTCCGGCTGTTTATACCGGTCCATATGTCTTCTGTCACTTGTAGTAATGTTGTCTGCATACTGTGATGCGGACGAAAACCTGTTTGAAAGGGATCGAGGATTTTCTATGATAGTGGATATAATGGCTGTCTTTTTCAGCGGTACCAGATGAGCCTTCTTCCAGGTTTCAGGAAAGTTTTCAGGGGGATTCGAGAGGGAGGTATTGAAAATATCAGCAAGACAGTGACCAATGACTGTAAGAGCCTTCGCAATGACATTGTGGGGAATGCCATATTCTTCCTTTGTCTGCGAGGAAAAATGTGCAGTAGCTAGGACCACGTATGAATAAGTTGCCTTGCTGAATAGTCTTTTACTCTTTCACCAAATCAATTAAATGTCCATGACGATCATTTGGAGTTGTGATAAGTGCGCGAGCAAGCACTAATAAGCTATAACCTAAACTAAGATGTAATTAAAGTACTATATACCTAAAGTAAGATATTGGTACTAGATAGAAATTTCTCGAAAGACAAATATATGCGTTTAAAAGTAGTCGAGTACGGTAGATGAAAAAAGGATTATTTATGTCTGTAAAACGTGCGCGCAACCATAGTTCAATTCATATATTATTGTAAAAATAGTAAATAATAAATATAATTAAAAAATATATTAATAATTTGAATCATTGTGTACTGAATTTCAACATGTTTATATACAATAAAAAATTAATTGAATTCATCGTTATTCGTTAATCTTCCGTAAACCTTCACCCGTAATTTACGCTAAATTAAATTAAAGTTAAATTAAATCGCAAAGAATTCCGCGAATTGAAATTGAGCGTAAAGCCGCGTACGTCGAGCTCACTGTGTGCATTTGCGTCGTTGACACGTGCAGCAAGTCCGCGCGCACGCTCGCGCAGTTGTACAATAAGCGAGTTACCAAATTGATTCGATTTGACGGCAAAACCAATTTCGACGCGCGGCCGCGCGCGCGCGCGCGCAAACCTATAAAGTTTAACCTCCGTGCGGTCGGTCCAGCGCGCGCGCGAGCGAATTTTTGCCGGTTACTGCGTTTTAATAATAATCGAGCTTTTATGCTCGTATCGCTCGAGCGAGCTGCTTTTAATGTAACGTGATTTTCGTGGATAAATAATTTTGTTAAGCATGAATAATGAATGATTTTCAGTGAACGCGGATGATGTTTTATTCATTTGATCTTACAGTGTCTCTGCAAAAGATTTAATTAATAAATTTATTATTTTGTGAAATATAATTACATTGGATTAAATAGAGTTATTTGAGGAAAAGTATGAATTATAATGGAAAATTGAAAATTTTTGATTAAATGCAAAGTTGAATTATTTGCTTTGGCACGGATTCATACAGTTTTACTGTTGCTTTTGCTGTCTCGTTAATATTTTAAATTACTCTTTGCAAATTTAAATTATGGAAATATAATAAATTTTAGTTAAAAGTAACAATTATTATTGCAATAATTGTATTATCAAAAAATATTTTTCGTTAAATTATTTCATGACATAAGTAATATTTTTATATTAATACAAGATTAAAAATATGATCGTACTTATAAGTTGTATGCATGTTGTACTAACACCCTTATGTAGGGGGTTTTGGTATCTCTGATTACGAATTTGATGCCCCAATTGTCCCAATTACAACATTGAAAATGGCTACTGCAAGCTATTGATTAACCGATAGTTAAGACTCATTAGCCCAGATGCGCCACTATGGATCCACAATATTGAATTTTGAAATTTGAACAGCGGTCCAAAATTAGCGACTCAAAATACATTATTTACAAATTGTTATTGTAAATGCGTTGTGAGAATTTAACTTTTAAACGATGATCGGTGAAGTCCTCCGCTAACTCCGTCAACAACTTTACATTAAAGCAATCTAAACGCCAAGCAACGTTAAAAAATACATAAAAAACACATAGTTTCCTCAGGTTTAATTAGTTTAATTAATCGTTAAAATAAGCAGCTCAATGTTCTAGTAAATTAAACTGCTTTCAGGCTTAAACGTTACTCCAATTTAAAACCCAGTTAATCTGTAATATGCAAGCTCAATTTCTTTGCGACACAATATCAATTTATAAACGGGAAAAGGTTTAGGTTAGGTTTAACACTCGCGCGGCAGCGTCACCATGATTCGGCCGCACTGCCGTGAACAAGGAGCGCACCCGATTTGGCGAACCGTTGCTCAAGAGCCGCGGGAAAGTTGTCGTGTTTCGTTGTTTAGAAAAGCTAAGTATTCGCTCAAATAAGGTGCGTCGTCGCACTGTGTTATGGTGGAGCTGGTGCTCTTGCTTTTAGCGTAACAGGAGTATCAGCTGTATCAGTAGTGTGTGTATTCTTTTAAAGAAGCTTCTCTTCTTCAAAATATTAGGTTGATTACTTTAGTTTCACCCTTGGTATCATTCCAAATCGAAACTCGATAATTATAACAAAATGATTTTCATCTCAAGGTGCAATTTCATACAGCGAATAAATTGCCGCAATTGAGGTCACGTGACCATTCGCTGCTCGCTAGCGAGTAATCGCTAATCGCTGAAACTTTCCAGCTTTTAACGAATGTTCGTGACAATCAACGGATGCTTCAAAACAATAAATACCATAACCTATTGTGGCAGTAATAACGTAAAATTATTACGTTATTACTATAACAATGTATGTAAAATTAGAAATGCAATTAAAGAACGAATATATTGGTGCTAGTCAATGTTATTTTTCAGAATATACTTTCTCTTCTTTGGATGTAAAATTATACAGCAATAGAGGTACATCAGCTTTTTCTGTTCAGATATTTTCATACTAGTTCACTTGTAAACAATTAAATAAATTTATTAGCCGCTGATTCGGTTGATTAAATCAAGTAAATAGTAATAATGTTTTTTCACATATTTCAAATAACTTATTTAATATGCTAACCCAAACTAACAACATTGAAATAATGATTTAAATAACTATTGCTAAAATATAAGTAATGTAGCTTTTCAGAAGCTTTTCAACATGAGTATGTATAACCTGAATTTATTTTCTACTTGCGCAAGATAGAATGTTTACATTAAACAAGTCGCAATGAATTATTTACTATTTCGCAGCGAATCATTCGCTACTCGCTAAAGATCATTCGTTGCGTGAAAAGTCCACCTTCAAGACCAATAGCTGTAAAAACTCAAATGTTTACTGAACGTAACTTATATTGCCACTAATTATAGAAATAATGTTTTTGTAAATAATAATATAACAAGGATAGGTAATTCAAACAAACATGTTCGAGATCATTAATTATTTGCATCTGTTTCACGTAAATGTTCACTGAAGTAATTAGGTATAGGTATAGTTTATATTATAAAGAAATAAATATATTTGTAATTAGATTTATGTTATAACATTTAAAAAACAATTGAATCAAATCGGTTCAGCCGTTATCTTTAGATTTGTTGATTACACATAGCGTAACGAAAAGTGGTAACCGTTGCTATGGAAAGTCATACATTTTGATGCATTTCATATGACTAAAGTTGACACATTTGAGATCGCAGCTTATACACATCCACACACAAGCGCGCGTGCGTACGCATACATCCTCACACACACATACACCTAAACGTACACCTTACACGTACAAGTACATATACATATATATGGGTGGTTCCATGTCAAGTGAGCATGTCGAAAAATAAAAATGTCTGAAACTTTACAAAAATGTTTGTATGTGTACCCAAAGTATGTCAAAAAATTTCAGACCCTAAGATGTTATATGTCAAGAACAATTAGACGTTGAAAAATGGATTTTTCTCTATCCCTCGGGCGAAAGTACGCGTTTTCGCCGTTTGCTTACACTAGAAGAAGAAGCACTTTTACCCACTGTCTGCGTCACTTGTTTCACGCGCGACCGAAAGCTCTGTCAACAATGTTTTGAATAGCCTAACCCCATATACGACACAGCGGATTGTGACTTTGAAAAAGCTCGTTACACGATCAATATGCGTGATCAATCTGCAATTTCTGACGATGACTATTCTACAGATGAAGAAGAAGTGATAAGAGATTTTGACAAAGAAGCTAAATAGGAATCGCAAGAACTTCAAGCAGTATTTGTTACAGTTAAAAATAATCCCATACAACATTGTGAAAATCAATTTGTAACAATTGAGCCACAGTCAAGTTCTAAAGCTTCTCGGAATTTTTCTTTGAAACAGCCTATTAAAGTTTCCTTCAACGACAATTCTGCTTAACCACCCGTGAAAAAAGTGACACTAAATTCCCCCAAATCTATAAATACTAATAACCGTAGGCAAGAACTTGTTATTGAAAATGAAGAAATTAATACGAATACAGTAGACTGGCTAAAAAATTCATGTATTAAATATGAAAACTGTACTCGTAATGGCCATATTGTCAACAATTTTTATTCTTGTGAACATTGTAAAAAATAGTTGTAAGAAAGTTAATATACTATTTCTGTTTTAAAAAAATATTCAATTACTTTTTTTACTAAAATAACGTTTATTCCATAATTTAAAAATATTATGCGTAATCTGCTTGTTCATGTATTTTCGATGTAGACTCGCTACGCTCGTGCTGCAAATGTTGGGTGGGCATCGACAACACCTAAACGCGCGCATCGAGAAAAACCAATTGCGACAGGTAAAATAACATTGAAAAATATAACCTGCAAACTATAAGCACGACGTGAAGTGACCGCGAGGGCGCTAACGCTATCAAAACATAGAGCGAAAGTAAAAACATGGCTGCGCAGAGTTGATGTCACAAGGAAAGATGATGATTTTCGACTTTTATCAACTGATTAATTAACGTACTTTCGCCCAGGGATAGAGAAAAATACTACTTCTTACACGGGGGTAAAATGGAACTCCTGCATGTATGTGATATGACGTCACATCACGTGTCTGCGAAAGTTCCATTTTCCTCCCTTGTAACATTTTAGTAGAGTTTCAGACACTTTTATTTTTCGAAATGCTCACTTGACATGGAACAACCCATATATATTGTCTGGAACTAAGAAATTTGTTTGTTGTTTCCTAGAGCCTTCAAACATGTATCTACGACACTTTTAGTAATACCTTCTTGTCACCGTCGCAAGGTCCCCTCCATGAGGTATAAGCAATGCCTATTACAAAAACCCACCAATCATTCTAAATTCAATCTCAATTTTTTCTCAAAAAAAAACCATGTACCTCTTTTTCTCGATATAAACACAGAACCTCTCAAACACCTCTCCTTCCAAAAACCCATCAATAAAATCCAGCATCCCCACCCCAATCCGTCGCTATCAACCATCCATTAATATCGACGCCCATACATACAACACACTCTTGCATCCGCGACCCATCCTCCTCCCCCGCCTCTTTCAAATTATTCATCGCGCCCGGCACTCTAAACGCAGCCCTGCCCTCCTCCCACGGCCGGTCGCCCATGCACACAACGAAATTCCGCTAATTTCATCCAATCTGTCGCTACACGCGTAGCCACCGCGGCCCCGCGATCAAAGCCACTGCCATTTGAAATTCATCCTCTGCGCGCGGCTTCTGCCTCGGGATTAACGGGTAATTATCCCGCGCAGCCGCCTCTCCGCACTCTACACACTCACCCGCCCCCCTCTCGTAGAAAAAAAAAACCAGAGCTTGCTCAGCAGCGTCAGCTGAACAACAACAACAACCACGGCTCCGCAGAACAAAAGGTAGGTGGTGTATATACACACAGGGCATATAGTGTCCAGGTGCCAGTAGCAGAGGGGCACATAACGCGCTTTATGCCTCCGGCGCCGCGTATAATTAAGTATACGGCGGGCTTTAATTCATCCTCCTCCTTTTTGCCCTCGTCGAGCTTTTCATTAAGCGCTCAAGAGCGCGGCCGAAGCTGTATACGCCAGGTTCTTAAGCGGTTCGCTCGCTCGCTTTGACCTTTGACCTTTGTTGCGTAGGTGTGCGAAGGGGGGGGGTCTTTGCGACGCGAGCGTCGCTGGCTCTCAAAGTCCCTTCTCGATGTACTTGCGCGCCGCCCCTTGTGCGCGCGAGAGTTCCTCCTTCTTTTCCGGCTGCGCGTGCCTGCAGTTTCTCGTCGCTCTTGCGGACGACGTCGCGGCGGCGCTGCCGGGACTTTTATATCGCACGCTGTAGCGGGCGCATTTTTGCATGCTCTTTGGCTTTGTTCGTTGCGGCGGTAAGCGCTTTGCGACGGTGGCAGCCTCGTAATTACTCTCGTCGGTGGCTTTTTCCTTTGGGGACATCGCTTAATTTTTCGGGCTTTTTGCTCGCCGCAGCTCCGGCTTCTTGGAGTGTTTTCTTAACCGCCGCGCCGTGAATTGTTTATGTACTCGGGAGTGCATGGATATAAGAGGAGTATTTGAATGGAATTGTTAAATGTGTGTTAGAATATGCATGGATTATTGTCGTAGATTTAATAAATGTACCTGTGGGGAAGAAGAGGAGAAGAGGGCTTGAGCTCAAATGCTTATTTAAATGTATAGGTACCTATTCATCAGGCATGTTGAAGAAACTCTTTATTAGAGATTTTGGCACTCATTATTATATTATATTGCATGCATTTTTATGACTATTTTTGTTGTTAGGTAGTTTAAAGTCGTATAAAATATTTAATAGAACGACAAAAAACAAAAACACGACTGCAGTTTTTCATATAAAATACGTGCGATGTACACTCAATGTAAATTAATTCATATCAAACCTTTTCTAATATAATATTTCATTGAATTAAGTCAATCTTAGAGGTTTACAAAAATGTATAATATGAAATAATTTTTTCCAGGCTGAATTAGGCAGAAAATGTTAGTATCTATTTATTGCTAATAGTTTAATCACTAATATCGACTAAAAAATAAACTTGATAATTATGCGTGAAAAAATAATTAAAAAAAATTATAAACTACGAAAATCATTAAACACGAGATGAGTTATAGCTTATAGCCTTATTCTCCTTAATAATCACAGAAACAACGTTTGATTATCATTATTTAGAATAATAAAACTGGGTAAATAACTTTCTACTGGAGCAATTCCTGATTCCACTTATTACAAAAGAAAGCAAAAATTCGCTAAGTCCGGAACATAAGTACGGTATTATCGACATTAAAAATGAGCTATTAAAAGCTAGATAAGCCGCGCGCGCTCGCGCGTCCGGCAAGACAACAAATATTTAAGAGCCATAAAACTTGCAGGTTTCGCTTTTTTGATGGTACGCGCGCGCGCGCGAGTCTGTGGAAATTGGGTCAGCGAGCGAAGTTCTTTGCGCGCGCGCGCGAGCTCCATAAGATTATGCCGTAAAGTTTTCCCTCATCCTCCCCTATTGCGAACCCTAAATCTTTAACAGGCCATGCTCTTAACTTTTGTCCCGACTTACGGGCGGTTAATTTATTTAGGTTCGTGCGCTCGCGCAAAATAATCGCTAAAGCACGGTAGCTGGAGTTCGCGCACTTCCATGATCTCGGGGAGTATATTTCCTGGAAAGTTTGATTATTAAATCGAGTTCTATTAGTTCGCAGAATACTTGCTTGTATAGTTATTGCGGTAAAGAGAAAGACCTTGAAAGAAAAATTGGGTTAAATGTATAGTAATACAGTAGAAATGTCTTTGAGTAGTCATTATTAAATTAGTAGTATCCGCTGTATATATTCAGACTAATAAATTTCTTAGCAATATCTTTTAAAGTATTTGAAGCATGTATATGGGTGGTTCCATGTCAAGTGAGCATGTCGAAAAATAAAAATGTCTGAAACTCTACAAAAATGTTGGTATGTGTATCCGGAGTACGTAAAAGAAATTTCAGACCTTAAGGTGTTATATGTCAAGGGCAATTATAGGTTGAAAAATGCGTTATTTTTTAATATTTTGAGATTTTGCCAACACTGCTTTATTTTTAACTCAAAAACTAGGGACTTTTCAGAAAAAAGTGTAACATGTTTTGTTCAAAACAAGGTAAGAAATCTAAAAAAAAATTTATTAGACCCTATTGTGGTAGTTTGTGATCTCATGCATTGTAATATATTGTGATATTAAGATTCTAAAAAATCGCCACAATTTTTTTCAAAATAAAAAACTTAAAATTTAGTTTTTCATATTTCCTGTAATTTTAGACTAGTTAGAATATATAGTCTCAAACTTATATAATTTTTGCAGAATTTTTAATTAGCGCAATTTGTTTCGGTATTTTTTCTTTATAAACCCATGTATTGTGATATATTGTAATATTCAAATTCTAGCTGGTCGTCATCGCCTTTCTCAAATCAAAAAATCTTAAAATTTAGTATTTCATGTCAGCTTTCATTCTAGACCTTGTGCAAAATGATCTCAAGCTAAATATAATTTCTGCAGAACTATTAAATGGAGACTTTTTAAAAATTATATTCAGCTTGAGGCCATATTCTAATTAGTCTTCAATTAATGGAAATATGTACATTTACAAACACACCGCAGACCCCCGTCGTCGATTAGCACCACATGGAAGCACAAACATGGCGACGTTAAATAATAATAAAAAAAAAATTTTAAGATTTTTTATTTTGAAAAAAATGACCAATCTGATTGTTCACACGGTCATAACTCGATGGAGAGACGCGCGTCGCGTGATTGTGTGCACCCTTAATGAAATACATAACCTTAAATGTATGTATTTTAATCATCGTGACGTCGTACCTATTGGAAATACTAATACGCTATTTAGTGCGACTAAAACCAAGCTGTTGCGTAATAGGAGAATCGTGTTCTTGAGATACACGGTATATTTCCGTACAACGTTTGCATCTATAAAGTCAAAGGTATATATACTTTGTCGTACATATAATATCAATGAACAGTGTTTATTTTAGGTAAAACCGAGTACCCATGTCTGCAAATAAAAATGCATGAATTTATAAAAGCTGGTTATCTGTTGCAGACCAGTGTCGCATTCTGCAAGATATACAATACATTATTATAAAATTGAAAATGTTCTATTATATGTCACCTAGAAACTGATTTTCGACATGTTAACAGCTTTTTTAAACTAAAAAGACTTTTGTTTTCATTCACATACAGACATTCATACAATATTAGTTGTTTTTTATCACAGCATCAGTAAAAAAGTTGAGTATGTATATCAAATTCAATTAATCACTTTTTGTTTCGTTTTAAGAAAAAATAAGTAGGAGATCCTGTAGCGTCAACTGCAGGATATGTACCAACCACACACAACTACTGTTTGTAAGTACACTTTATTAAATATAATAAAGTCTTTCGTTGGAGATGGAGTAAAAATAAAATGCGTACATTGCATTACATATATAAGGAGTAGAGTTATGCTGATATGATAAATGTGTACTATTTATAGATCAATGTGATAGTTTACCGATTTACAGCAACATGTAACCTGCTATTATAAAGTTATGCCGTTTTCTTTGTAGATATAGGTACTCGGGTTTGCATAAATAAACCCTTTTCAGTTATTATGGCAGGCTTTTAACGTACTTTACTCATGGGATGCGAGCAACCATTCATAAATGTGATATTAAAATTAATAAATAACTGATAAGAGCAAGTCACATTCTCGACATCTACTCTATCTTCTTTGCTTCTTGCTAAAAGGTAATTTGTTTTTGTGACTCTTTTATTTATTTCATTATCATATTGAATGGTTGCGCGCATGGCATGAGTAAAATACGTTCAAAGCTTGTCATAATAAGTGAAAAGTGTTTATTTACGTAAAATTGAGTACCCAGTCTTCAAAGACAAAGGTATACATTAATAAAAGATGGTTATATGTTTCAGATGAGTGTCACACTCTGCAAAATATACAGTACATATTATAATTGAAACTGTTCTATTATGCATGACCTAGACACTGATTTTTGACATGTTAACGGCTTTTTTAAACTTTGGAGGATTCTTTATTATTTATCTAAAGTAATTAAATTACAAAAATAACGTGAATATTAGTCGTTCTCTTTATAACACTATCAGTACATAAGTTGAGTATATATATATATATATATATATATATATATATATATATATATATATATATATATATATATATATATATATATATATATATCCAATCCAATTAATCACTTTTTGTTTCATTTTCAGAAAAAATAAGTAGGAGATGCTGCAGCGTCAACTGCAGGATATGTACTAACAACGCTAACAAAGAAACTGGATATTAAATTATCACTGTTTTTGTCTTGGCTCCTTAAAAAACTCATTCCTACTATTTGTAAGTAGACTTTATTAAATATATGAAAGTAGTTATAAAATTTTCGGCACCCTGGTAGAAATCTAAGCTGGTTTCTAGCCAGATATTAGCTAGATTTTCTAAATCTGCTTTAATTCCGGTTAAGAAATTAGCTAGAAATCAGTTAAAAACGACATGCTTTTTAGCTAATTTCTAGCTAGTATCTGCTTAATATTCTAGTTAATATAAAATTGATAAACTAAGTAATTTATGTATTAATTAATAATGGAAATAATAACAGTTTTATAATAATCAAAGTAATACGCAATTCTAATCATACTGCATTAAGTATTTTACTAAATTAAAGTTAAAAATGTACCTTAAATGTCTAGTAGTAATGGAGGTTAGGTTATTTGTTTACATAACGACGCGTGCATTTAAAATTGTATTATTTACACTAAAAGTACTAAAGCCTCGAGTAAAATTTAAGTGTCTTTATTAAAGAAATTTATGTTATAAATAATACAATACATGTAGTCATATAATTTTTGTGATTTTAAAAATAACAATAAAAACAGAATAATGTAAGTTATGACGAAATTTGGAGAATTGGTAAACAAATATATGTAGTTTTACAATGAAGTTTTATTACAAAATTTTATTTTCGACATCAATCACAAAATTTTTGTTGATTAAGTTATGATTGACTAATTTTCGGAAAGGAAATTATTAGTTATCAAATACTTTTAGTATTGCATATACATACTTCTATAATCTCGTAAGTTGTTATTTGTTGATAAAAATATTTATTTTATCGGCATACTATATTGAACATTCAATAATGTATATTTTTAAAAACTAATAACTTTTCAAAACAAAATATAAATAGGTTAGATTTGCAAACAAAATACGTTCTTACTTAAAGCAGATTCTAGCCAGATATTAGCTGTAATTTGACTTATTAATAGCTTATTAATGTGGCTAATAATTAATAAGCTAACCAGCCATTCTAGCCAACTTTGTACCAGGGTAATTATTGAAGTATATATGTGTGACTAAATTCATTCGATTGATAAAGGTTTTACTGTCTTTCGCAGCAGTAAAATTTCCGAAAAAATCATACTACAGCTGGTCTGTTCCTAATTTATCTTCAAATTGTAAACTCCATGGCTCTATTTTTCTATTAGAGATGTATTTTAAAAGTTTTAATAAGCTAATTTAAAAGTATAGTGCCTTCTGGAACCTTCTTGAATAATTGACATTGTTATCAAGTCAATAAAAAAATATCCTATAAGAAGAATTAGACATAGAAAAATTAAAAATTGCCATGGAGATTACATAAAATTTACACTTTTGCTGATAATCACCCATATACACTGTACACAGTGCGTTTGATTATAAATTATAATGTGCAGTGTGGTTTTTGTATTTAGAAATGTATGTATGACCATAATAGCCTTTGTAATTTATAATTTCTCTTAAGCTCTTACATTTACATCATTTTCTTTAAGATATAAAGTTTTATTATTTTATATTTAATAAAATTTTTCAGGAAATTTATTTTAGAAACTATGCTCATTGTAGTTGATAGTCGTTGATCAAAATTGAAAAAAATTCAAATATTGATTATAACAATTATCATTATAAAATCAATTATAATAATCCTTTTATATTTAATTTAAAAAATTATCAATAATATATTACTCATACTAATTATTCAGGATTTCTTTTTTTGTTTCAGGTTTCAGTGACGAATTTGCTTAGATTACAAATAACTAATAGGATCAATCAAGCTATAATTTACCAAAGCTTAAAACGATAAACCTAACCAAAAACTTAAACCAAAAACTAAAATTGAACCTAACCTTAACCTTATTTTATAGTTAAAAAATAATTGTAAATAAACTAATGTAATACTGATTTACTACAGTTATATAATAAATATTTTTTGATATTATAGTTAAACTTTGTATATTTATTTACCTCAACCTCATTTCTTATACTTTCATATAGCTATTTGTTTTTATTATATAAATTGAAACACTTTTATTGTATTTTTATTGAATATATTATTATGTTATATTAATGTTTGTTATTGAATTTACTTGCATAAACGTAGACAAAAAACGCACATAGCACCATCTCACAGCACCATTAATTTTGCCTCGTAAATGGGCAATGTAAGTCTTATTATTTATAATACATTCTGAAAAATGTTGTTCATAAAATCGGAGTTAAATACATTTGAAAATTGTCGTAGGTTTTTGGTGTCGCATCCAGAACACGAAGAATAACTCAATAAATAGTAATTGAATTACCTTAAAAAGTATTTAATATAGGTATTATATTGTATTATAATCCCTTTTTGTTATTTTAGTAAATATAATGCCCAAAATTTAAATAACACCTAAGTGAGCCGATTAAAAAAGGAACAGAAAAAATATTAATTATAAATATTATTTAAAAACGATGAAATAAATGACCAAAATATAGTATTCGATAAACTTTTGAGAAATAGCTTTGCATTATACCTAAAAATCTAATATGTATTAATAAAATAGCAAATGTACATCGATTTGTCTCATCCACAGCGCGCCGTCCGCAACGCGCGTTTGTTTAAACATCATAACCTCTTATTGCAACTAGCAAAACTGAATAATATAAATAAGTGAAGAAGTTTCTTTGCATTTTACAATCATGAGACCTGTTTTGAGTGAAGTAAAAGTCTGAAAACGAACAGAGAAATAAATATAATGAAACAAAAGTGTTTTCGTCGACTAAGAGGTAAAATTAATCAATTTAAACGTTTAAATTGTTAATTTCAATAAGCCAAATTTATAATTTAAATTTAATTAATGCATAAAAAGTTGAATTTGTATTAAAATAATATTACACTTCCGGTTGTTTTATTCTATAAACGAACTGTAATAAAATCCTTCAATTAAAGCATACAATTTTTGTTGTCCTTTAGGGAATGTAATTCTTTGACCTCATTTGAATCCTTCTCCCCCTCAAAGGATCTCTTAGAATCAGAAGTGAGTAGTCACGCATCCTTGGCTTTCGTTATACCTTCTACTGATCCATTACCAATCACTTTAAGTGAATCATTCAGATCAACGTAATTTGTAAAATATCATTAATGCAATACAAATGTTTGAATTAAGTATCAAAAATAAAAATAAAAATAGCTGCACAAATATTTTAGAACTGTTTTCAAGAAAAAATATATACATGGAAATTCTAACCTGTCTTATTTGATAAATCATTTTAGATTCGGTAGGCACTTATTTCGGGCTTGTTCATGGGCAAATATTAATTGTTTATAGTCTCGAGAAGTTGTGTTGTGTGAAAGAAACTAGAGCGGTGCTCTTAAGTTAAGTTGACCTTATTTTCAACATTTGAAAATTAAAAGTTCTGGAGATTTTCCCATATGTGCGGGTATGTATGCGTGTGTGTATACGTGTGTGTCTGCGCGCGCATGTGTATACACATGCGTGTACGGTCAGTTCTTAGGAACTGCTAAAGAACAATTTTTTATTTAATAATTCTTTTTTTCTGTAAAACTTGGAAACGGTAAGTTATCTTATTGGTGGAGTTTTTTTTTATATATAAAGCGATTGTTCAGTTGTTAAAAACTAAATTTTTGTGCTTTCCTTTTTTGCAGAAGAATGAATGCAGAGAAAAATACTATTCTAAATATGTAGAACACTCGGTAAAAAATTATATCCTGACTAAGTAATTAATAACTTGTGTAATCCAAGCGTACTCAGCGTATTTGAATAAACGAAATTTCAATGAATTAAAGCACCGAGCTCAGCTACGTGCAAGGAAATCAACGCTTAATCAGTTCTTATAAAGTCGTACAACAAGACGCTACTTGCTTTTCAATTAGTGACTCCCGTTATTAATTGTTCTGCGCCTCCCAGGTATTCATTAGCAACCTATCACAAAATAGGTAAGTAAATATGTAAATGATATATATATATATATATATATCGTTGTATATCAAGTTCTATTGATATTTACTTTGATATCATAATACACATATTATGTGTGTATATATATTTTCACGTTAAAATGGTAAATTGCCGAAGCATAGCTATCATAGCCGAAAATAGCACATTACATAACGACTCAAGTCCATTCAATACAATTTTTGACCGTTATACAACTTAAGTCCATCTGTATGTTAATCGATCAGAGCGTGTATCAGTGATTTTATTTAATTTTAGTACGTAAATAAATTGAATTATATAAACTATAACGTATACACATAAAACCATATATGGTTTTCAAAAAATAATTTAGATGATTCCTGAATGAATGACTTAAGTTCACTTTTTTAATATTGGGTTAATTTACGCTAGATTTCATCATTATAAATACTTTCTCTCGTATAAATAACAAAGTCGAGGACGGAGCTGACCTTCGCAAGGTCAGGGAAATTACACGACCGATGATCCGACGAGGTGAAGCGCGCGCGGCTGCCCACAGTGGAATGAGAGCGGGACTAGTGAGGCCGGCGTATTTACGCGCCTATTTTCACGGCCCCATCTCTCCTTGTTTCTTGGAATTAGGTTGATAAATCGTGTCAGCGGTCGATGACATGATGATTTACATCGTTTGATTTATCGACCTTCACAATATGTAGCCCAAAACTGCACAATGCATAATGATTTAAGTCGATTTAATAAAATCATTACTTAAAATATGACTTAAATTCATCTTTACAGGGATCAGAGCGCTTATAGTTGGTTTTATTTTATTTATGTTCATCCATTTTACTATTCGGTACATACTTACATAGCATTTGCTTTTCATAATGTTTGAATTGTTTGTATTAATTACTGATATATCGCAATCGTCGGTCAGCTACTTTTATTTTGCATTAGTTTTTACTGATTGTTTTTACACAAAAATGGTATAAGAGAATGTATGAGTACGGCTGAAATTAAAAAAACAACAAAGTGTCTAATTATCTTTACTAATTAAATTTTACCTCGTCATGATTTATAAAATCTTACGTAGAGAGGTGGGAAGGGGTCATGATAATCTTAGGAATTCTTACATAGGGATGGGAGAGGGTCAAAAAAGGCGGAGATATCTAATAATCTAACGCCACTTATACGCCATCCATCACAAGGTATTGAAATGATGCTTATTGCAACGCGCTACGACAGTCGTCCGCGTATGTTCTAATGGTAAGAGAAGAGGAAGAGAGAGAGAGAGAGAGAGAGAGAGAGTTAGAAATTGTTATTATACTGTTACTAATAGATATAATGTTGCAGTATATTTCTAATCGTATATAAAAAATAAAATTTTAAAAATCCCATACCGACTTAAATCCACATTTCCCGGAAAGACGACGTAACTCGACTCTTATGTAAAGTTACTCGACAAAAAAAAGTATTTCTTATGTGTAATTACGATGATTAGAGTCATGTTTGACACTTTATTTAACAAATATAATTTGGCTGAATATCTCTTATGTTTCGATCTGGCATATCAGTGCAAACATTAGAACGTTAATATCTCAAAAACGCGAACATATATTTACATTTTTAAATCAAACATCAAAGTGTCTATTGCTTACAACATTTCGTACTAGTGTATCACCAATGATATATTTTATTTTAAATTTTGTACATCTTTGATCAGATGCAAATAATCTACAATAAAACTACATATCATACGAGCTGTAATTTAAAACTCGAGACTAATTTAAAACTATATTACGGACCCGAAGTTGTAAATATACGTACAAGAAACTTCATCACATATTACCGCTTAGCAACTGTCTACTCACATTTTGTCCTAAAAAAACTTTGATACCATAATCGCAATATCGTCTCTCTGCCTCAGCGCGAAAAATTTTGCAAACACACAAAACAAAGAAAAACTCGTAACGCCGCAGCAGCGATTCGTTTAATTATACGCACTCTCGCGTATTGTACACTTCCTCTTCTGTTTATATGCTTCCTACACTTCGCACCAGCTTTCGAGCATATAATTCGCGATTCTCGCAGTCTATTTTCATTTTTCGTCATCTCGTCCTTCTCTCTGGCCCCACTTAGGTTGTCGCTCTCTACTGTCTATACTTTCTCTATACTTTCTCTATAGGAAAGACTCTAACAAGTAGTGTTTTCTACACTGAGAAAAAAATATGATTCTACAAACCTCGGATTTTTGAATAGGTGCAATAGAATATTCTGTTGATTCAACGAAACTTAGGGAATTAATACGAACAAATACGTGCTGCCATAAATAACATTTCTTTCACGTTTTTATTAATTTTAATATTTATGCTAGTTTTTACATCTTCAATCTAATACTATAACTATACTATTTTTCGAAGATATTTGTATCGAATGTGATACTACACAAATACATCCCACTAACCTTAACATAAATAAACATTTCGACACACAACATAAAAGCAAACCCCGAGCACCCCCTGCATCTCGACATCCTCCTCATACTTTTCGCTCTCGCATCCCCCTCTCGCACTCCTCGCGCGAACCTCGTTACCGGCGTTTTTCTCCTCCTCCTCCTCCTCCTCGGCATCGAGCGCGCCCGTTATACTCGTTCATTTTCAGCCCTTTCTTTCTCGGCCCTTTTGTGTTACATAGAACACCGGCCGTGCTCACCCTCTGTCGCGCTCTCGCTCTCCTCTTCTCTTCTCGCTCGCCCTCTAATACGGCAGCGCCACACGACCACCCCGCGGCAGGGGCTGCTCGTCGCTCCTCGCTTCGGCGTAACTTTCGGCTGGGCTCTCGAGAGAATTGGCTTCTTCCCTCTTTTTTTTCTCACGGACTGTTTTTACTAACTTGTAGTTTTTTTGCGGGTGCGGGTGTCTTTGGGTGTAGCGATTTTCGAGATGGCTGTGAATATTTCGGGAATATTTTTTCTTAAACGGTGCGAGGTGAAGAGGGGTATACTGATTGCTATTTATGAATCTATATGTGAAGGAATTAATTGCTGGATTATTTAACAAACTTTTTATTATAATTATGCGGAGTGATTGCGCGCTTTTCACGGAAAAGCGCATTACAATATTAAACTTACATATTATTCGCAGAGAATTTACGTAGCCAGAGTACCAACTAAAGTCGGTTTAATTTAATCGCTAATAAAATTGTAATTAAAAAAAAATTAAACTCCATAAGAATTTAAATGTACTGCAATGTGCTTAGGAATATCACGCTCAAGTTTTTTTGCTAGAGAAATAGGGCAATAAGATAAAAAAGACTACAAGAGCTTTATTTAAAGCTTTATTTCATATAAAAATATTATTCTGTTGCAAAGTTATGAACAATTAAAAATGATGACGAGAAATACTTGAAAATTTGAGGATTTTCAGCTATTTAAATTGAGTATTTTCTATGCACTTTTCGTCATCTTTTTCAATTGTTCATAACTTTGCAACAAAGTAATGTTTTTTATATGAAACAAAGCTTAAAATAAAGCTCTTGTAATCAAGTTTTTTTTATCTTATTACATAATTTCTCTAGCAAAAGAACTTACAGAGTTATGATTCGAAGTATAAGTACCATTTTTTACTGAAATATCGCGTATTTTGAATACAAAAAGTCATATCTTGACCCTGAGGGCTTATGAAATGAAACTACGTGTGCTAGGCATCATTTTTAGG
Source organism: Gastracanthus pulcherrimus (assembly GCA_949152435.1). Taxonomy (NCBI): domain Eukaryota; kingdom Metazoa; phylum Arthropoda; class Insecta; order Hymenoptera; family Pteromalidae; genus Gastracanthus; species Gastracanthus pulcherrimus. Next base: position 25,224,149 of record OX424574.1, on the reverse strand, counting down.
TATCAGAAACCATTTCTCAAAGGCTCATCGAAAACCATTTCCCGCAGGTCGTGGGCTCTCCTTGTAAATAATTAAAAAAACAACATATAATGTATTCCTAAGCTATTTTCTATTGTAAACAATTAAAATTAACCCTCATTTTAATATTATATCAGTTCCCTATTAACAAGACACTATCATATCATTGACATATAGGACAAAATTTTTCTTTTCCATGCTTAAAAAACTTGTTCATACAATACTCATTATAATCAAGTGCATTACTCATTGCTATACCGATTTTATCGTAACGATAATATTTTATGTACGACAAATATTGATAACATATATACGATATAGTGTATTATTATTATTATTATTATTATTATTATTATTATTATTATTCTATTGGGTGTATAAAATTTTATATAAATAACATTACTGGAGCTGATTCATTGTATGCGAACCGTATGACTCGACTTTGTAGCGTTTTATCGCATAGTCCCTTAGTTTGATCATAAGATTTAAATATAATTTTAAAATATAATAAACATTACTGTAATATTTCTTACAAATTACGTTGTTTGCATGAGTAAGTTGCAAAAGTTTCTCTAATTTAGTATGTATTTAACATTAGCGAATTCTATAAAAGAATAAAAATCACCAGAGTCCGTATATCTATTTCGTTACTACGAAGAATAATAAGTTTTTCGTTATCGAGTTGTATATGTGTAGGTATACAGTTACTCATATGGTACAGTGCTGATGGTTGAAACAAAGTTTTACAGAATAAAAAATTTTCCGGATTTGGATTCCGATATTCTTGTTCTAAGACCGTGTTCTATTAAAAATTTCAAATGAATTAGAGAACGTTGGTTTGCGAACATTTAAACAAAATCTTTCCATCAAGTCTGTTTTCCAACGTAAGACCAGAAAATTATTTTTCATTTTATATGTCTCCAAATTTTCAGAAGAAAATTGTTTTTTCTGGACAGACCTTTTATATAAAAGAAGAGTTACAAACTTATTTTGCTAATCCGCTTTCGCGATAATGGTTTTTTTATGAGCTTACGCAATTCTTTTTTTGGTGTAACCCTGCTGTAACAGAGAAATCCTTGCATACAGATTCAAAGTAAAAAGTCAAACTTCCGTAATTCGGAATACTCATTTTCTTTCCTGAACAAAAAAATATTTTTAGCAAAATTAAAATTACATTTTTAAAAAGGTAAAATGCCAAAGGTTGAACTTTATTGCAATCATTTCAAATTATTAAATTTTGACTTCGATATTGAGATATACTACATATGAATTTGTTTCGAATTTTTACTATCAAACTCACAGTTGATGTAATGTAATTCCAACTCTATTGTATCAAATATCAATTGTCCCAAACTTTATTAAAAGAAAGTTTATTATATATACAACGCACTTTAATTTTCTTTTCGTTTTTTTTATTAGGTTAATAGTCAAATAATATTTTGAAGATGGTTATCAAAATTGTGTTTGAAATACTTAAGTAAATTTTACTATGACATTGAATTTATATTAAAAGTCAGTAAAGACTGATAAACACCAAAGTTAAAACTGCTAAGAAATCCCATTTCTTTTTCTTCCATGCTGGAGTTTCTTTTTATTATTTATTCCTTACATTTTTTCATCCAACAAGATGTACTTTTCTCTGTTACCTGCAATACCTATTCTATTATAAAAAAGTATGTAGCAAGTGTCTTAAAAAGTACGACAGAATTGTAGGAAGACGATTTGCTCCAGACTTCATTAACCAGCGTAAAAATGAAAGTTTTCCTGTACCTTCTTCATCTCTTTTATAATATCCCGCCCTCACGCATACGCACCCTTTATTCCTTAGTATCATCATATATTACACCAACTTTCTTACAAGTTATACATTACTGTACAACGACCTGCGACACGTTCTTTCTTTCCAGAAATTGGTAAAATTTATCTTTTTTTACAAATAATACAGATATAAGATACTGAAGCATATACACTCTACATACAAGAATTATTTGAAATAAATGTATAAATCAATGAATACTTTTTAGACAAAAGTTATTGGCTATAAATGTTATCAAATGCACAGGTTTTCAAAAAAGACAATAGTTACAGTATCTTGATAATTGAAAGCATAAGAATAAGAGAACAAAAGTATGTAAATAAAAAAGTATCCGAGTATTGCATTTAAAAAGTTAAAATAAATATCTATTAAGAGTACAGTGGTCTCGCGTTATAATGCCGGCATTATAACAAGAGGCAACTGTAATTTTTAATGAAAAGTATTTGTTTCCAAGTAAATTTCAATCGAATTATAATGTCCTATCTCTAAAATATACATCTCAACCGAAAATCGATTTTTTACTCTTTATTTATACTAAATATTACAAGTGCCTTTTTTTATAATGTCGGCATTATAACGCGAGACCACTGTATCTAGATACTTTTGGCAATATATACTAGATGAGTCTTGTATCTTTTTGTATCTTCATGACGTATTTACTGACGTATTAGCTATTTAGCATTGAAAGTATTCTTCTACAAGCTTGAGTTTTTGTTTACGTTTCCGTGAATTATCCTCAGAATTCGATCCGTAATACTGGTGAAAATTTTGCATGCAGTTTTATAAATATTCACCCAATATATGTGTAGCTTTTCATTATTGTCCGCGAATTTTTCTTAAATTCATTACATTCTCTGCATTTTTTGAAATTCGTGTACCTCTTAAAATAAATAAAAGCATCTTTGTCAGGTGTTCTTAACACAATAATAAATCCTTATCTATGTAGATATACCTCGATTTTGATATTACTATCGAAATTTCGAACATAAAATGGAAAATACAACTTAAGGTAGGTTCACAGTGGTAAAGTCCCCTTCCAAAACCCCTTATAAGATTATATTAGTCATTTTCCTTAAAGATACTTCTGATACACCTATTCACCTATCTAAATATACGTACGTATCTTGGACATTATCCTTGTCTGCTTCCTTCCTCTCGTGCGATGGACAAACGAGACACTCACCCCTCTTGAACCATCGTCTCCCTCATCCCCCACCGGGACCATCCATGTACACCCCATAGTTTCACGGCCAAACTTCTTCAGTTCCCGAACACTCCTCTCTGGCGGCGAATTTCTCTTCCGCGGCGCGGCGGCATCTGGAGCAGCAGCAGGCTGGCAGAAAAAGGAGGAAAGAAAAGTGCGTCGCTCGGAAGTTTAAAACACGGAGGAAGGAGGGGAAGAAATGCAGCCCCGCGCGAGGAATGCGGCTCGGCCTCTCCTATCTCTCTCTCTCTCTCTTTCTACTCTCCGGGCGCGTAAGTGAATTGCTTTTTACATCCTCCGAAGTAAGTGGCGCTTTCGGTCGTGTTATACGGATGTAGCCGGGCAGGAGTGGCTCTATACGCTCTGAGATTGTTCTTTGGGAGTTTTAATAAAAATTGCACTCTCTCTCTCTCTCTCTCTCTCTCTCTTTCACTTGTGCTCGCGCGCGTTCTTTGTGGAGGATAGAAAGAGAGAGGGAGAGGAGGAACGACTCGCAAAGTGCCTGCTTGTATTATTATATTATGCACTTTTGCGAATGGAGTCGCGCGCCCGCGCGCTCGAGTAACGCTGTTTCGGAGGCTGGATCTTAATTCTCTTTTTTGTCTTCTTATACTTTGTCGCCCGGAAAGGTCTGCGAAGCGGAAAGTATGGAAGTTTCGGGGATCTGGAGGAGAGGGTGCGATTCTTTTTTGTTTGATGATCTAATCTGACTAACTAACGGTGTGGAAATGGTGTAAGGCTTTTGGTATTATGTTGAGTACTTTTCATTTTTCTTCAGCTTCGATAGGAGTTTTTGAAGGTATTTAAAGTAATTATTAACATCTTTAATAAGTAAGAAGATTGAAAAGAATCCGCGTAAAAATAAAAAAGATGTGCAGACGATCTTAAAAAATTACTATTTCTCAAATCTTTTTCGTTTTTGAACCTAGTTAGGACGTTCAGATAACAATCTCTTATAATATTAAGATCACAAAAGTCTCCGGTCTCCGGTCACATCAATAAGTTCACATATTTTTTTGAGAGGGTGGAAGTATGGACAGATGAGTTTGTGGGTGCATCAATAGGTGGATGGATCTGTGGGTGGATGATTTGGTGGGTTGGTGGATGGTTGCTTCCTAGATATATGTTATAAAACAGTATTTTTAGGCTTGATAATGTTTTGCACATTATAATTTTTGAGCATTATAATTTTTCGAGCATTATCATTTTTGGGCATTAAATTCTTTTGTGTTTTATAATATTTGGGTCTCATAATTTATTGGACCTCACAATTTTTTGGGCCTTATAGTTTCTTGCGTATTATAATATTTAGTAATCGTAATTTTTTGGCCTTTATAATTTTTAGTTTTATAATTTTCTTTTTATTGTTTTTATGATATTTTATGGGTTTTATGTAGTTTATGCGGTTTACAAAAAAAAAACAATAAGACACGCATAAGGGCTTGAGCGAGCAAAAATAATTGTTAATTTTCATTTTATTAAATCGTTTAATGCATATATCGATCTGAGCAACGTTAGGAGCGAGAATTATTTCGGAAGTTTTTATTAAAATCTTTAAAGATATTTTTCAGATTATTCATAAATATTTTGACACTATTCTTAGTGAAGCTAAAATATTTTTAATACTATTCAAATTTGTCGAAGAAAATTGGGTTATAACAGGAGCTCGACAATCAATGGATTCCAGACGATCTAATTATTTAGCTTCTCCTAATTAGGTTTCTTTCATTATTAGTTTAGCATATTTAAGCGGGTAAGCCTGAGTTAATCTCCAAAAAAGAAATTAGTTTTTATGATCCGGCAAAATTTTGCTTCCTCAGAGAGGAAGATTTGTAATGGTAAAACAATGTTACAAACATGTTTTGAGATACTGGGAATCAAAATACAGTATTTTTAGAGAATGCCTGTATGGATGTGTGTGTGTGTGTGTACGTGTGTGCATGTGTGTGTATGTGTGTGTGTACGTGTGTGTATGTGTGTGTACGTGTGTGTATGTGTGTTTGTGTGTGTTTGTGTGTGTGTATGTGTGTGTGTGCGTGTGTGTGTACGTGTGTGTGTGTGTGTGTCTGTGTGTGTGTGTGTGTGTGTGTGTGTATGTGTGTGCGACTGTGTGTGCGACTGTGTGTACGTGTGTGTGTGTGTGTCTGTGTGTGTGTGTGTGTGTGTCTGTGTGTGTGTGTATGTGTGTGCGACTGTGTGTGCGACTGTGTGTATGTGTGTGTATGTGTATGCGACTGTGTGTGTATGTATGTGTATGTGTGAGTGTCTGTGTGTGTGTCTGTGTGTGTGTGCCTGTGTATGTGTGCATGTATATATGCATGTGGATCAACTTTACTCTGAATATACACGGTGAAAATTAATGTTTCGGAGCTCATATTTATTGTTTTTCTTTAAGGACGGCGGCTCAAAAATTTTTTTTTTGCTTTTCGATGCGTTCTTGATTTTTAACGGTTTTTCGATTTTTGAGTTTTAGTTTTTGGAGTTTTTTGGTATGTTAAAAATATTATGATCAATTTAGTGTAAATTCATTAAATAGAGCATAAAATTACCTATATTTTACAACCAAAAATTTTAGAACGGCTCTTTCTCTTCTTTTGTTATAGACAATAAAAGTCATGTTTAGTTTAAACGGTTATATCACGGAAATCTATGTTGGCACATCGTTCACAAAATTGTAGATGATTAGGAATTCAGAGAATCTACGTACTAATATCTGATTACTGTTAATTTAAATATTTAAATAATTTTAATAAATTACGTACATAGAAAAAATTGCTGTGATAAGGATTCTTACCTGTCATTCTGTAATTTTAGTAAAAGATTATCTTTTGTCAAACCATCAATGATAAAAAATCACACCCTTTTTGAGGTATTATTTAGAAAGTGATACAGCAATTTAAAATTAATTTATTAGAAGAAAGAATTTAATATTGGAACAATTACTTTAATTTGAGGAAGCTAATTGCCAATGTATTAGCAGCGGCCTTTTGGTTTAAAACCATTCATTTTGAAGAACTTTTTACTAAAAATACTTAATATATTTGATTTCACCGTTGTAAAACCTCCAAATCTCAAAAACTCGAAAACATCATTTTCTTTTTAAGTTAGTGAGTTAGTACGTGAGCGAGTATAAACGTGTATTTGCGAGTGTGCGAGTAATTGAGTGAATGTGTGAGTGAGAGTTAGTACTTGAGCGAGCCAATGAGTAAGTTAGTAATTGTATGAGTGAGTGCGTGAGTGTGAGTTAGTACTTGAGCGAGGGAATGCGAGAAAGTTTACGTGAGAACATGAGTGAGTGAGTTAGTAATTGTATGAGTTAGTGAGTGGGTGAGTAAGGACGTGAGCGAACGAGTGAATAATTGTGTGAGTGAGAGCATGTGAGAGTGTGTAAGTAAGTGCGTGAGTTAGTTATTGGGTGTGAGTGAGTGAGTGAATGAGTGATTTATTATGTAAGTAAGTGATATAAATTTTATGTAAATCATATAAATGTCTGTCTGTATGTACGTATGTATGTAGGGGAGACCGGGGAAAAGTGACCCTCGGGGTAAAGTGAGTTTTTTCTATATTTAAGTAAACAATGATTCTTAAATGCTTCTTGGTACATATAATCGGCTATTTAATGAAAAATTTAACAATGAATTTTTTAGCCACTCGAAATGATAATTTTGCATGTTTAGGTTTTTGGATAAAAAAGTGGTATGTATGTTATTTTAATACAGAAATTTTTTGTTTTATTCTTAGTATACTACATCTTTAATAGGTAGTTTTGTAATACATTAAGACAACACGTAAATCTCTTAAGAAATATTGTTGCGTCGCACAATAAACTGACCAGGGTAAAGCAAGCTTATATAAACAATGTTAAAAAGGCTCTGCCGTTATGTGTGATAAATACATTTTGTGAAGCTTTAAACTTATGTGTCTGTTAACAAATCGATTAAGTTACATTTAAAAAGTTAATAAAAATATTTAATTTAGCGTAATTTAAACTTTTATCCGCATATTTATTGAAGCTCACTTTGCCCCGTGCAAAGGCTCACTTTACCCCAAGCTCGTGACAAACTGAGCTTTCTCATTTTTTTCTTGTAAATGATTTTTAAAATACTTTCAATTACTTTACAGTCTTGGTGCTCGAGATTTATATTAAATAAATTCTATATTACCTTTTCAATATATTTAGAAGTATAAATAGTTGAAATATATTTATATATTCGTGCTCAAACTTTTTTAGGCTCACTTTGCCCCGGTCTCCCCTATTTATGTATTTGTGCAATCAAATTTTAAAGGCTAGAATTGACTCAAATTTCTCAGACATATTTCAACATAGAACTAATTAGATTTTGTAGTTAAATGGATATTATGGATGTTTATTTATCAATAAAAATATTAATTTTTAAAAATTTGTTCAAATTGTAAATATTTTTTTGTTATTTTATATGTTATATTTGTCAAGAATTTGTACGTTTTCATAATGTAGGCGTGATTTCGTTTTAACTGATATATCTAATAACGACTTTAAAATTATTTTTGTAAAAAAAAATTAAATGTTAGTTTTAAATAATTTGAAAATATCCTCGAACAAATCGTAAAGCTGGTAATTTTCTGCCAATTTATTTATCAAATAATCAACTTAAGCCTTTTTCAATTCAAAGAAATACGATTTTGAATTATCCATACGCATTTTTCTAAAATTGATCAATAGCTTATAGAAATAATTGGATGTAACCCCAGGCAATTCCTTCTCTATTTTCTCCGAAGCTATTCCTACAAGCACGGCACATGAATCCTGCCGAAGAATCGTTTCCACACACTCACACCATAAGAAATCACCGTGCGACTTCTATTGGTCTCGAGCCATTTTTGATCCGTCTTGCATACATATAAGTATTCGTCTCCGCGCTACAGCGACTCTGTCGCCCGTGGCGTAGCCGAAATGACGACGATGACGACGACGTCGCGACGCCCCGTATTTAGACGTATTTCCATTGCTAATGGCCGAAATTGACGTGGCTCCGCGCTGGAGACGGATCGAGGCGCATCGGAGGCTGCAGGCCGTGTGTATCTGTCACTGCATCGGCGGCGACTCGATGTCTGTATATGAAGTTACATTTCTGATAGTCAATCCCGACAATTAGTGAAGTTTGCTTAATGTCGGGGGAGAGTTTTGATGCCGTTCATTGCCGCCTGGAATGGATTGAGGCAGCGATGGTTGGAGCAATGTTTAAAGCAATCATTTTAATAATAGATTTTGACATCGCGAATAGTGAGAATTCTATTTTTGTTGAACGCAAAGGAGGAGGGCTTAACAATTTTTGCCGCAATCGGCAATAAACTACTTGGACATTTTTATTGTAAATGCCGATATCAAGCTGTTACCGCATATGAATTACAAGAAATCACTAGGATATTATTATCAATACATAGTTGTTCGTATAATGCATAATCAATAAGAGGAGGCCAAAGTGATTCCGTTTAGCTTAAATTTATCTATTTTAACGATATCGCTGTAGTTTGAGTTACCTGTGTGTCATATGATTCTAATACATATATTTTTGAGACTTAGTTAATTACTTTTCAATGTATATATATATATATATATATATATATATATATATATATATATATATATATATATATATATATATATATATATATATATATATATATATATATATATATATATATATATATATACATTGAAAAGTAATTAACTAAACTAATAGTTTGAGTTACCTGTGTGTCATATGATTCTAATACATATATTTTTGAGACTTAGTTAATTACTTTTCAATGTATATATATATATATATATATATATATATATATATATATATATATATATATATATATATATATATATATATATATATATATATATATATATATATATATATATATATATATATATATATATATATATATATATATATATATATATATATATATATATATATATATATATATATATATATATATATATATATATATATATATATATATATATATATATATATATATATATATATATATATATATATATATATATATATATATATATATATATATATATATATATATATATACATTGAAAAGTAATTAACTAAGTCTCAAAAATATATGTATTAGAATCATATGACACACAGGTAACTCAAACTACAGCGATATCGTTAAAATAGATAAATTTAAGCTAAACGGAATCACTTTGGCCTCCTCTTATTGATTATGCATTATACGAACAACTATGTATTGATAATAATATCCTAGTGATTTCTTGTAATTCATATGCGGTAACAGCTTGATATCGGCATTTACAATAAAAATGTCCAAGTAGTTTATTGCCGATTGCGGCAAAAATTGTTAAGCCCTCCTCCTTTGCGTTCAACAAAAATAGAATTCTCACTATTCGCGATGTCAAAATCTATTATTAAAATGATTGCTTTAAACATTGCTCCAACCATCGCTGCCTCAATCCATTCCAGGCGGCAATGAACGGCATCAAAACTCTCCCCCGACATTAAGCAAACTTCACTAATTGTCGGGATTGACTATCAGAAATGTAACTTCATATACAGACATCGAGTCGCCGCCGATGCAGTGACAGATACACACGGCCTGCAGCCTCCGATGCGCCTCGATCCGTCTCCAGCGCGGAGCCACGTCAATTTCGGCCATTAGCAATGGAAATACGTCTAAATACGGGGCGTCGCGACGTCGTCGTCATCGTCGTCATTTCGGCTACGCCACGGGCGACAGAGTCGCTGTAGCGCGGAGACGAATATATATATATATATATATATATATATATATATATATATATATATATATATATATATATATATATATATATATATATATATATATCCTCTTTTCAATGTTCATCGCCAGGTGTCGCATGCTATCTCGCAAGAAAAAGATACAATTTCCAGTTCATAAGTAAAGGATGAGATACTACAGTGCGTCTCATAACTATAGAAACACCAAAAATTTTTACATTTAAATCTGTGTATTATACCTTTTCTTAAAAAAATTGTAACTTTCGAAGCAAAAAACCAAGGATAATTTTAAAAATAGCAAATAAAAGGCAATTTTATTCTCTTTAAGACGTTACCAAAATATTGTGTCTACATTAACTTATGAAAAATTCACGGACGGTTTAAACAAAACTTGAATACTATATAAAAAATTTACATTGATTTAAATGGGTCTAAAAATTTAAAGTGTTTCTATAGTTATGAAACAACGATAACTTCTTTAATGTTGATGCGAAAGAAATATTCTAGTAATGTTTTAAAGAGAATATATTTTCCATTCATTGGCTTTTTGCAAAATTATCCTCGGATTTTTGCTTCCAAAGTTACAGGTTCTTTAAAAAAAGGTATAATATACACATTTAAAAACGTGAAAATTTGTGGTGTTTCTATAGTTATGAGACGCACTGTATAAAGACATCGAGTAATTTAACTCAATTTGGATTACTCAAAACCTTGTCTCAGTATGAGCCACCACCCAACGAAAATATGTTCTTATCATGAGAATAGAAAAAAATATGTGGGCCATGCGGAAAAAAATTGTGTTTGGAAATATCGATCCGAAAAAGTTTTTGATAAATCAGAAAATGGAAAGGCTTTTAACGTAAATGATGAGATATATCCTGTTGCTATTTGTAGATCGTGATACCTAACGTTAATTGATGCAGAGATAGGCATTTTTAAAGGCCTATACAAAAATTCCTAATTACAGGGATATTATTCTGCCGAAAGATACACGCACATCTTCAGGTACGTGTAATTATTATATCTCTTTGACAGGAAGATTCACTGGTCATAAGAATATTGTTAAGGGAAAGGGCCACAAAAGAAATTTGAATAATACAATTGATATTTTCACAGGGCTGTATGGATCATCTAAAGTAGATCAATTGAGTTCTACAATTACTGAGAGGTCATCAATTTCACACACAACTCAACTCTGTAATATTTGTTATCAAGAAACTGGTAAAGGAAAAAAACTTGTCAATTTCATTAGATGCAAACAATCTGTAGTTTTTGCAGATGCAGAAGAGCTTCTCGATAAAGTAATATTAACAAGCGTAACTTAGTGGGTAATATTTTAGTAAAAGTTATGGCCGACGGAGGGCAAGGATTTTTTAAAATCATTTTCACCATTCTTCCAGAAAATTACTCACCTAAGTCTCATTCAGAATCAGATGCAGAAGACCCGAATGAAACACCAAGAAAACGTACTCGTTATTCTGAAGGTGGTACAATTAGTAAAGTATTCAAGTTCTCCAGTGTACATAAGTTGATTTTACTATGTGTTGTACCCCAAATAAAAGAAACGTACGACAATATCAAGTTATTATTCGACCTAACCAAAATTATTAACATTTCATTTAAATTCGTATCGGACTTCAAACTTCTGCTGATTGTAAACGGGCAACAAACTGCAACATCTTATTTTCCATGGCTTTATTGCTTTACTCCTCTCAACGATATGAGAGGCTATTTAAAGTCAGATGATGATTTGATGAAACTGTCAGAATGAAAATGAAATTGAAAACGTACGGAGACTTGAAAAACGACTATAATAAATTCGTCCTTGCAGTCAATAACAAAAAGTTCAGCCGCCAATGCCATAGCACCATCAACCTTCCATTATTTTCCGAAGAAAATGATGTATGTGTTCTTGAAAAATGCGTTATCCCGGAACTTCATATTCTTCAAGGGTTCGTTTACCACTTATTTTGGAGTGGATTAGTTCCTTTGATAGGTCGAGAGAAGGCGTTACTGTAGCCGAAAAAATTGAATCTTGTATCCAAAAACTACCACGGAGATGCATTCAAAGGCAATGCTTGTCGGAAGCTATTGACGGAAGCTGATGCGCCGGATACTCAAAATATTTATAATGACGTTGGGCTTTATTTGATTCAGCCTTGTATAGCAGCTTTCAAAGCTATGAACAAGGTTGTTGATTGTTGTTTTACATCAGGAAAGGTAGGATTATCATTAAAAAATCATATTAGTAAATTGCATGGAGCGCTGAAAAGTATAACAAATCTTTCCCAATCATTGAAAATTCACGTTACCCTAGCTCATATTGGGGGTCCATAGCATTCTCTATAAAATTATCGATTATTCCAAAAACACTTTTATCGATGTAAAAATTCATCAAATTATTGTGCATTAAATCTCTTTGAGAAAGCATTGGGCTGAATCAGTTAGCAGCGGTTTTTTACTTAATGTAGGTATTTTTACTCCAGATGTCACTTGACCAAGAACTTCTTGACTCGTCAATTTAAAAAATTTGATTAAAAAATTGAAGGAGTGTGAAAGTAAACTAACAATCCCTACCTTACCGGCATCACAGTTACATTTTTTTCTCTGCAATAAATAAATATTTCTAAGAAAACGCCAAACTATCCCTCAGTATTCTTACCAGGAACCTTCAGTTAAATTTTCAAAAACTTTCATTATTAACTCACGGAGAAGAATGCGATTGAAAATTTAACTATAGTTGTATATTTTGAAACGCATTTTTCTTCGGGAGTTAATAATAAAAGTTTTTGAAAATGTAACTTAAGGTTCCTAGTAAGAATGCGGAGGGGATAGTATGGCGCTTTTTTAGAAATATTTATTTATTACCGAGAAAAGAATATAAATGTGATGCGGGTAAGGTAACGATTATTAGTTTACTTTCACATCTCCTTAAACTAAGTTATATAGCCTATTAACCCTTTAAATGTCATAAAGCTTCAGAAATCTACGCGTGAAAAATGTTGCGATGGTATTAATGTGTTTGTTGGGTATGTTTTTATGTAACATGCGTATGAGGGACACTATGCTTTATTTTTGAACTTTTAGATGCACGCTACAAAAAACTAATACGACAAACACATAAATACCATGTCCGCTTTTTTCTCACGTAGATTCTTCAAGCTTGATAACATTTGAAGGGTTAAAGTTTCTTTGAATGACATTACACCTATATAACATCAAAAGGTGTCTAAAATTTGTATCCTCATCATAGCCAACATTTGAATTATAATTGAGGCTCTCCTCGTCATTTTTTTTCCGTTTGCTATAACTATTTGCTTTTCTTAATTATCAAATAAAATGATAGATGACGCAATTAATCATCTAATTTATAAGTATTTGCGTTACTGAAACGTTTAAGATGATTTATGATAAAGAAAATGAAGATATCGGAAATTGATAATGACATAAGCTTGTTGCTTACCAGTTTAGGCATATCAAGTAAATTAAAAGGAAAAGTACCGAATATCTAATTATATGAAACACGGTCTAAAAAATGTAACAAAAATTTAAAGCTTATAAGAACTTACATTTCATATTTTTTTGCTGACAAGCGCTCTATATCTCACGCTTTCATACTGACATCGAGTATCAACCGCAAGTTTAAGTCTCATGAGTAGTCTGCTAAAATTCTCTTCCGTAGAAGTTAAGCGTCGAAACGATTTGCATAATTGTAACAAAATAGTTTCGCGAACGAAAGTGGCCACGAATCTCCGCAGCGAAATCGAAAGTGAAAAGTACTTGCTAACCTCTCTTAACGACTAATCCATTCGCGGGCTTTACAACCCTTCATCCGCCGAAATCCCGCGCCATATCCATTTAAAGCGCTCGCGCGACTATAGAGCTTCGCAAACTCCACTCAACTCGTCAGATTCTCTAGCATGCTTTCTCGCATTTTCGGCACTCGCTCTCGTGCTTGCCTATATAATTAGAAATTCCGATGAAGAATGCATTTTATACAGATTGGCGTATTATATAAGACATACGTATACAACGCGATGAAGTTTGCTTCTCTATGCAGAACCGTGGAGTCGAGTAGCATTAATTATAAGTATACACAGGCACTGCTTGTGTGCGTGTATATGTATTCGTGTACATGTTTAAGCATAGCGACGCGTCGACTGTTCAAATGCTCCCGCGCTCGCTCGCACGCTTCGCCGTCTAATTGAGTATGTACATAGTCGAGTCTCGTCCCGTGCGCGCTTTTCACTCTCGGCCCGGGTGTGTATGGATGTACGAATGTGTGTACACCGAAGTCCGCGTGCTTTTATATACCCTTTCGACGGCTACGCGAACTTTGAACCTGAAGTGTATGAGTCTAAGTGAGGATAATCTGGGACAGTGGGTAGGGGAGAGTGGGGTAAGCTGAACCACGGGGTAAACTAAACAATTGCAATTATTTCTTGTTATATTACTTTATTGCGAGGCAAAAATTATTTTAATTAAAGATTATTATTGTAAGATTATAATTACAACGTTTCGATACGTAACAATTAGTAATTATTAAAATATACAATAATGAAATTTTAAGCTATAAAAGATTCTTGGTTTATTGAATTGTATTTTTGAATTAAACATATTTAAAATCAATGTTATTACTTCATTTCTTTTGTATTTACTAAAAATATATATTATAGCTTTCTAATAAATAAAAAAACTACAAAAACAAGGTATTTTTATTTTAATAACAACGCTTTGAAAAAAATCGGTTTCACAGGGAAAAGTGGATCGGGGAAAAGTGAACAACGGACAACTGTGAAGCAAAATCAGAGCATGCGCGCGTGGGCTGCGCAGTCGACGTTTCGCCAAGCGGGCTGCTGTAGCCTCGTCAAGTGGGCCGCAGCTTTATGTTTACAGTGTTTATTTACGTGTATTTAACGAAAACTATTTGTAATCAATCAATGTATATTTAATACGGAGCTTAACAATAAGTTATATATCACGCACTTGGAATGCATGAGAAACATAACCTATAAGTAAATTTATTTCAAGATTTAATTTTCAGATTAATAAACGTGCCGATGAAGTACGTTGCAAAGAATTTACACCATCAATATGATAAGGGAAACCTATACCATGGGGTGGAAAAAGCTTTATTAGAACAAGAGAGTGTAAGAAGTATTGCAAAATTCTATTCAGTACCTAGATCAAGAATATTGACAGCCAAAAATATGGAAACAATTCCAGGCAATATGGAAATTGGTAGATTTCGGCCAACATTTACATTGGAACAAGAGGAACTTACTGGTGTAACGACGCTAGAACTAAGAAAGTTTGCTTATGAATATGCGGTGAATAATAAAATCGACCATAAATTTAAACAAGAGATTGAACTTGCAGGCCAGGATTGGTACTATGGATTTATGACGAAAAATGTAGGTTTAACAATAAGAACTCCAGAAGAAACGTCGTTTGCTAGAGCTTGTGGCTTCAATATGAGCTTCAATAAGGAATGCTAATAGATATTTTGATTCGATGTCAGATCTTATAGATAAATATAATATTTCTACCAGTAACATCTACTATGTTGACGAAACTGGCATTATGTCAGTACCTAATACAGTCCCCAAAGTGATAAGCGTCAAAGAAAAGAAGCAAGTGAGTTCGATTGTCTCTGCTGATAGAGAAGAGATCGTGACCTGTGTTATTTGTTGCAATGCTGCTGGTAATTTTATTCCTCCACTTATGATCTTTCCAAGAAAGAAATATAATGCAGAATTTGCTGTCGGAACTCCACCAGGCACTAAAGTTATCTATCATCAGTGTCTGGTTGGATGCAAACAGATATATTGTATCCAATATGGTTTGAGCACTTTATACAATTTACTCATCCTAGTGAAAAAATCCAGTGTTTCTCGTGTTAGATGACCACGCCACACATGTGAAAAACCCTGCTTTCATTAGAGCTTCTAGAGAAGCTCATGTTCACATATTATGTTTACCTCCGCATACGTCCCACAAGCTACAGCCTCTGGATTTTGCGATTATAAAGCCTCTTAGGACTTTTTATAGTCAAGGGTGCACGCTATGGATAAAAAACAATCCCGGTCGTGTCAGAAGCTTAAGGTGAATTGGAGAACTTTTTGGAAAGGCTTACTCTCGAGCAGCTGTGCCATCTAGTGCAATTAATAGTTTTAAGTGCACGGGGATTCATCTATTAGATAGAAATATTTTCTAAAATGCAGATTTTGTCGAAATGCTTCCTACTAGTCAAAGCCAAAGTACTTGTAGTGGCCCTTTAGAAGAAACTATGGAACTGAAATTGCCTGTAATATCAAGCGATGCCATTTGCAGTATAAATAATTATAATGTATTATGTGATGAGACTGATAATTGCCTTAATACACCAAATGTGAAGATTGATTGTAATCAAAAATAGATTGATGGAAAGGTTATTGAGTCTCAGTGTACACCAAAGAGTTTCCTTGTTGTTCCTACGACAATTAATGTTTCAAAAAGTAAAATTTTTCAATTTAAAATTGAAATGAAACCTACTGATAGTCATCATTTATCGTGTATTGAATCTACAGTTGATACAATGAAAAGTACAATTAAAAGTACAAATTTTGATGAAGTAAAGCTCTCAAAATCTAAAGAGTGTTGTGATAATAAAACTCGTAAGCCGAGAATAGGAAAGTCTGTGATCGTTACCTCTGATGAATATTTAGAAGAATTAGAGTTTAGTAAGAAAAAATCGAAGGATGAAATTCAGAAAGAAAAGCAAATTACCCAGAAAAAAGAATGTAAGGAATAAAAAAAGAATATGAAAGAAAAAACTGTTAAATTATTAAGAAAAATAAAAGTTGAGAAAGAAGATTCTAATTGAGGAAATATTTCCAAAGTAGAAAAGAAAAACTGGCCAGAAAATCAAAGGAAAAGGTAGCCTGCATTGTTTGTACAGGTCTCTATAATATATCGAATGGCATCGAATGGATTCAATGCCAACAATGCCAAAAATCGACACATGAAGCATGCGTTCAACACATAATTAAGAACAATGTTTTTCTATGCGAAAGTTACTTGCACAGAGTGGTGTTAAAACACCTAACCTCTAAGGAAAAATAATTAAGTTTTACTTAATCCAAATTTTATATTATTAAAAATGTTAACATATGTAAGAAATTGTTCAGTATTATTAAATTAAATAAAATAATATTAGAATATTACTAATTTATTAGTTCATGTAAAACAGAAAGTTAAAACTTTAAAAATGTTAATTATTTTAGTTTTTTAAGTACAAGGTTTGTAGAACATATTTATCTGCAATCAACGTAAAAAGCTTCGCATATACATAAGGAATATTTTGAACATTTTTTCTAAGATTGTATAGTTTGATTTTTATAGAGGATAAGCGATGATGGATTATTACGTTGATAGGACGTGTAAAGAAAGATTTTAACACCTCTAGCGTATGACTGTAGGTACTACATGTTTAATTATTAAAGTATAATATTCTGAGTATCTAAAGGTATTTATGAACTGAAAATGTTGTGAAAATGTTGAACACTCTGTTGCATGTAAAAGAAGACAGCTTTGTAAGTACTGATGAAAATTCTAAAATCTAAGATTTTGATATATTTCGATGTTTTTAAGACTACTGATTATTGAAGCAGAATAATATTATAAGCAAATAAATCTTTAATGATTTAATGCTTTCAATAAATAAAGAAAAATAATAATAATATTATATGATCGACTTTCACATAACTGTTATTTTTCATATCCTTACATTTTATACATTTTGATATCGAAAAATAATATGTACTTGTACCTGCGCCTTAAAAATGTTAACGTTTTCTAAAATTAGAATTATTTAAATGCAGTTAGTATATTGATGCCTTAGAGTAGAATAGTAAGATATAGTACCAGAAATGCCATTTTAGTCATTTTGCGGTATACTATGATCAAGGCAGTGGATAGAAATAACAAATTTTTCTAAACTTAAAGTAAAATGTTTATATCAATAATTCCCGTTCTTAGTATAGCCTTCTTTAGTGAAGATTGGATTCTACTGATCTCACTATCAAGATAATCAAAAATCTTGTGCAAAAATTATTAATTTACCCAAATCGAATATATTGATGGTAATCAAAAAATACACAATTTTTACGTTGTCTGATTAATTTTCGAAATTTGTTTGAAGATGAGAAAATTACAGGAAAGTGTGATATTGAGGAACATAAGTTACCATTATCATACCATAAAAAACTCAAACAATCAATCAAGCGTTTTATATTATATTAACAAAAAGAAGTTATGCATCAAGTTATCATCAAGGTTATGCACAATATCTTCATGGTAAAAAGATGGAAAGAAGATAGTTTGTCTAGATTTTGTATCGCCAATCATAAATTAAATATTATTATAATAAAGGATTCGACAACCTCAATCAAAAAAAGATCAGACACTTGATCGGTTGGCTTGGAGTTCTTAGTTTTGTATAATTGACATAAAGAGTGTATATTGGCAACTGCAGATCAGAAAGAAAATAAAGTGAATACTACTTTATCTATAGATCAAGGACTTTACCAATTTACTTTTATGCTCTTTGGATTGAACAATGAACTTGCAGCTTTGAAACTTGAAATGGATAAAATTTTGGTAAAATTGATCTTGTTTATCTTGATGATGTAAATGATCAAAGAAGTGATGAATAATTTGCAGACAGTGTTCAGAACAAATTCGTAGTCGCGTTTGAAACTTAATAAGATTAAATGTGTTCTTTTTAGAAGATAAATGAAATTCCTTGATCATACAATGATAAAGCAGGACGTAGCTACTAATCTATAAAATATCAATCGTTAAGAAATCGCTGATTGCCAAAAATCGAAGAATGCCGTAACATTATTGTAAAAAATATTTATTATATTTACTGATTAATTTAAAAATTGTCAATTTCTTTAATTTTCTTCTCATAAAATAATTTATGAAATAAACCTTCCTTGAAAGCATTCAGTTACAACAGTTACAACAGCGGTTATATTTTGAATTAAATGTACTTTCAAAGCATCCTCCATCTCAATGCATGAGACTAAACAGTTTTGCCTCACATAGAATCAATTACCCGGCATTACCATGCATACCAACAAATACTCTTAATCCTACATATATACCTACCGCAACTTCGCAACTCCGCCCATAACCAAAATCCCTCTCTACCATCCAGCCGTCGAAAAAAAAAATGAAGAAACTCATCCGAGATACGTAACGTTGTGTTTCCGCGCGCGTGTGCACGGCTCGTCGGAAAGTCAAACAGTACAGCAGCGTACAGCGTATATAAGAGAAGGAGCAGGAGGAATCGGCGCTTTGCAAACGCGAGGCACGTACGCGGGAGTGCGCGCGCCCCGGCAGTATAAGCGATCGTTGAGAGCCCCGAGTGCAACTTGGTAATTTCGATTTCGGGGTAGTTGCACTTCGGCCCTCTCGAGCTCTGCAGCAGTAGTGTCTGCGCGGCGCGTGTACCGTGGAAATTTTACGATGGATATCGCCGTGGCTTAAAGCTGGCCCTTTTATAGCCTGCATTATGGAGATTCTTCGTTAGATGTGTAGAGAGAGAGTATTGGGAGGTTAATGCACGCTGTTGAGACTTGGGTAAGGAAGGGCTGTTATGAGGAATTTTAATCAGGCATGATTGGTTCGTGAGGTTTAGTTCGATTTAGTTATAGTTTATTTTAGGGTTGGAGGTAGAGTCGTTGAAAGCGTTTTATTTATTATTATACGTACTACTTGTCGTTCCTTTACAGTAGTTCATGTTTTCAGATGTGTATTTTTTTTCTAACAATTGTTAATATTTTAATCTTTGCTAAAGTATATTATTTGAAGAATCACAATTTAATAAGAAAAATTTTAATTGCTTCACATACGTACTACATTAAGAAAAACTTATTTTTTTATCGCTATTTTCGCACTAGTCAAGCAATTTCGTTGCCAAGGTAAAGCTGCGTTGTCAATCTTTTAATCAAAATTGTAAAATAAACATTTTTTTCAATTTTTTAAAAAAAGTAATAAAAATTTTAATTACCCATCATATCTTTTTTCAAAAAAGTTTACAGGAACTTATTTCTTATATCTATCAAAATAATTAATAAAAAGTGGCGGATGCTCGCTTCGGGAGATGAGTTGGAATTTTTTGATATAGAGCAAAGTACTTATGCGCTGTCCGTATTTGAGATGGAAGAACTAAAATTTTAAATTGCTATTTAAACCTATGCAAAGGTATAACATAGATTATGAAAAAAATATTTAAATTGTATAAGAACTTAAAAAGTTTTTGCATATATAGTAACAATTTCCAATTGACTAATGAATTTTAACACTATAATTGCAAATATATAATTACAAATAAATCCTTTTTCTTTGTTTTGTTCGAGTTTATAATCAACGAGTTCATTTATTTGTTACAAAAATATCATAAAAATGAGAAAGAAACGTTATAAAACGAAAACGATTCAAGAAATTAAAAAAAATTCTTTTCGATTTCAAATTTTCATCAAATAACGGAAGAAATAGGTTTTGATTGGTCAAAAATTACTGTGTAATACACAAGAAAGAAAAACGCTGCTAACCTATTTGGCACTCAGCTTTCTCAAAGAGGCATATTGTCATGTCATATATACTATAGTATATTATATTATTATGCATAGGTCAATATCTGTAGATGAATTTGACAAAATAAGTTATATATTATAAAACAAATTTGACTGAGAAGTTCATAAATATTACAAACATACAGATTGATTAAATTATGTCCACTTGAGTTTGAGCCCAGATCAGTTACATACATACACATCTATATAGACTTTTTCTAAAAATAGTGTATTTCGATTAAAAAGTCCCAAAACATGTTTCTATAACGTGTTTTTTTAAAAACTTTATTTTTACTATCACAAAGCTTTCTCTTTGAGGAAGCAAAACTAAACAAAAACGTACTTCAGTACAAAACAAAAAAAAACTCCAGCCAACCATCGCATCCTCGCATGAAAGATTCATGCCCCGACCGGTCAAAGAAATCAACGCCTCATCGACGCCCATCGCCGACACGAAAAATAACTCTCCTCGCGAAACACCGCGCGCAGTTCCTTTATACCCTCGCTAGCTCCGCATATTTCAACCTCTCTGCGCATCAGCCTCGGAACCAGTCCTGCGCGCGATTTCAATTTTCATCTCCCGGCAATTCTTCTCCAAAAGTCACAGCTGCGCTTATCGCGATTGCTCTCTTTCTCCCGTCTCCGCTCTACCGCGCACACGTTCCCTTCCCTTTCATCCCCGTCGTTTCGTCTTTGAACAACCGCGTATACTGCAGAATATTGCGAACGGTACCTAAACAGCGCGCGTGCATACGTCGCTCCGCATTGAGCGTTACGCGCGCGCGAGCTTCCGAACAAATTACGCCGAGACGTCGGGCGAGGGCGTAAAGCCAGTTATGGAGCTGCTGCGCGCGGTAGTAACTTTCGGGGCAAGATGCAGCAGCAGCAGTACCGTTTGCGGTCGAACCTCGAAACGCACTCGAAGATCCCGGGGTACGTAGTAATACCCCGGGACTGCTGCTGCACCGCAGCAGTTCTGTGTGTTTTCAGTGCAGGGGGAGGGGGGAGGTGTAACGTATTTCGCGTGTCTGTTCGCTCGTGAACTCGCGATGAATTAGACCTATAGGAGCGTCGCGTGGGTCGTCGGAACCGGACGGCGTAATGTGTTGCGTGGTGGGGAATGGTGCGAGGTGGTCGGAAGTGGAGTTGAAGGGGTGGAAGAGTGGCTGGTGTGGCTGTCGCGTTGAGTTCAAATTACTGAATTTTGTTTTCTTGGGCCTTTAGAGACCAGTAAACGGATATTTTGTATATGAAGAGAAAGAAGTAATAACGGTTACTAGTAGGGGCTAGGACTGATGACTAATATGTCTTGTAAATCAAATATAATAAGAAATGCCAATTTGAGCACCATGGCCAAATAACAGAAATAGCGTTTGATTGCTTTATGTATGGTATGTATATTAAATGTTTCTAGAAAATAAACATATACAGAAACATTTTCGTTTCTGAGATTTTTCATTCTGAAATTGTTTAAAAATGAAAATGTTTGTGGTTATGCCAGATACTGCCAGAGCCTCATTACCCAACTGTCTTGTAATGAATCCGACATTTAGTACACGAATCCTTCAATTTCTTATTCTATTCCATTATTCACTAGAAATGGTTATTTTTTTCCTCGTGTAATATATCAATAATGATGGATAGTAGATCAAAGGCCTTATGAAAAAACAACCTCCTATTTTATAGAAGTCGTTAATAAGTTCATTGATAAATATTTTTAATATGATCAATATACCTAAGCGTGTGTGTGCTTGGGTGCGTGTGTGTATCTATTATTTGTTATACATATTTATTTAACTGTTGCTTTAAAGTTTGTAAGTTTTATCAATTCAAATATGTCAAAAATCATTTTAGCAAATTTTTAAAATTACAAACTTTTATCTTTTGTAGATGTTTTATATGAGTATAATTTATTTCTTTATCGAACTCTGTATGTTACAATAATAATGTAATCCTTTATTTTGAAATTAGAGATAACGTGTTTCTTGAGTAATTGTTATGCAATGCTTATAAATTTGCACTCCAACTTTGTTAAGTAGAATAATAAAGGCCTATTGTTGTTTTTAAGGGTGTTTGTCAAAAAGTTTAACAATTCTTGTCCCTCCTATTTTACAAGGTAACAGGGCATTATGGCTGTTGCAACGCCGTTACCCTAAGCGGGTCCTGGGCGTAGTCGTCCAGAGCGGACGGGTGGGTGCCTATCACCACTACACAGCGCGTCCTCAGGTTGCGGATAGAGGAACGACCCCTGAGAAAGAGGTTAGCTGCGAATAAAGCGAATAAGCAGTCGCGGACAGCCGATAGGCCCAGGCGTGGGTGTGATGAGCCCGCACTGGCGAACGCATTCATCTAGAAACACTACGCAAGCACCGCAACAACTACAAACACTATACAAAATCTCCTATCTTACTTTCTTCTTCTACCTTACTCTGTAATCTATCTCTTTTACCACACATTTCAAACAAAAAATGGGCCAAAAATCCTGCTGTCGTGGAGGATGCGGGAGCGATGACAACTGCCCTGAGAGGGGATGTGTAGAATGATTCGCCACCTGGTCTTACATGGCAACGAAGCCAGCGAAGGCGCGCTGCCTTGCAGGGGGGCGTTAGGATATGAGAATGAAACCGAGTGTGTCTGACGACGAGTTGACTGTGTCCTCGCCAAAGTCAGAAAGCTCTCATACTTAGTTCTAGGGAGGTATGAGGGTTATCACCCCTAGACGGATGGACTCACCTGCGATCGGAACAGGATCCAAAACGCGCGGGTTTAACTTACTATCATGGCTCAAAGAAAACAAAACCAAACCAAAACGAAAAGAAACTTAAGGGTGGGAACCTGGAATGTACGCAGTCTACACAGAGCAGGCGCGTTCCGGGAAATCATAAATGAAACTGAGAGGTACAATTTAGATTTGGTAGCAATACAAGAAACCCGATGGAAAGATAACGCGATGCTAGGATCCGGTAACTTCACCTTTTTATATGGGGGCGCGAGCGGGCATTCTCTAGGCACCGGATTTCTTGTTAACAAAAGCATCATACATTCCGTTAAAAGTTGCAATTTCGTGAATGACCGACTCTCGTATATCATCATCGACGGAGCATGGTATAATTACGTGGTTATTAACGTCCACTGTCCCACGGAGGACAAAGAGGAACAAGTCAAAAATCTTTATTATGAAACTTTAGAGCAATTAATCGACCAATTCGCGTCTTACGACACCAAAATAGTAGTGGGGGATTTCAATGCTAAAATAGGGAGAGAGGAAATGTTTAGGCCCACCATAGGCAAAGAAAGTCTGCACGAAACCAGCAATGATAACGGTATTATGGTCATAAATTTCGCAGCCGCAAAAGATCTTATAGTCAAGACCACGTGCTTCAAGCACAAGGATATACACAAGGCAACGTGGACATCGCCGGATGGGGCCACGCACAATCAAATCGATCATTTTCTTATTGATAAGAGGCGCCACACGAATGTACTCGACGTAAGGACCTATAGGGGGGCGGATTGCGACTCAGATCATTATCTCGTAGTGGCCAAATTAAGAGCCAGATTAGTAGCCGGTCAAAATAGTAAGCGAGCGAACAAAGTAGAAACCTTTGATATTGGAAAACTACGAAGCGGGATAGAGCGAATCAAGTACCAAGTAGAAGTTAGCAACCGATTTCAGGCGCTCGAGGAAGCGGATGAACAGACGGGAGTAGATGACGATCCGAACAGGTTGTGGGGGGCTATCGAAAAAACTATAAAAGGGGCCGCGAACAAAGTACTGGGTAAGAAAAAAAGGCCGAAGAGCAAACCATGGTTTGACGAAGAGTGCGAACTCTGGTTTGAAAGGCGCAAGAAGGCTAAATTAGATAGTGTACACAATGAAAGCGATAGGGCCGTAGAAGAATACCATGAAATAAGAAAGCAAGTACGTGTGATTTACAGAAACAAGAAGCGCGAGTATCAGAAAAATGAAATTAGAAAAATAGAAACTAATAGTAGGGAAAACAACCCGCGCGAGATGTACAAAGGAATAAACGCTATTAAGAAGGGTTTTCAGAGTAGATCGCAGTTAATGAAGGATAAGGACGGCAACCTCGTAACAAGCGAAAATGAACTATTGAAATTATGGAAAGATTATTTCGATAAGTTATTAAACGTGCATGAAAACTCCGAGGAAATGGGAGACGAAATCCACACTGCTGAACTCCATATGGACGAAACGACCTACAAAGAAGTAGAGGCCGCGATCAAAAAGCTAAAAAACAATAAGGCCGCAGGAAACGATTTTATACCAGCTGAACTACTTAAATATGGAGGCACCGCGCTTACATCTAAAATTTTTTATCTAGTATGTGCTATCTGGAGAAATGAAACAATACCAGAAAATTGGAAAGAATCCATCATCATACCGATCTTCAAAACGGGAGATAAAACAGACTGCAATAACTACCGGGGAATCTCACTTTTAGCTACCTGCTACAAAGTTCTGTCAAACGTAATACAGGCCAGACTCACACCATTCGCGGAAGATATAATAGGAGATTATCAGTGTGGATTCCGGCGCAACAGGTCAACGAGCGATCAAATGTTTACCATAAGACAATTATTAGAGAAAAAGTGGGAATATTGCGAAACTATACACCAGCTATTTGTGGACTTTAAGAAAGCGTACGACTCTGTCAAACGAAGCAAAATGTATGAAATCCTAGTGCTCCTTGGCGTACCAAAAAAACTCGTAAAATTAATTCAAATATGTCTGAACGGAAGCACTGGAAAGGTCCGAGTAGGCGGTAATGTATCCGAATCGTTCACGATACGCGACGGTTTGAAGCAAGGTGACGGGCTTTCAACGGTACTCTTTAACCTGACGCTAGAGCATGTTGTTAGAAAAATGCAGGCTAGCGAGCTAGGCGCAACACTCAACGGAACAACGCAAATTTTAGGCTATGCGGATGACTTGGATATAGTGGGAGATAATGGTGAAACGGTGGCGAGAAATGCGGAAATCCTTATAAATGCGGCTAAAAACACGGGGTTAGAAGTGAGCGAATCGAAAACGAAATATATGATCATGGAGAAACTGGGCATTCGCGAAACAGAGGGGGATCTCAGAGTCGGAAATTTCACTTTTGAAAAGGTTAGCGAATTCAGATATTTAGGTACAACTATAAATGATCGAAACGAAATTAAAGCCGAGATTAATAAGAGACTTCATTCGGGTAATGCCTGCTTCTACGCTGTGAACAGATTACTTAAGTCAAAGCTACTGTCGAAAAATGTCAAAATAAGGATATATAGGACTATAATAATGCCGGTAATCTTGTATGGGTGCGAAACCTGGGCGCTCACTAAAGCGGAAGAAAATCGTTTTAGGGTATTTGAAAATAAGGTTCTGCGGAAAATATACGGGCCAAAGAAAGATGAGGAAACTGGGGAGTGGAGGAAACTGCACAATGACGAGCTACATAATTTGTACGCGTCACCAAATATTAACAGAATAATAAAATCACGGAGACTAAGATGGGCAGGGCACGTGGCAAGAATGGGCGATGATCGTACAGCAGCGCGCATAATGAAAGGCAAACCGAAAGCAACGCGACCTCTTGGTAGACCTAGACGCAGATGGG
Organism: Gastracanthus pulcherrimus; assembly: GCA_949152435.1. Classification (NCBI taxonomy): domain Eukaryota; kingdom Metazoa; phylum Arthropoda; class Insecta; order Hymenoptera; family Pteromalidae; genus Gastracanthus; species Gastracanthus pulcherrimus. The sequence goes on along the minus strand of OX424574.1, from coordinate 25,198,089 downwards.
AGGATAACGTAAAATCAGACATAACTGAAATTGGGCGGGAAGGCGCGAAATGGATGGGGTTGGCACAAAATAGGGAAACGTGGAAGGCTTGCGTAGATGAGGTGATGAACTTTCGAGTTCGAAATGCCATTTAAAAAAAAAAAAAAAAACAGGGCATTATGGGAATCACAAAAATTTATTATTTTGAAAATCATACTTTTAAAAGGTGCCAGCTTTTTGACAACCAAATTTAATCTATAAACTTTTTAAATATTTGAGGCTACATCATTTATATTTTGAAAATTATAAAGAAGAATATATATTTTATGCTATAAATTGACTTTAAATTTAGTTTTTCTTTATATTAGGTACATTAGCATTTAAATAATATTTTATATTTTATTATATTGTGCTGTTTTTTAAAAAATGCAAAAAAATGGGAGGTGCTCTGTCTACCTATAGTTATCAGATTTAAAATAAGGTTCTATATGCACTTCTATTTTTAACGTAAATATAATACATTTGATGTAACGAGTAGATTTTGCAAAAGGATTCTTTGTGACGCTTACAATTTCTAGTTCAGACATAAAAATCTGTTGACGAAATGTGTCATCGTATTTCGTATATTTTGCATACGCTGCAAAGCCTGCTACCGGGAGTGCATCTTTATACATTATTCAAGAAAGTATGTCTAAATTTTTATGAAGTATTATTCAAGGGTTATGAGAATTATGCAGATACGCACTTAGACATGTAGAACATGTACGCTGTGATGTATACTTCAAAAATCTTTCAATTCTTAATTCAACTGGATGACTTCTATATATAATATGTTTAAATATTAATTTATAAATATATTTAAATATAACATCGGTATCTTCGAAATAAATAATAGAGAGCATAAAATATTGCTGAATATAATGGAATATTTCATTCGAATTTACATCAGACATTCTCTTGTAAAGTAAAAAATCGATCATTATTAACTCACGTTTTATGAAACATTAAGTCTATTCCGTATATATGTGTTTTTCACTTATAAGGAAACCAACCAAATAAAAAAAAACAAACCAACAACTTATAAAACCAAAAGAGTCTTTTCTTCTTATATTATACTTTGATATTTTTATACAGTATTGGTAACTTTAAATGTAACTTTTAATTTAAAAGATGAATGAATAATCTATAACTTTATATGCAATGAGAGTAAATGTAATTACAATCTTCTCCGAAATCTGCGAGGATGTGATCGTGTGCATTTTAAATGATTCTTCCTTGAAATGGTTTCATGTATTAAGCCATTATTAGCATTAGCGAAGGCTTTACAAGAGACAATAATTCTTCTCACTCTACCCAACTCATGTGTACAATTACGTGCATTCATCACCATGGCTTAAAAAGATTTTAACAATCCTCAAGGAAATAGTAAAATGTATTTAACGATTTTAACAAATAAATATTCTATCAAATTAACAAAGGTACAATTAAGATGGGTCTACACGTATTTTTCCAAAATTGTTAACCATCCGGAATTTTATTTCAAAATTTTAATATATTATTAGTAATCAAAAAAGAAGATAATATATCAATTTTGAGTAATTTTTACTTCCGTAATCCTAATTCATTGAACTTATTTGTCGTTAAAACAGACGTTAATTCAAAAAGTTCTTTGATAATTTAAATTTTACAATATCAATCTAATAAATTATCAGCTACTTTAAACCCCGTAACAAACAAAAGTTAGTATTTTTTATATTAATTGTCTATCATAAATAGCTTGAAAAATATATACCTCCTTTTTAAATAAATATATGACAAAAAATACCATACTTTTGTATATATATTTAATCGGCAAAAATTTGTATGTACGCACTTCTTGAAAAAAAATATTAACTTCCTTAAATAATCCTTATAGGAATTTTTGCTGGAAGTTATAGCTAGATTCATCGCCTCTAAATGTTCGAGGAACTTTTTGAAGTTTCGAAAAATATGTTTCGAGAAAAACACATTTAAATATTTAATCCTACATTAGAAGCAATGTTAATTATTTTCTCCTTTTTAATTAGGTCCCAAAATGGTCTTACAAATGTAGAGCTTAAAATCATTAAAGTTTAGAAAAATGTTAACTTCCTTTTATAAACTAAGTATTCAAAAAATGATCCGCCACTTATCACAAGAAAAATTTTAACTTCACCCCAAATCCACGATCAGAATCTGCAAAAAGTTTGAAAAATCACACCATTTTTCGAATCCAAAAAAAGCTTACAGATAAAGCGCAAATGTTCCGTCGAAATTTACGCTTATACGGGGGCAAAACTTTAATATGCAAATCCACCGGAGCGCACAAAGAATTCAGCTTGAAGCGCGCAAAAACATTTACAGCATGTACGTACGTACTTATATGTACGTTCTAGTTCGCGTTGCCACATGCAAAGCCTGCGCGCGAGCGCGAGTCGAGAAAAACGCCGGGACAAATCCCCCCACTAAATAAGGCTAAAGAAGAGCCGTAACTAGGTGAACGCGGGTGCGCGAGAAAACAAATAAAGAAGAAGAAGAAGAAAAAAAGGATTCCAGCCCCCCCGGAACAAAGAAGAATCTCGCGCCTGCCGTAGTCTCGGCAAATATGCAAATCAAAGAATTCGACTGGAGAGGCGAGGTGTACACAGGCGCTCTTTGTTGGGCACACGCGTATATATATATATATGTGTGTGTAGGTATTGGAATCGCGCGCGACGAAAGAAGGAAACGCATCGAGCCCAGGCCGGAAAAAGAAACCATCTGGCGTATCGATGGAGATAAGGCGCCGGAGCGTACAGATATAGAAGAGTGGGAATCGAGCTGGAGAAGGAGGGAATCAGAGGAGGTAAAGGCATCCAAGAATGGCGGAAAGACGAATAGAGCTGCTTTATTTGAAAACATTTAAATTACGTTAAATTAGCATGGATCGATTTGATTTGTTGTTTGATTGCTGACGGCTATTGCATTGCACTATTGCAATTGGCTAAATTAGTGAAAATAATTCACTGAGAAAAATAAAAAGTATCTGTTACTAAAAATGTACTAGGTTTGCTAGTGCAAAATCAATGCAAGTAATAATATTTTCTAGTAACGTTCAGAAAACTTGAGTAAAGTATATACTAGAAAGAGGTATTTATGTACTAAATTTTTAACCCATTGACTGTTTTGTCCAATATATAGGACAAATAATTTTTAATGATTACTGTACTAACATCGTAAATATGAAACAATAAAAGCGTACAAAAATTTAGGTAACGTTTTACATGCCCAAGAAACATTTTAATGATGAATAAGTACTTGTAACATTTTGTAAGCATACACTTGATAAATTGACTTTTAACACTCTATTTAAATGATTAATTAACCATATAAGAATGCCTTAGTTTTCTGATAAACTAGGAGTAGTTTTTTTATCAAACATTTATACTCATTAAGGTGATGCTAAAGCCATCAGTCACCGACAAATATGAGGAACCACTTTACTTATTTTATTTTTAATTTTGAATAAATATCGCTATGAAACGTTATTGTCCTACTCAAAAACAACAACTTTTCAGAGAGATATTTTCTCAAAATTAAATATTGAATGAAAAAAGTGGTTCCTCGTATTTTACGGTAACAAGAGGGTTTAGCATCACCTTAAATCAGATCTTAAATAAACTTTTTGAACTTTAATATATTTTATTTGATAGATAATTATAATATCATGATTGTCTAAAGTAATTTTCGGAATATTATATTAAAAATAATCATTTAAATACAAAAATAATCTTAAAATACTTAAACTAAATTTTTTAGCCGTTTTTTTTAGCTTTTTAAACATTTATTTATACATCATAACTTGAAGAATTCATTTGAGAAAGCTCATTTACAAAATTGCATATAAGAAGCATTCGTACTAGAGGTATTTATACTACTACTCGCATAAATATTCATTCAAGGATTTATTTCACTATTATCTGTCTCTCGCACTCATCAGTAAAGAGTTTTGCTCTTTATTTCCAAGGCAGGAAGTAGTTTAACTTCTTTTTTATAACACGTGAATAAAAAAGACCATTTTCGGCGCCTATAAAGTGCAGCGTAAATAGAGTTTTCCGAGTGTCAAATAAAGGGTACCGAAAATACTTATTTTCGCTACTTTTTATTGCTAGCGAAAATACTCATTTTCGCTACCTTTTATTTTCGGTAACAAAAATGAGTATTTTCGGTACCCTTTATTTATTTTTGCTCCATTTCCTTAATAAAGTGGACGACTCGAAAAACTCTATTCTCAATCCACTTTGTAGACGACAAAGAATGGCCTTCTTTATGCACTTGTTATAAAAAATACGGTTCGCAACTTGGGGCATAAGGGTATTTTCAGACTCGCCGCCGAAGGCGCCCTTGACTGCAACTCGCACTCAATCATCATCCTCGCTTGAAAATACCCATTTTAGCCCCTAGTTGCGTAATATACTGTTTTACGTTAAACTGTTTCTATAAGCTTGAAAATGCGTAATAAATTGATAAAGATAAAAAGATTATTAATAGACTGGACCATTTTGGACCCTTTGGACTCTATATATTATCAAGAATGTGTTATACAATTTAATTTTTTGAACTTTGATGAAATAATACGGAAGTTTCATACTTTTTATGAAATATGCTAGGAGAGTTTAAACTTGTTATTGCTCAATTTTTTGAGCTTTGAAATAAATGTTTGAAAAAATCCATGAGAAATCACTGATGGACTCTAAATACTTATGTATTACCATTGCAACTGGGATACAAATGTTTTTATATCTTAGAATTATGACATACTAGAAGAATTACAGATAAAACCATCGGCGCTTACTTTGCGTACTAAATACTGAGTGAAACATTTTAACTGCAGTATTGCAGTGTTATTTTTTAAATACAATTATTATCTTCGATTTTTAAAAGGTCTATCTTTTTTATGGAACTCAAGTAAAAAAACAGTTATGTGGATTATGTAATCGATCTTCAAAATGTCTTGTGTGCAGTACAGTAGCAGACGTCATAAAAAACAAAATCTCATAAAATATTTATGTAGTCAACAATAGCATTGGTCCTTATATAAATTAGTCAATAATAACATTACAAAAATATACTATAGGCCAATCTATGATTTTCTTTAACCCGGAGACATTACATGAACCTTTATTATGTAATTTTAAATAAATTGAAAAAAGAGAATTTTTTTTGATATATGAAACATTATTCCACAAAAAAATATTAGTGAACTTCTTTATAGATCTTTGTAGATTTGCTATATGAAAATATAAAATGACATTGTTATAAAATCAATGTACAATAAAATACTTATTAAGGAGAGAGAGAGAGAGAGAGAGAGAGCGAACATAACCAGAAAATTCCATTTTAGTAAAAAATGATTTTTGCATTCGTTTTTCATTTTTTTTCTTTCAAATTTAAAATTACTCCATTAAAATGCATTTAAAATACGTAATTCCATTTAAATGAATAGAAAAATGTATATGATTTTTCTTAATTTTCTCAGAATTGAGTAAAGTAGCCTTATCCGATTTTGTTCGCCATCTCCTCAATTATAATTAAGAAAAATCATCAATATAGTTGAGAGCTTTCAGCTCGCAATACATTTACTTTACGGTAGCGTAATCTTCTTTCTTCCTCTTTGTAGATCGGGTACCTTCTTTAGGTCAGAACAAATGCTCCGATAAAACGACCTAATTCAAGTAAAAATACGATCAATCTTTCGCTTAAAAAGAAGTAGATACTATATTTACAATCATTATAATCATAGCATATTTCACAATCGCAAATCCAAATACAATTGATTATTTATTGTCTTTTTTATTATTTACATAATAAATAAATATATAATAACAATACTATCAGCCACCAGTCATAACACGACTGAAAGTAATAAAACGGAAATTAAATAGAGAGCAAAAATTGAGCTACCTATACAATATATGTCGACATAGAAGATATACATGTTTTCTATTACAAATTTCAATCACCGGATCAAAAGCGGCGCAGACCTAAACCCTCGAGTTTCCCCTTATTCTTTAAATAATATAGATTAATATAATAATTTACAATTATTATTGTTAATTATCTCAAAAAATTAACCAGAAACCCATTGACCAAATCATCACAATCTAGAAAAGAAAAAATTCCAAAAGAAATCACCAACCCATTAAACGCTCGTTCTCCCAAAAATTCCCCCTGTAAACGAAACGCTAAAGACCGTCTGTATATATATATATATATATACACGCGCCTACTCCGCGCGACACCCAGCTGGTCGAGGCACACAACCTCTACACTATCTCCAGCAGCCGAGAGCCAGAGAGACAGACAGTCCGACCCGATGCGCGCTCGAGAGAGCTAGAGAGAGTAAAGGAGCGCCACGGCGCGCATCCGATCGTCACGTATGCACTCTCCCTCTCTCTCCGTCTCTCTCGCGTCCTCCTCCACCACGAGCGCACGAGCGAGACCGAGCTACGCGTATATAGGTAGACGCACGCGAGAGAGCCCACGCGGCGCGCAGCATCCACGTCGCGGCGCGCGGGGGAGAGACGTCGAGAGAGTGTGCATGCGCGAGAGCCCTACTACTCGCGCGGCGAGCGAAGCAGAGCCCCGAGCTCCGAGCAGAGAGTCAGACGACTCCAGCGGCGCAGGAGGTTAGTCGAGCGCGAGTGCTCGGGACGCGCGGTCGTGTGTGCACTCTCAGACAGAGAGAAAAGAGATACATAAGAGTCCAAGCTTCGTGCGTTAAATACGAGTGCACGTCCACGTTGCGATTTGTTCCCTTTTTTCGAGAGTAATGTAAGGAGGGAGGATCGAAGAGCGTTGTAGAGATCGGTGATTGGTGAGTAGGTGCACGGGGGACGAGCGGGCTTTTCAAGGGGAGGGTTTTGTTGCTTTCTTTGGGGGTATGCTGGAGATGTTAGTTGCTTGGATGTTTGATGCATGAGGTTTTTGGGGTTTGGTTGGGTTGGGAGATTGATGCTGCTGTGGCTCGGGGATAGGAGGTGTCACGCGTGCTGCGACGTAAACATAACCTATTTCGCGCCGGTAATTATGATTTTTAGGGGTGTAGGGTGATTTTTCGTTGATTTTCGGTACGTGATTTCGATAATGTTTCGTCCATTTCGTAGCTGAACTTATGAATTAATACGTTTGTTTGTACATTTTTCAATTTGCTCCGAAATAATTATTGCAAGATTCGATAGCTTTTTAAAGCATTTTGTTACGAGTGAACGAAAATTAAACAGGGAAATATATTTACTGTAATTGAAAAATATTTTAAACACAGATTTACATTTCATTTTCTTCGAAACAACATCCAGAGGTAGATTTAATACCAATTTGAAAAACAGTAGGTATAGGACATTTTATGTTATAATAAATTGCAACAAGATATAGTACATTTTTAAATATCAAATGCATGCCGATTCATACGCTGTAACGTAGCTACTCAAAACAAATCAGTTTATCATTCAAAACAACGAATTCGCTTGATAAAAATTTTGTTCGCCGTATCATCGTGCAGATAAATAACTTGTGTGCCTCCAATATTCGCTAGTTTTAGCCAATCATTAATTGTCTCGTATAAATATACATAATTATAAAATAAATATTTTAGTATTATTATACAATCCAACCAGCAATAGTATTTATATCGAAATAAATATAATTCTCAAATACGCGCAATAAATACAAGAAAAGAAACAAATATAATCTATCCATTTGAAACAGCATTCTCGCAACATTTAAAGTCTCACAACCATCATCCATTCATAAAAAACCGCTCGTACACTCACGGTCACTGACCGCACCGTGCACCCACTTCACCAACTCCAAAAGAAAAACAACGTCCTCCCCCTCAACCCTTCTCCAACGCAAACAAATAATAATACCAAGAAAAACCCCCTATCAATCCATTAAAACCATAGATACCGCCATCAAAAGCGCGCGTTTAACACACTGCAGTTTTGCTTCTCCTCTCGGCGCGACACCACGTGCATCGTCATCCAGAATTGACTGGCTACAGGCTACATACAGTGCCAGAAGTGCGGCGTGATTATCGTCATCGCCGGTTCTCTCCCCTCTGCCCCTCTGTATAGTATATAACACGTCTCTAGAAGGCTAAGTGGTGTGCGTGTGTGCGTGCGGCTATATATACACATATATATAGATATACAGTGCTCCGCGACATAACCTCCAAAAAAAGAGAGAACGAGAGAGAAAGTGAGAAGAAGAGGGGACCAGGAGCTGCGTAGCCGGCGACGAAGCAGACGAGGGAGAGACATCCAGCAAGGGCGGGAGATCTCGTGCGAGGCGGCCCCCCTCCGTGCTAAGCCGAGACAGAGAGAGGTGAGTTTTATTTTTCCCCTCGATCTTTGAATTTTAGGGTGCACGTCCTTCCTTCGTGTCGTGCCGGTGCAGGAGTGTCACCCCTCGTGGGGGATTCATTTCTGCTGATTTCGCGCATTGTTACATCGCTGTTTTTCACACGTTTAATATTGATGATGTCGCGTCGCATCTCTCGTTTTTTCCCCCCCGTTAATACCGGCTTCTGCAGCGTGCGCTTAGTTTTCTTGTTGTTATTTATTCCTCCGCCTACTTTTTCTCGCTTCGGTCCGGGTGTGGGTCACGGTGAAAAATTGCAGCGCGGTGCACCCTTTTCATTTCCCTCTTCTGTATAAAAGGGTCGTTTATTATTATTTCCGATCGTCGCTTATATGCTCGCGACTCGCCCCGATGACTGATTGTCGCTTGTTAGTCACTGTATCGTGTTACGCATAATTGCGCGGGGTGCGCGGTAAAAAATAGAAGTGTGAGGATTTTTTTGTTGGTGACATGCCTTTGATGTAACTTTTCACTTACTTAAAGCGACGTACAAAACACGCTTTTATTTAAAGACAAAAAGTCACACGAATTAAATAACTGCCAATTTTTTTGTTCACACGCGCACCTATAACAATACTAGTCCAATCCGCGAATTCAAATATTTAAACGTCGAACGCGCCGCGATTGCTATTTTTGTTCCCTCCTTTAACGAGATGTGCCCACGCGCTCCTCTCCGCTCTATATATCCACCCTGCTCCATCCCCTTTAAGAATCGCGCGCGTGCTTCGCACGCCGTCTATATATTCGCTGTACCTGTTTCCGCGCAACTTTTCGGAATTAATCCCCGACGCGATGATCGCAATCGAGACGGAGGCGCGAAAGAATATCTCGAAGCTCAATGGTGCAAAGGTATATAAGCGCAAATGTTAACCGCGGAGCGTGCAGCAGCTCTCGGCAAACGCGTGGAGTATTTGTACTGCGGCGCGCGCAAGGATATATATATATGTATAAGTACACCTGCAGGCACGCGCCACGGCGTTTGTAGTACGCGTAAGTGTGCGCGCCGACCGCGGGACAAATGTTTGTTTGGAAAGAATCTATTTTGGACTTGGGTGGTTGCGATTATAGTTGTATAGTTGTTGACACGGAGAGGGATTTCAATTTCAGAGCGGGGGGATGGGTGGTTGGAAACCAAAATGCTCGAGAAATGAAGCGAAGTAATGCTTTTCCATAGCATTTAATGGAGTGGAAGAATCGATTGCTTGAGTTCGGTCGGTTTATTAAGCATTTTAGAGATTATAGAGATAGTTTAACTTGATATAAAAGTTGACTAAGGAATACGTAGCACATATGCTCATTGTTGAGTATGAGAGACAGAAGATGCCGAAACGAATACTTTTTTAATATCCTCGCAAATATTGTAAAATAGCTTTCATAATTTTAGATTCTTCAAGTTCTAATGAAAAAATAAGGCAAAAAATTAATTTAAATATTTAAAATTAATGTAACGTATTAATTTGCTCCATTTAATGCTTATATTTCTATCTTCATTTTGTTAGACAAATTTTTACGAGGGTGATACTGTCGTATTTTATTGTTGATTGTTTAATAGAAAAATGATCAATGATCAATCGAGTTTTAAACTAGTAACTAGCCACTTATTTAACCGATTATTGTAAAAATGACTTGCTTTTGGTCCAAAAAGAATTTTATAAGAGATATAATTCATGATAAGACTGAGCTGTTGGTATTACAAATGATGCTCTTAATTTAAGAATGGCAATTTAAAATAATTTCTTAATAATATGTAGTGAAAGTTATTTTAAATATTTATATTACACATGCGTGATAGTACTTATCAATATTTGATGAGTCAATAGATCCTCTGTTTAAAACTTAATCTGCTTTAATTTGAAACAAACAGTACATGCGAAAATACAAACTTAGTCTACAACTTTCTTATTTCGAAAATTAATTATTTCGAAAAAATTTATTTATTATTAGAACGTTCCTGCTATTTTCGTTATAAAGTGATGAATAAATATACTGTTTGATTTCATTGATAAATTACCATTGATTCATTTTCATTGTTTATTTTCATTTATAATTATTACCTATAAAATATACAATTATAAACAATAATAATAATACTAATTAAACTTAAAAAAAATATTAATTACTAATTATTTAATTATTACTATTATAGTTTTATTTTTGTAATTATTACTATTACGAAATAGATTAATTATCAGAACGTTGGTTTAACGTGAAGTAAATGGGTGGATCAATCGATGAGAAACACATGAATTGAAATAACCTTTCGCATTATAACAATGGCGCCAACTTCCAGGGTGTCTACTACTGGTCCTCGAAGTCCTTGAACTTCTGCGAACTCCTTGAATTTTTTCAATGCCCTTGAAAATCGGGAAAACTCCTTGATTTCCAGTCGCTGCCCTTACAATTTTTTTCCTTTTCAAAAAGAGCATTTGCACTTTTCAATTGAAACGTTTTATAATAAACTTTTCCATTGACAAAAATTATTAACGAAAGTACTAGTGGCTTAAGATTTAAATATGAAACAATGAAAATGGATTTTAACTTTTAAACTCTACAATTTTTATGAAATTATTCTTTTATAATTTAACCTCATTTTCCTTTTAAATTTTGTCGACAAAATAAAATAAGATTTTTTTATGATAAATATATGCCTTAAAAAAAATATACTTTTAAAAATAGCATATAAAACATTTTTTGGTTAAAAAAATATCAGGAAAGCTTATAATTTTTAGAAAATATTGAAGCAAATCCCTTTCAAAAAATGCTTGAAACATTTGACTTGTTTTAAATACGATTCTTTTTATAAACATCAGCACGAAGTTCGGGATTAAAATGAACATAATTTTTTTAAATGATTCAAATAAAGAACCTGGATAAGCTCAGTTTATCCCGAGGCACACGTTACCTGCGCTTCCCCTACTTACTTCAGCAACATGAATACTATCTATCTAACAAGAAATAATATTTTCACAAAAAACATTGTAAAGCTCGATGTACCCATATGCATATGTGATTTCTGCTCCAGAAAACTCCTTAAATTTACCATAGACTCAGTCGTGCAAACTCACCTCAATTCTGTCATATACACACACAGTTCGACTACTACTACTACTACTACCACTACCCAATAGGCGAACTTTCAGCTCCATCAACTACGAATGTTTACGCAAAGTTGCAGCTCTTCCCCCGTCGCGGAAATTAGGTACCTACAGTTCAGCAGAATTTCCGCGAGCGAAAGTATAGCCTCGCCCAAAGTAACCCCCTCTTCTCAAAAAAGAAAAAAAAAGAAAAAAGCAAAATAAACTTAAGCAGCGAATTAACAGATTCAATGAATATATGCGCATCGTGTTTCCCCTCCTATATACCGCTCGCTATACACCAGCCGAACTTCCCATTGTAACTATAATTCTCGCGCTCGCGCTAGCGCGAGACTCCCGGCACTCAAACTTCGGCAAGAGATAACGCGATAATCGCCAAGTTTGTAATGCAATTTAAAGCCTCCCTATACCTTCGCGCGCTCGCGCGCCATCTCTCCGTCTCCCAGATAGCTCGGATTATACACCAAAGGGTTAATATTTGTGCCTACATATATAAAATCATGATCGGGTACATATTAATTTCGCGCTCCGCGGTATAACGGCTATAGAGTCTGATGCAAATTTGCATTGTCTCTTTGGCCCCATTGTCTATATCATGTTCTTTTTCACCAAGCGCGCGCGCGCTCGCTGCCGAGAGGATGTAAATCGCGCGCGGGAAGGTTGATAAAACGAAGGATTTATCGAGTTTGAGCGCAGTAAATTTTGATAAGAGATAAGGGCAGCGATGGGGGATTAGAAAAAAAGTTTGTCGTCAGCTGGAGGAGCAGGGGCGCGCGGAGTTCCTTCCTGAAGTCTGTTAGTTGGAACGCGCGGGGATTAAGTTAAATAAAGACCGTCGAGGCGAGCGCTTGTATTCTTTGCCGTGAGCGGGGACTGTATCGCGCCGGAGCGTTGCAGCGCTGTGAACTGGAGTATAGTCATTTGTTAGCGGGATGACAATGAGGTTTGGCTCGTTTCACAATTGCTTTTTAGTTTTGGAGGTTTTTGTTAGCGAGTCTTTATGGGGAAATTGTACGGTTATGTTTGCTGCAATATTTGACGATGGAGTGAGCAATTTTATGAACGTTTCATTAATTCTCTTTTTTCGCTTTTGATTTTTTTATGAACTTTTTAACTTAAGGTAGCGTTCTGGGAAAATTGAAAGCTTTCGAAGCTTCAGTTTTTATGGTACACGAAGGATAATAATATAAAGTTCTCTACCAATTTTTAGCTTGTAATATAGACCAATTATTATTAGTTTAATGAAAAATACATTTTTTTTTATTGAAATTGACCACCTTTCAAAAGATTTCTATTTTAGCACCTGGAAATTTACTATGCATCAAAATCTTTTATTAAACTATGCTCAAACTTTTAACTCTTTTAAGACACATTTATCTTAATGTTACGAAATAAACTTCAAGTTTACGAACGAGTACCTTATCAATATATGCTCAGAAATAATTGACAGATTATTTGTAGTTAATTAAAGTTTTATATTAAGTTAACTTCTTTTGATTTTAATGACAAAAAACGAAGCTGTCTTTGAGCACTTATACTTGTGCTGACTTAAGCTTTGAAAAAAGTGCCTTTATCTTCATATTTCTCATTGGTCACATAAAAATATTTCTGAACAAAGAATATAAAAATATTGATTGATGTTATTATTATTATTATTATTATTATTATAAAGGCCAAGTAGTAATGGTTCGTGCAGGGCAGCACTTTATGTCGGCTGTAGACGCGGCTACATCATCACCATAGCTATCATAACTACTTGTTGGGACTAGTTACACAGGCAAAATTGAGTTTGCATTCTATCTCGCATACACCCGCAAATTTCCCGATATTACAAGCAACTTTCAGTATCCCGTACCGCAAAACTATTATAACCGAACCGATGCATTATAACAGAACCGAACGCATTCCGCGCGAAATCACGCATTTTTCGGGAATTCTTCAAAAGTACTTACACAGACCCGCACGCGCGCGTGGAAGAAAAGTTGGGCGCGATAGCCAGATAAAAAGATGGGCCGCGCCAAAGCAAACAAGAGCTAATAACGAGAGGGGCCGCGCGCTTCGGATAAAAGTTTTCGAGAGTTTTCGAGAGAGAGAGAGAGAGAGAGAGAGAGAGAGAGAGAGAGAGAGAGAGAGAGAGAGAGAGAGAGAGAGAGAGAGAGAGAGAGAGAGAGAGTAGGCGGGCCCACGCGCTTTTCTCCCTATTTCTTCCCTCGATCTCTCATATTCGTTATCTCGCTCTGATTCTCTTTCTCATTTTCCCGCGGATCTTCCGCCACCTTTACTTTACTTTTTATCTTAATCGCTCATTCTCCAGCTTCCCCCGTCGGCTTATTTCTCTCTTTTTTTGCTCCGTAGCGTTATATGGCTCTCTCTCTCTCTCTCTCTCTCTCTCTCTCTCTCTCTCGTCTCTTTTTTCCTTTTTCTTTTGCCCCGCAGCTTTTTCCCTTTTGAGTTGGTTGTAACGAACGTGAGAGCGCGTTGAAAATTTCGCTTCGGGCTGAATGTTATACGCTCGCTCGGTATAGGGTCAGAGTTCGAGTTTTATGCTTTATTGTTATTGTATTATGAAGATGAAGTTTAAAAGTTTGCGCTTTGCGAGAAAGTAATTGTGCATTAAAAATCGAAGATAGAGAGGATCATTTTAGTTGACGGAGTATTAAAAGCAGAATAAAGTTAACAATGTTCAAAGCTTGATTTTACAGTTTTAATTATACTTTATTGTTATTTTATTGTGCAAATGAAGTATAAAAAGCTATACAGAGTAAAAAAACTATTAAAATTATTGTATTGAACAAAACATGTACAAATAAAGTAACGAAATATTAAACTTGACTGCAATGGGATAAAGTTTAAATTCATAAATAAAATTCACTTTAATTGTTATTTTAATATGAAAAAAAGTTAAGAATCAAAGTATATAAAACATAGTATTAAAAGTAAAATGGTATAGTACAAGTTTAAAAATTAAAAATGTCCAAAGTTCTAATTTTACTTTATTGTTATATTCTGTTATAAAAATTAAGTATTTAGACTTATGCAAGAAAGTATTTTAGAAAATTGTAAAAAAAATTATTTAAGCATTTTTCATAAAACAATAAATTTTGTTTTTTCCGTAAAGCTTCTAGAATACATAGTGGTAATAATAGAAATATCAAAATGACATCATACCTAACATTCTTCTTCTACTTTCTTGCTTATGATGCGAGAGTGGGTAGTGCAGTCTTCTCTTAACGGCCATAACATATAACTATAAATATGCCATTTCCAACGTAAAATAGCTACATTTCCTTTAATCATATTTCATTCTGTGATACAAGCCAAACAAAATGTACAGTAAATGTTTGTACGGTATACTAGCGTGTAACGCGTGTTCTACCGAAATTTTTATTTCAGAAAAATTCAACAAACTTAATTTAGATTGTTCATTTAAGGTACTTTATTATTCAACAATATTTAAATTCATTAATAGTAACATTCTAATATTTATTCATAAAATACGCTTGTTTCAATTACAAATGTGTATTTATTTATACTATTATTATTTATATTTCTGTTATGAAAATATAGATTTGGAGATTAACATATTTCGCACAGAACTATATTTTGTGGATGCCTCGCGGGGGGGCATAAACTATTATTATGTTTCAGATTCTTTAGTGTACGAATAGTTAAATAAAGTCTCATTTCTAATACGTTTGTACTATGTACATAAATTGTAACATAAATATTAGCATACAAACAAATTCTGAAATTTCTAACGCTTCTGCTTGTGAAAACGGCAATTTATTGTTGATTTATTAAATTAAAACTAAATAACTTTTTCAAACCTTCTTTGACATACAATTTTATTGGTGAATTCAAGTTCCTGCTAGTCTTTAGAATCCTTATTTATTTTCCAGTCAACAATATATGTCTTTCTTTCGCATGAAATACCGTTGTAGCACCGATTCTTAATCAGCTATTATTTATTGCCATTTCTTGATTTTCACAACAAATGTTTGTAATAATGAATTCAAGACAACTTTTAAGAAAAAATTATTAGCAATACGTTGGATTAGTAGTTAATATATTCATTACAACTGAGTGATATTTCAACACGTGAGTTTTAATATAGTTTTATGAAATTCTGCAAGGTGACCGACTTAATTTATGAAAAAAATATAAACTTTGAATGAATTGAGTCTTGAATGTTCTCATATTTGATTACATGAGATATGAAGTAAAAACCAAAAAATTGCACATGTAAAAACAATCATATAAAAAATCACATAAGAAAGTAACATTATCTATAATGTTATAGAGAATGCTCGTAAATTATTCCGTATACATTTTTTTAACATTATAATTGTAAAATATTATTGTTTATAGCAAATATTAGCTTCCAAACATATATTTTGAACATTCGATTGAAATCATTACATCCACATTATCTCTAACAAATTTTCAATCAAAGCATCAAGTGCCATAAGTATATAACCACAATTCCAGAACTTCTTAAAAATCTCCAGCATTCTTCTCTGTTCTCTCTTCCTCTCCTCTCCAGTCTCCGGTCGTTCTGGAAGCTTCCTAAGTCTCCGCTCTCCGTCCCATAATAATGCAGCTTCAGCGCAACGTGCGGCCGTCGCACAATTTCACTATGTCCGGCACACAACGCCGTACATATCTCTAACGCGCGCGCGCGCCCCGGGACCGCAGGACCGCCGACGAGCGTCGCGCGGTCCTCCGGCGTTGCGTCACTGTGCACAGCTCGCGGAGCGGCGCACGCACACGGGTGTATAATATACAGAGTGGGAGGAGAGAGATGCACGACATCAGCTGAGAATGGAAGAGGAGAGGAGAGAGAGAGAGAGAATATCGCGCGTCGGCAGCAGCAGCTGAGCGTATGAGGTCGAAATTGCTGGAAGGGGAGGGGAGAGGAGTGGTGTTTATTGGTGGGAGAGAAGGAGGCCGAGATGTTGTGGGATTTTCTTTTGGGTTGGTTTCTTTTTCAGTTTGTCTTATTTCTTGAGAGACAGTGCGTTAACCCTTGCGCTGGATATGTATGCATTGAAGTTTTTAGAAGAGTGAGAAGATATGAGATGTAATGATATGAGGTTTATATATATATATATATATATATTCATCAAAATAATTAATAAAAACACTTTAAAAAATACATCTCTAAACCTCATATCATTACATCTCATATCTTCTCACTATATATATATATATATATATATATATATATATGTGTGTGTGTGTGTGTGTGTGTGTGTGTGTGCGTGTGTGCGTGCGTGCGTGCGTGCGTGCGTGCGTGCGTGCGTGCGTGCGTGCGTGCGTGCGTGCGTGCGTGCGTGCGTGCGTGCGTGCGTGCGTGCGTGCGTGCGTGCGTGCGTGCGTGCGTGCGTGCGTGCGTGCGTGTGTGTGTGCGTGTGCGTGTGCGTGTGCGTGTGCGTGTGCGTGTGCGTGAGCGTGTGTGTGTGAGTGTGACGTGTGTGTATATTATTTTGATAATAATATTGAAGAAATGGAATAAAGATGACGATACTCTAGAACATATTTGTATCTGTATAATCAAGCAAGGAAGGACTTTTATATAGAAAGACTGATATAACATATGAGAAATTTGACAAATGGAGAGGGAACAGCTCATGGAATTGAGCTGATATAAAAATTGGAAGATACCTGTAAATGCGCAATAATTTTGGAATGTCTGTCAGGAATAGTAAAGGAATGGAATATGTATATGTATATAAAAGAAGGGAATGAAAAGTAACAATTAGATTAAGAACTTCAAGAAAAAGAATAATTAATATACTTAAATTGTACTATAAATACAGATAATTATATATTTATTTAAAAAACTTACAATATCTATTTATAACTTCTTTTATAGCAATTTTCAAATATCAAAAGGTTTTACCTAGCTATTTATAAAATATTTTATTTTAAAAAGATGCAACAGGCAGATTTTATTCACCGATGCAACATGTTAAAAGTTTTGATTTTCTCAAAAAATAGCATCAAAATCAAATGTCGTATGTAGTATCTCTGTATTTAAAAGTACGTGATTATGTTAATTTTAGATTATGAAAACAATTGAAATGGTCTGCTATATTGACTGATTTAAATTAATTTGTTAATGAATTCAATAATAATATTCCAGAAGAGAACAAAAAAGTCGAACATAATATTTGTATGTTTATTTGTAATATCGTCAAAATTAGTTTACATTTTTTGCGATTTTGCTTAAAAGACATTCAAATAATTTTCCCTGTTTATGTTCGTCATTTAATATTGTATTTATTTTTCGAATATTATCCTTACTCATTTGCATTTAATCGTTTATATTTTGGCTGTCTTGCTGATTAAATTTCTATATGCGATTTCGCAGATAGTGTTCTGGCAAGCGAGTTGGTGTCATTTTGTGTTTAATGAGTCCTTAATCAGTATCGGTTTCGCGAAAGTTATATAGACAACGAGACGTAGACTCAAAGTTTGTAGATTTTAACGAAGCAACCGCTATTTACACAATGAAAGTGAGTAACAACATTTTATTTTTAATACAGAAATTATAAATTTAAAGAAATATAAATGAGTAAAAGATAATTAATCGATACAACTGAAAAAATTATTAAAATATGCTTATAAAAAAATTATTAAAATATGCTTATAAAAAAATCAATTAATAAATAAGTTATCTAAGGAAAATACAAAATACAACTCATTCTATTAGTCACCATTGTGATGACAGTGACACGTACATAAATTGTTCTCTGACTTATAACGTACTTAAATAACAAAATTTTTATAATAATACAATGTAAAGCATATATTATATTTTACCAAATAAATAAAAAATTTAAAAAAAAATTAACTTTGAAAGAACCGCACGAAAAAGTATGAATAATCGATAAAAACCTTTTCGACGTCGGCGCCGAATTTCACCGAGTTATGGTGGTCTGACTTTAGAGGTCTTATAAGTATATGTGTTTAGACCCAATCCAGTATATGTTCTAAATCATATCCATAAGAAAGATACTATAAGTCAGTGTGAAATTAAGCGTCGACTTCGAAAAGGTTCTTATTGATTATTCATACTTTTTATCGATTATTTCATACTTTTTAGTGCGTTTTTTTCAAAGACGGTTTTGTTTAAATTTCTTATTTTATATTTTTTAGTTGTACCGGACAAATTTAATTTTATTTATCCAAATCCAAAAGTTTATCCAAATCGGTTCAGTAGTTTCGGAATAATCGGTGGACGAACATAACAAAACGCCAGTATTGACCTATTACTGGCTTGATACTGGATCAGTGATGCAATGGAACCTCTATGGGATCATCCTCTTGCATTCAAAAAAAGTTTATCCAAATTGGTTCAGTAGTTTCGGAGTAATACGTGAACAAACATAGAAAAAAAAAGAAAAATATGTATACAGGTTGAATTGAGAACCGCCACCTTTTTCGAAGTTGGTTAAAAATAAAAAGATTTATTAAATTATAAATATCCATGTTTCCGACTCTTCCAAACGTAACTATTTGGCGAGCGACGAGGCGAGATGTGCATGCTAATATTTTTCTTATCACAACACCAATTTATCCATAAAACAAAAGGTATTTACAAACCCAAGCTTCTCCCGAGTTACAGCGCAAGAATTGCTGACTCATAAAAAAGCGCTAAATATGGGTAATTATTCAAATTACTAATGTTTATTTTAGATTTCATTGTTTAAACTTCCTCACTTTGTAGACGGCGACTGCTTGTGGATTATTCAATGTAAAAAGAATAACTGAATCCACAAGTTCGTTTCATACCATCAACGCTAACCCCGCATAAGAACCTGAAAGTAGCCAATTAAAAATCCTCGCTTCAGCTATTCACTCCATCCCCCGCGAAACAAAAAATAACAACACTTTCGAGTTTCCATAAACTCGTGTAGACAAAGCTTCATTTTTCCCTCCTTCAAACCGCGTAGTACATATACTTAACTCTCAACCTACATCTCTTTCGCTCACAACGCGAGAGATTAAAAAAAACACCCTATATAACCAGAAAGTCCTCGAACTCGCGCAACGCGTACACTTATACCTCTCAATCTCTTTAATACTCATACAAGCCAAGCCATTAAAGCAACGTTAGAGAGAGAGAGAGATAGATGGATATGTATTTATTTGTTTATAGAAACAAAACAGTGTACAGTCATTTACATAAAAGTATATCACATAGTTCAAAATATGTTCGTCAGGTACAAATTATCACAGATCATAGTACATAATTGCATCGTATAAAATACATATCGCGTCATTTCAGTTAAAACATCATTTTTATCATCGTTATTCACATGAGCGCGCGTGTACTGTCTCTCACATAGGCGAGAGAGAGAGAGAGAGAAAGAGAGAGAGCGAGAGAGAGAGAGAGAGAGAAACGGATAATCCCGTATTAATAGCCCGGCGCGAAAACGGGGTGGTTAGCAAAAAGCTCTCCACCGTACACCGTACCTACATTTGCTACATGCGAATGCGCGAAAAATGAAAAAAACGAAGAAGCCGAAAGCATCGCGAACGAATCAATTCCGAGCTTGCGACAATAAGCCGAGCTGCCGCGCGCGCCCCCCTTGAATATAAATTCCGCCGCGCGCATATTTCTCCGCGAGCGCGCCTCTTTGCTCTGGAAATCCCTTTATTGGGCGCTGAATTATCCCCGCGACCGGTATAACTCTTTTTTCGCGATTATACGCGGATTACGACGATTCGTTTGGCCGTATGTGTACGCGCGTGTGTGTATAAGGCTTTTCCGCGTCTTGCTCGTTTTCGGCTGTATCGTTGGTTTTCTTTGCG